>JAQJVL010000201.1:656777-946777 GCA_035578905.1 Stictocephala bisonia
ATAAACTATAAAAACACATAATGGATTATTATCATAAGTGTAATAATACTTATTATTTAATACTAGATCATTTTACAATTATTTACCAATAACCATATAAAAAAATAATAATTAAAGGAGTGTATATATATTGTATGGTTTTTTGTAAGCTACCTTTTTTTTAAATTATGTGAAAGTTGAGTTTTATACTTGGACGAAAATTCCAAAAATTATTACATTATAATACAAATTTAAAATAAATAACAAATGATCTCCTGTCACAAAGCTAAATCCAATCCATCAAGCCAATCCACCTGTCTCACTGATTCTATTTATGCTAGCCAATCCCTCCGTAAAACAGTGCAAGGGCCACTCTAAAACTATGTGATCTATTGTTTGGATAGACTCCACAATCACATGATTGATCTACTGTCAATCCCCATTTGTATTTCCAGTAGTTACATCTGCCCACTCCAGTTCGGAACAGATTCAATAATGTCCACTCCCTACGAGGTAATGGCGGATCGTTAATAAGGAACTTATTTCGTCCATCAAAACTGTTCCACGCTATGGTCTAGCTAGTATTGGGTGAGAAATTTGATCTACTCAACTGGAAAGCAGTAAGTAGAGGTGGGTTTTGAGATTTTAAACGACCGTTCTGACATGGGAGATCTTGGGTAATGGAGAGGATCCTGGTTAATACATTCAAGATCTTATTGAATTCTTTATGTAGTGCCTCCTGACGTCTTATTTCTGGAGGAGCTATATTGCATAGCACCAGGAGCCAAGGTAGTGCAGTTTCCATGAGAGTACCACTAATAGCTCTCATTGCTCTATTAGTTAGTAAGATACACCTGGTTGTGGTCCTGTCACCAAGCCCACCGCGTCTAAACTCAATGGCCCTTTGTGCCCCGAGCCTGGTGACAGTGTCACAAGAGACCAGTCCCCCTTATGAAGGACAGGGTCTCCCCGAGTGTAGCCCCGTCTGATGTCCTCTGGTTCCAGAAAAGTGGCACCCAGAGTCCTGTATCTAGGAGACGAGAGAGCTGCACAATGGCACAAGATGTGTATAGAGCTCTCTTCATCCTCCTCACAGAGCCTACATGTGAAGTCCTCTGTTAGGCCCATGATCTTCATATGTCTATGAAGAAGATTATATCCGGTCTGCAGTCCCGTAACAGCCCTCACCTTGGCCTGGTCACAGCTCAGCAAAGCTCGGCTGCAACTGCGATCCGGTCCTTGGATAAGTGCACGAGACTGCCTGAGCCCGGACTCCATCTTCCACCTACCAGCGTGTTCCTCTTTTAACTGTCCACCGATCAATTCTTCTTTTAACCTTTTGGAAAGGAATGCCAAGAGTCAGCTCCGGTCCTAGAAGAAGGCACTCAGCCCTCAAATTGGTCGGTAGCGTAGTTGGTTCAATCCCAGCTTCATAAGCTAAAGGTTCTTAGTTCGATCCCAATCAGAGTCATAACACATTTTAAGAAGGATCAGCTGATAACCACCGGCTGTTCATTTGTCATTGGGCTATTAATTAATGACACTTTCTAAGGAATAGTCGGCCTTAGTTTGTAACAATGACTACATTCGCTCATCTACACTCATCACACTCATTCGAAATCCATATTCGCCCATATCGTGACGATCGGCGTCTTATGAATAAATAAAAATAAATAAATAAATAAATTTCCATCAATGCCAGCATGCCCAGGGACCCATATGAGTCTCACCTGTTTAGGCTGACAAAGGGTCTCTAGGATCCCCTGGCACTCCCATACCAACTTAGAGTTGGTACGTGGCACCATGATCGCCATTGTCGTCGCCTGACTGTCTGAACAGATGGAAACAACTCTTCCGTGGCCACTTAGACGCATTTATTCCTGTGCGGCTGCCTTGATTGCTATCACCTCCACTTGGAAGACGGTAACATGGGTTCCGAGAGGTACAGACAGAACTTTCCGTGCACCCCTCACTTAACTTTCCAGCACCCGCACCTCCTTCTTTAAGTGAGCCGTCCGTAAACCAGACGCTTCCTTTGACTTGTGAAGGCTCGGTACTTCCCATCCACTTATCTCTGCTTGGAAGGAAAACCCTGACCTGCCTGTCAAATCTGTACCTAGGTATCATTGAGTCTGTTCCCATCGCAAGCAACGGGTGCAGACCAATGTCCCTAGATAGTATTTCGCCATGGAGTCCTGGTTGGCCAGGCAGCCAGCTACCAGTTGTCCTTATTCTAAAGGCCACTTTACAAGCCTCCCCCTTTACAAACAGGTCCATAGGGCAGAGCCAATAGGGTTGTTCTAATTGCGCCTGTAATTCCCAGGCACGCCATTCTCTGGCATCTATCTAATGTTAGCCTCGCACTGTTGTGCCATGGGCGACCAATGGTTAAGGCATCATAACATAAAGAGAGCCGAAGTACACTCGTGTATAGCCAATAAACCATCTTTGGTTTAAGAATCCACGTTGTCCCAATGGCCCTCCGACAAGCCCAAAAAGCCATTCTGAACTTCCTGGCTTTTTCCTGTAGATGCTTGAGCCAGTTCAGTTTAGCGTCCAGGAAGACCCCCAGATACTTAACCGACCCTGTAGTTCTTAGCACCATATTTCTCATAGTGGGCATGTATCCAGCCTCTTCCTCCTAGTGAAGATTACAAGTTCTGTCTTGTTAGAATTAACAGAGAGCCCCTTGTCTCTACACCACCTTTCTAAGAATCTCAAGGCAGACTGGACAATGTCTGACACTTTGCTGGCAATCTTACCAATGCCCAGTATGCACACATCGTCCGCGTATGCGTGAGCATATACCCCCATCCCGTTAAGCGCCCTTAGAAGTTCATCAACCACTAGGGACCACAGGAGAGTAGAAAGGACACTCCCTTGGGGACAACCGCTTCCGACTACAACCTGAACCGTCGCATCGTTCAGTATTGCCTTAACCATTCTGCTGCGTAGGTAGGCATCGATCCATCTGGCAATGGCACCACTGATGCCCGTCCTAGTGACAGCAGCGATCAGAGACTGCAGGGAGACATTGTTGAACGCCCCCTCTATGTCCGTGAAGACACCCATGGCTAGCTCCTTCTGCCGAATCGTCTCCTCGACTCGTGACGTGTTGATGGAGAGCCGACTCTAGCAGATCTCCAAGCCATGTTTGCGTGTTGATTTGTATGGAGCGGGTTATCTCATTACCCCGTCCCTCATATGCCTATCGGCCAACCTCTCTAGTGTCTTTAGTAATAAAGATCTGAAATCTTTAGGTCTGGAATGTAAATAAATAAATTATGGAGTATTGGGATTCTTAATAATAATAATAGATTTTAGTTTTGATTTAAATTGGTTATCAGTCTTTAGTTTAGTATCCAAGTGCAGCACTCTTAAAAATATATTTCCAATATAAGTAGTTTTATTAATAAAAGGAGTCAGATTGTATTCTGCCATATCACTTTCTCTTCTAGATGAAAAATGTATATTATATCTTAAATTAAATTTGTTTTGACTGTTTTCAAAAAATAAAATATGAAAAATATATATTTGTTATAAATACTGTTAAAATACATATAGAATTAAGATATTATATCTTTTAATCATCATAGATAAATTGAAACCAATTAATATTTTATAAAATGGAGATAAGCGTAAAAATGACAGTATTTTACTAAATCAAATATTATATTTTGCACAGATGGGAGCCGTGGGTCAGAATGTCCAACGTAACAAGTACACATAGGCATGATTACCGCTGGCCAAGCAAGAGCTGCCTTGTACCAAAGTAGGTTTATCAGTTATTTTAATTTATTTCTCATGTGATCTTGTTGTGTGATAGTCTACTTACATAGTTAATTAATCTCTTTTAACATATGGTGATATCATATCTGAGTGATCCATCAATGCCCAGTAAAAATTATAAAATATGGAGAAATGAAATATGGTACAAAGTTTATATTGTGACCTACATGTGCACTAGGGAAGGATTTTCCTTTTTTTAAAATATTGCCATGAAATATGCATTGATGTTAACAGTATTATCAACAGAAAAAATCTATTACTCTTTATGTTAGATGAAAATATTGAATGTAGGATATAATAAAACCATCACAGTCTTAACCTCTGCAATAAATACAAAAAGAGTTTTCTGAGGATATTTTGTATTGTTTGAATGAGGCATACAAGATTGTCGTTTTAAGCAAGGATGATGGGTATTAAATACACTCGATACTTAATAATTTTTAAAGATTGAATGTTTTTTGGGATGTCCTAACAAAACCACACAAGTGAAGCTGCAAAGGGAAACACTAGAGTTTTATAGAGATGCAATAACCCACATATGAAATTAAAAAAAACGAATATTAGCTACAAGTGGAACTCAAATCCATCATTACAATACCAATACACACACACACAATGGTGGCCAGGTAGTGTACCTACAGTTCTTGACCAATGGCTGTAGATCAAAATATTTTATTTAACAAAGACTGACCCACACAATGTAAGGGAAGACGGCTTGAGTTTGATATTGAAAAAATGTGATAAATCAAACCATGAGAAGTGAGATCCATAAGGTATCACAGCCAGCTTTTCAAAAATAAAAAATTTTTAATATTAATCCACAAAGTGTTAAATTATAAAATAGCAAACAAATATATAAAGCTGGCTGTGAGACTGTATATAAGTGAGCTACTTATGAATAAGGCTACATTTTAGAGAAATGCAACATCACTAATTAATTGTAGTAGCTGATTCTCCATTCTGATTCATTTAACCTCACCCCTTGAAAAAGAATTCATCCCAAATTTTAATATATATACAAATTACACAAAATAATAAAGTAATATTAAACATAGACTTAGCGTGATGGTCAGGGCAGATCCGACTCCCCTTGGTCTAACATGGTGTCTGGCCGGTTTCTTCTTATGCACTGCTTAAGGCTATGCTGTCCCCCTCCCTTCTCTTGACCCCCCACCAATCAGTTGTAAACATCACCAACAATAGAAATAACTTCTTGAATGGTGGTCAATAAATATCACAGCCTTAGCTCAAAAAAAAAAAAAAAAAGACAGGCTAAATCGTTGCTAAGACGCTTTGCCAGAGATGCTAAGGGTAGTGTGATAGGAAGATCTTTATTGAATAGTTGAGAAATGGCTACAAGATTGAACCTTTTATACCTTAAACAGAGTTGTGGACTATGATTTGTAAAACAGGATACCTTAGATTAAGTTTATTTGATGTATTATTACTGTGACATTATACTTACCTTGACGATAATGTAATAAAGATATTTTGATTTCATGGCTTTGTAAATGTCAGCGATATTGAATTTGGCAGATTTCAGCAAAGCCATACACTAGTTAGTTATTATTAATTGACCTACCAATATGTAAATTAATAATAATAATGATTTTCTACTAACCACCTAAAGAAGTTCAAACTTATTTAATTTCAGAGCAGAGGCACCAAATGGCCACTGTACTGTGAGGCCTGGAGCAAGTGGAGATCAGAGTAGCCTACCTTGGTGTGGACGAGACCAGCCTTCCTTAAACCAAGATCTGACCTTAGGGATTCAAGGGATCCGTGAATGCAAAGATCTTATGCCAAATGTAGAGGACCGTCCATGGTGTCAGAGAGGACTGTTAGTTGACAAGATTAGTCCGAAGCCTAATATAACACCTACACTCCACTGCCTTGATAAACCCTCGGCCCCTACAAACACATGGTGTGATGGTGATGAGATGGTAATAGCTGCCAGAGTAGGGGCTGCACCTGAACAAGCCATATCACGCTATGATCAACCCAATCAATACTTACAAAAAGTAAGGAAGTTTCTTAGCTAGATATATGTTTAATTAAATATTGAGATTAATGTTTTCATGATTTTATGAATCAGCGAGCTTAAAACAATCTTACTAAATATTAACTTCTCCAATCTTATTTTTAATGTCATAGTAATTCAGATTATAGTAAGTGGATTCAGAGGAAGAATCTAGTCATAACAGTTATGATCTGGTCTGAAATCAAACTGGTCTACAGCTGGCATTAACCTTCGAGCGGACGCTAAGCGGAGGAATCCTCCAGGTCAATTTTTGTTGTTGTCTGAAATATTTATCTTGGGGTTGGCAGCGCTGTCTCTTTGTGTAGCTGTCACCCCCTCTCTCCACAAGCATTTGACCCCCCCTCCCCCCGCTTTCACCAACCAAGGCCAGTTTGTTAAGCGATGCTCTGAGGTGCTGGATGGTTCCTCCGTGAGCGTTATTTTACGTCGATCGATACCTTGAGGAAACCTCCGTGAGCGTTATTTTGTGTTTTGTGAACACGGAGGAAGGGTCCGTGTGCGATTGTTTTTTATTTGGTTTTTTATATAATTAATATGTACAGTTACTTTATATTTTAGATTTATTTTTTTTTTTTGAAAATGGAAGAGGAGGAAGAAAGGCTGGCTAGACTTATTGCGAGTCTGGAAAGGGACGAAAAGTGTGTAAATGAACGTAGACCTAGTTGTACTTGTATTACAAGCTTTTTTTATTTACTCCACTACAATTATTTCTATTTATATAATATTCTAAATAACTATTACTTAAAAAATATGAGATTTTTAGTCAAACATTTGAAACATGTTTTGTATAATTCACAATAGTTATATTCGTTAAGTTGTTATAGTAACTCCACAATTTTTTGCTGGGATTGAAGCGTGAAAACTATTTTATTATTATATTATATGTTTATTTTACACAATAAAATTATTTAGAGTACATTTCGTGCTTTTATTTAAAACCCGGAGGAAAACTCCTTGAGCGAGAGACGGCGTTTGAAAATTTAAGCGACCTCTGCAGGGTTAACAATAGGCACAAACTTTAAAGTTGTGAATAGATTTAAGGATTGAAAAGGCATGAAATATGGCAGAAAGTAGCTAGACTGCTTTATGAGGTATTGTCCATAGACAATGGGCACTTACTATTTGTGTACACAGGGAGGAGTGTGAGCAAAGCTCTATTTGGGTTTTGTAAGGGGTCTTTATGTGCCTCCTCCCCACTGATGGTAACTTTTTAATTTAGTTGCTGATCAAAATTACTTCATGGTCCAAGTGTTTTCAATTTTCTTTTCCATCAAAATGCAAGGTCATAACCTTTCATAGAAAATCAGATCCACTGCCTCAAATTACCTCAATCCAATTTAAAGCAAATTTGCCTCATAGCCTAAGGAATTTTCATTTTCATTAATTTAAGCTTTCCTCATTGCTAAGTTTGATTTATTTGTACTGAAATTAAAATATTTACTACACAAATTGATTATGACTGCGATCATGATTACGATCAACACTGTACGTATATGGGTTAGTACGGATCATCACCACTGTACATGTATGAGTGGGTCACATCTCTGCAGTGTATTTATCACCATTGTATGTGAAAAAAAGCTAAATTATTTTTAACTTTTAGCTAATGCTTGAAGAGCCGCAGGTATTAGCAATCTGGTTCTCTAATAGTTTGGTCAATTAGTCTGTTAGGGCGGCTGTTAGATATGTAAAATACAATCTTTGACATAACTTTTATTACATTTTTTGTTATAAGAACCCATTGGTCATGACACAAACCAGTTCAACTCTCAAGTGCCCAAAACAGCCTTCAGGTTCAAAAACACTTGAGAAATAGGGCTTACTGGCTGGGTATGAGTTTAGTCACAGTCAATAATAATATGCTACTTTCAGTATCCTTACAAACCAGCCATTATTGTTGTAGAAAAAATATAGGTTGTGAAGCCTGTTGCAATGCGCTAGCTAACATCTGACCACTGGACTCAAACTCCAAAATATGAGCAAAAAATGTATTTCTTGAGCTAAAGGTATATTCTGGAACTCGTAGACCAATATCCTCAACTGAACCAGCATGGCCATGAAGCACTCTGTAAAAAAAATGCATGTCCTCACATCTTGACGAGCTAATAAGGTTGATTAATTCAGTTCTACACACTTTTCTACTTCACCAACCTTCAGAAACTTCTACTCCATCCATGAGAGGAATCTCCTCTGGACGACCTTGACAGCTGCATTGTCCCTATCCAAACATTACCACTGTTTGTGTAAGGATGAGCTGTTGGTTCCTCAACACTGTACGTGTATTAGCGGGTGGGTAGGTGGCATACTCAAGGTGACTTTGAACCAAAGACTTGTACGGTGTTAAACAAGCGTGTTTATCATTGAAATACCAAGCAATCCATACAACGCGACCCAATTACCTCCTAAGCCTTTGATACAACAGATTTATGTGTTCAGAGAAGATCAACTTGGAGTCTACAAGAATGCTAAAGATTGTGAACAGCACACTCTCTTTGGATTCTACCACCAATGTCATAAAATAAGAATGATGGGTTAGTTTTATGTGAGAACGAAATCACCACCATTTTACTAAAGTTCAGCAGCAAGTCTTTAGCCCAGCTCACAAATGAATCGATACTAGGTTGAAGAGCTATATGGTCTCCTGTATTAGCGATCTGAATAGATATTTTAATATCTTCGACATACAGCTGAACTGCACAGCTCAGGAAAGATGTAATGTCAAGAATAACATTATTAATGAAAGCGTTTGTTATTCCAAATATATTAATGCAATTTTATTTATATTATTAGTTGTTATGTATTTAATAACTTAGCCACAGATGTTATAATTTAAATATAATCAAATCAAATTTCATGATTTAAATTTTTAAATCTAGTTAAAAATTAATCAATTTATCTTTAAATAGATTCAATTTAATATGGTTCACAAAGTTATTCACGAGTATATATTTCATGTTATAAAATTAAATTATGGACTGCATACAATCAAAATTTGTACAGGTTTATTTACTAACATAACCTACCATGGCTATAAATTCTATAAATTCCCATGACCATTGTATTTTGATATTTTTGACTTGTTACCATAAAAAAGGAAATGAAATGTTAAATCAAATATTTAAAAGGGTACTCCAAATCACAACTATAAGTAACAGAGCGGTGGCATACCTCCTCTGAAGATCAATACGAAACAAATGCTATCACAGCATAAGATCATAACAAACAGCAAAATTTTAAATTATCTTTTTTATTTTCAAAATGGTGCCCATTTTATTTTAATAAATATCTAAAAAAAACTGGCTTTATACAAATTGTGTTAGACATAAAACAGGGTTTAAATAACATTTCCTTTCCAATTATACCTCATTTATAAAAATCGGTGAAGAAAAAACCACTGGCTTTATAAAAATTGTGTTAGAAATAAAACAGCCAGCAGATGTTTATTTGTCACATTCATATAAGTCTGTGGTGTCCATGTTGGATAGTAATCAAGGTTTGGATGTTGTGTAGGGAAGAGAACTGAGTTTCAGACTGGTCAGTTAGCTGAAAATCAGACCAACACTACGTGGTTCGGATTCCATGTAAAGCTGTAGGTTCCATAGGTACCCTAGCTATTAATAAATAGTCCTTTCTGAGCTAAGTAAAACTCAGATAGTAACTATGACTACACGTTCATCTACACTCATCACAATAATTCACCCCTCATATTCCCCCATATCTCTACGATCGGCGTCTTAGAAATGAATAATGAGTATTTTTATTGTTGTTCTGTATTCAGATTATCTGAATATTTCTGGATACAGTTTATTTATAATGAGTTGCACAATCTGCTAATTATTGTTGAGATAATGTAATAAACATTTTTAGCAGCAGTTTTCATCAGAAAATTTTTATTAATTGTTCAGAAAATTATAAGAAACGTTTCCGTTTTATATATTTGTAATATATTTTTTATTGTTTGTTTGTTGATTTCATAACAACCCTCTTTTTAAATAAGGGGAAAGTGAAATATTTCAAACTATATATTAAGTCTATATCATGTTTGCGGCAGTTCTGTGACAAGTTCCCTGAGCCGTTTGCTGTAGTTTCAGCAACCCCTAGAGATGAGCTTGTGAGGCGGATCTATGCAGACAGATATCGCACTACTTATCAGAATGATTTCTGCACAAATTGTAAGTAAATCCATATTAAGGAAATGAAGTAAACTTTATCTTAATTGTAAATTTCCAAATGGGCAGTTTAATGTCCATGTAGTCTTCTGTTACATTCCACCATTAACTCTAAAGTGGAGTTCTAGGCATTCGCAAATTTGTTAACTAAAATTTTAATGAATTAAATTACATTAAATTGAAGTTCAAAAGTACAAATTATAAGTTTCCTAGAACTGCACAACTAGGGCAAGAAAAGCAACATTTTATGCATTGACAGTAAAACACATTAGTTTTAGTCATAAATTATAGCACAAAGCTGTAAAAAACCAACATAAAAGTAAAAGAAAAATATAAATCCACATAAAAATAAAAGGAAAGACAGTTCAAACCCTATGTTAACCACAAAAGATTTGCATATATCAATATGAGTTCAAATTCATGTTCAAACATGTCAACATGGGTCCATTTTTTAAATCATTAAGTTATATTTACTGCAAATCTAGGGTAAAAATATAAAAAATTAAACACATCAAAAATAATGAGTACAGTTGCTGTCAAATACATTCATATGCATCAAAATCCTAAATACAAGCATGATCCCACTAATAAATTATATTAGCTCCATGGATGTGCAAGGGGTTTTCTTATTAAGTCACACCAACTTTAACCTGGTCCAAGGAGTGCCATGGTGCGGGAAATACTTGTAACTTTAAAGAAAGTGATTTAGTTCTATACCCAACTAAAGAAGGAGCAGAAGACTTTTTAACACGTTTAACAAAACATAATCCTGACATGTAGAGATCCAAAGAACTTTTGCAGAACAGCACATTACTTTTTAATCAATTTAACAACTCATAAAAAAAGGAGGAACTTATGAGTGCCTCATAAATTAACGAAGCCCTCATGTTACATGCGGGTGAAATTTTATTTGCATCAAACTTGCTCAGGCAAAGGAAGTCCTCATGATGTATGTGAATCAAATCCCATACATAAACAGAATTTCATGGCATTACTAAGATATCCAAAATAACACAGTTAAGCCACTTACAGATGCACAACAACTGTTGCCAAGATATTAGCTAAACATTACCCCCAAGGCAAGACCACAAGCAAAAAGAAAAAGAGAGAGATGGTAAAATATCCTTTGGTAAACATAGACAATCTACCAATTCCAACAATTGACACAACAGTTTTAGTCTTTAAACAAGCTGAAAAATTACTACTTGCTAAGTTGGGTCCTAATGTTTCTACCATCCATGAATATCAAGTTAAACAAGCATCACACATTGTAATCGTGAGGACATCCCGCAACAATGAGGATATCTATAACTCCCTGTCACGCTACCTTGTCACCATTACACGACATACTCAATCGCTTACATACGAGAAAAAACTGATCTCTGATTTTGACATCCAAACCGCTGGTAACAAGATTAATTCAACATCAAGTACAAGTAATTTTTTTAAATACCCTCATTTGGAAAAGGCCAAGGATTAGGCAAGAAAAAAATTGACAGTAATGTGTCCATCAACAACTGGATTAAAATTCTTCATCAAAATGCTGACAGAGTAGGCAACGAAGTGAATCAACTAAATGACTTGCTGACCAACACTGAACCAGACTTACTTATTTTAAAAGAACACGTCTGAAACAACAGCTTTTGCACAACAGCCGTTTAACTGGATACACTCAAATCACAAACTATAGTAGGGAACATCACCAGAAGGAAAGTATAGCGATATATGCTAAAGCACCAACTGCACTTCACATTGAACCTATACACGACATCTGTAAAGAAATGACATTAGAGGATGCAGTAGTAAAAATTAAGACAGAGCTGACATTTTTATATGTCCTTGGACTCTATAAGAACCAAGGAAATCTTGAAGAGGGCCTTGAAACAATATCAGAGATGTTAAATAAAATACCCACATCAAAGTATCCGCTTATAATAATGGGAGACATCAACATCGACTGTTTGAAAAATAATTGTGACCAAATAAAACTAATAGAAACTCTCCTAAGCCATATTGTGGCAGGCCAGTGACATATTCCTTTTAGTTTAGCGAAAACTATGTCCCCTTCTGAGAATTGTCGTTTATTACAAGCCATATCTAGTAAGCTCAAAACTGAAGTGGGTCAGTTTTGACAGCCTTCAGTTTTGACAGAATGCTATTGCAATACACCGTTGTTGTCTGGTTGCATTCTTAAATCAACAGGCACTGACAGATGTGTTAATATTAGATTGGCTCAGTCCTCTTGGTAAAAATATTGTCACCCGCATGGACCTCCCACCATCTAGAATCACCCCCACATCTAAAACCTCCATTGACTGCGTCTGCACCAATGTCAGTCATGAATACCTGGACTTGTCTATCATCAACATAGTATATCCAACCACACAGCCCAAATATGCATAGTTCAACATATCAAGAAACAAAAAGATCAGATTTTTACATCAGAACATAGGATTTTCAACCCTAAAAACCTCATGAGTCTGAAAAGTTTCCTGGTCTTACTAGACTGGGAAATAGTTCTGAGGTCAGTTTCTGTAGATGACACATATGAAAGTTTTCAGTAAGATCCTGACAAATGCACTAAATATAGCTTGCCCTGTCATAAAATCCAAAGGGAAAAGGAAAAGGCACAGAAACTTTATAGGCATGGAGACTGTTAAATTGAAAGACATTTTCTGTAAATCACTTGACAAATACAACCTGACTGGACAAGAAGAAGGCAGAAAAGATACAATGAAAAAAGATGGACAATGATCTAAGACTAAAAACCTCCAAACACCAAAAAGTAACCGAATGCATCGCACAGTCCCATGATAAAGGCCATCTGGAAAATAATAAACAATGAAAGGAAGACAGGTCAAGAAAAAATGTTTCTGTCAACATTGCAGGTAGATGGAATAGAAATAAAATGACCAGTCGGTATTACAAAACAGCTTAATGGCCACTTTGTCATCATTGCAGAGAAAACTCTACAACTGAGCAGGAAAATCAGCTATTTTCCTCTGGGTTCTCAAAACGAAAGACGAGACATTCAAAATCTTATTTTTAAGCCCAACGACAGAAAAGGAAGTAGACTGTGTGATAAGTTCACTTTAAATAAAACCATCTACAGGGGGTTGATGAAATATCCTCAAAAGTTCAAAAGGCATGTAAATAACAACTCCTATTACCCTTAACAGACATAGCAAACACATCTTTTGCCCAAGAAAAATTCCCGGACCTTTAAAAAAGAGCTAAAGTTTACCCTAAATTCAAAAAAGGGAGTACAATAGACCCGAACAATTACAGGCCTATCTCCCTTATTAGAACTTTCTCTAAAGTATTAGAGAAACTTGTCCTATTCAGACTATTGAAACATCTACGTGAACATAACTTGCTCACTACCAGAAAACATGGTTTTACTCATGGAAAATCAACTTTCACAGCTTTAGTTGACTTAGTAGAAACCATAATAGACCATTTAGAATCAGACAAAATTCCTATGGCCATATTCTTAGACTATAATAAAGCGTTTGATTGCCTGGACCACGACCAACTTTTAGAAAAATTAAAAACTTTTGGAATTGAAAGAACATCATCTGACTGGTTTGCAAGCTACCTTAAGAACAGGAAGCAAATAGTAGAAATTAAACACATGGATAAAGGGGTAGCTCATATTATTAAATCCAAACCTCAGACTACACAAAAGGGTGTGCCGTAAGGGAAACCTATACTGGGGCCAGTGATGTTCACTCTATTTACAAATGACTTTCCAGCATACATACAAAACTACAGCACATCCCTTATATATGCTGACGACACGGTCCAACTACCAGGAAACAAAAACCCTAATATTTTCACAGCCAACATAGCACTAAACAGAGCTGTTCACTACAGTCAACAGAACAACATAATAGTAAACCAATCAAAGACAAAACAACTAATTTTCGGAAATAAAAATCAAAATATTACAAGACTTTCAGGCTTATATACTTCCAATAGCACCATTTACCTAGGAATTAAAATAGATGAACAACTAAACCTGGACAATCCATATAGACAACCTTTGCAAGAAATTGAGCACAGCAAACTACATAATCAAAAGAATCAGGACAATTAGTAACATTAACACTGCCAAAATAGCCTACTACTCTCTTTTTGAGACCAGTAAGCCTGAGGTATGGCTTACTGGTCTGGGGAAGAATGTCCAAGACAACATGCAGCGGGTACTCATTCAACAGAAGAGAGCAATAAGGATACTTGGAGATCTGACACCTAGGGAGTCCTGTAGGAAGAAGTTCAATGAATTCAATATCCTTACTGTGATTGGCCTCTTTATACTAGAAACTGTCACGAATGTTCACATGAAAACACCACATCCATTGACAACAGGATCACAGCTGCATACATATAACTCCAGATATGCAACACATTACTGCCAACCCATACATCGATTATCCAAGTACGGGGAGAAACCAAGCTACATCGGGGCCAAACTGTAAAGGGAACAGACAACCAACACATGTGAAGAAAACTGAGCAATTGGCTGAAAGAAAATCCATTCTACTCTCTGAATGGGTTTTTTAACTCTTGACTCGACTAATTATAACATTATGTCACTTTTGAATTTCATATTGATATAATTAATTTTATTATATTGTATACTGTTTTAACTTAGTTAACTTGACTCTAAATTTTTGACTTGACTTGATATAATTATATTGTTTTCTGCTCAAATCCAACAACATATTACATTGCTTACAGCATAATACAACAAATTATTTAAAAATTGTCCTTCTTTACAATTCATTCTACGTTTTACTAGTTATGTTGACAAAATACATATATCTACATTTTATTTTGTACCCTACTTAAATATTATAAGTATACATATTTTTGTTGCTAATAAATGTAACTGTTGGAATACGAGTTGCACAAAATACATCTTGGGTTTCTTTTTGAGCATAGTTTATAAACATTGTACTTCAGTATTTCAAATTTTTATTCTGTATACAGCTGTGTTATACGGCGCAAAATTTAAATTTGTTCTGCAGGAAATTATATGTTAATACAATACTGTTTTATACCAGCCTTATGTTGAAATGACAAAAAATATATATTTATGACCAAGCACGTTTCCATTTATCTCAAAGGAGAAAAATGCCAAAAAAACGGGTTTTTCCCTATTGGAGAAAATTACATTTGCTAGTCTTACTATTTAAGTTTAGTACATTCTCACTATCTTGGACTTATAGCAAAAAATCTTGACTACTTTTTTGGGTACGCAAGCTTAGAATTTTTATTCAACATTTATATTTTCCTATCTTCCTACATTAAGATAAGGTCAAATAACGAAATGTTAAATGGTAAACAATAAGTTGTAATAACAGATGTACAATAGAAGGAATGAAATGAATTAACCCTTAAAGCGCCATTTATACAATGCCTATTTTCCATTAAGCGCTAATTTATTGTAAAAAAATCAAAATGATATTGTTTAGTTGCTCATTTTTATCTTGTTCCGTACAGGAAAATAAAAGATATGATAACATTTTGAAACTTTTATTAGCTTACTTTACCTTTTTTTCTTATATATGAATATGTAAATAAGCAAACTTTTATTTGAAAGTAAGCCTCAGGCATAGATCACTTATACAGTATGAATCAATACAAAATATTATTACTATTAATAAAATATGTATAATTGATTATATTTACTTGTACATAAACTGATAAAGTCAGGGCCTGCACATAACACATATAATAAAAAATAAGTAAATACATATAGCACTTGAATACAATGTATTTTGTACCTTGCACCAAAATCATCAAATTCAGAATCAACCGGATTATTCATATTGACACTTATAAATTATAAATTAATAACATATATTAAACTAAAGTAATGATAAAAACAATTAAATACACAGTTTCAAAGAGGTGAAGCGGCTGACAATGACAACTTCTCGGCTCAACAGTATCTGCGTGTATATGTGCTTGTGGCGTTGGGCGACGCAACGGAAATATACACTGCCAGGCAAAAACCAGTCTCAGTGATTAACAGGCCAACAAAAGGTCAGGAGCCGCACAATGTGTCTCTCATGAGTCAACTCCCATAACCCAAACACACTACTGGATTTAATTAGAAACTTGGTCGGTAGCGTAGTTGGTTCAATCCCAGCTTCATGTGCTAAAAGGTTCTCAGTTCGATCCCAATCAGAGTCAATACATTTTGAGAAGGATCAGCTGATAACCACCGGCTGTTAATTTGTCATCGGGCTATTAATTAATGACACTTTCTCAGGAATAGTCGGCCTTAGTTTGTAACAATGACTACATTCACTCATCTACACTCATCACACTCATTCGAAATCCATATTTGCCCATATCTTGACGATCGGCATCTTATGAATAAATAAAAATAAAAAAAAAAATAAACATTATTACGAAAATATTATTTTTGTAATTATTACACGTATATAAGAGTAAGGGTTAGGAAGTGTCATTTCGACTTATGTCGAATAATGTTTAAAACATGATTATTCATGAACAGTTTAAATGCAATCATGTAAATATAAAATTAACTTGAATTGTATTATGAATAAGGCGTTATATATTTTTTATTATATTTATGTGATAACACTGTGTTCCAGTAGATAAAATAAATTATAAATAAATAACAAAACAAAGTAAACAAGTTGTAGCATATTATTACAATAATTTTTGAAACTATTGAAATACTTAATGGTGAGATGTTTGTGTTTAGCCAGTGATACAATTAGAAAGATAACAGATTGTGACGTACCTAACCTTAGCAAGCCTCAAGTAGTCTCAGAGGTCACCAACGGGACACTTCAGTGCCAAACTTCATCCCCTCAACTCCGACCACCCGCCTGTCGGCCTACTGCCATCTCCCAGCATGTCCACTTCTCTTGCTGCACTCCAAAGAAAGTAATAGGGTCACAGGGGGAAGAAGTAGGTGAGTTGATTTTTGAAATCCCATCAATACATTCTGAATGAATGACAGAGTTGTAAGTTGCTTGTAGGTGGGATTATCATGAAACTTGAGTAAATTATTGTTAGTAATTCATTCTGAATTAAAATACACAAACATAACACACTAAGTACATACACAATAAGTTTATTTTGTTTATTGTTTTACAATATTGTGGTGGTGCTCACAAAAGCAAATTTCACAGTAGTTTTAAACATTTTGAATTAGGATTACATTTACATCAGGCATAAACTTAGAATTATATTTAAGGGAGTTTTAGAAAAATGTAGCCAATATTTTCTGCAATTCTTTGTCATTCAGTATATATCTTTTTTTGGCATATTCATTTTATATATTTACTATTTTATTTTTAATGTAATATTGATAGTTTTCCCTATTTTTTAGTATGCGATCTAAGAAAAATAACAACAATCAGTTTTAATTTTAATAAAAAAAGGAACATATATTTGGATAGGATGTGATACATTTTTAAAACTTCAGAACTATAGCAAAACTTTACATTTGTAAGTATGACCAAATGGCAAAATTATAGCATTTTTTGAAAACCTGAGGAGTAACAAACTTGTTCCAGGACCACCAGAAAAAATACCCCCTTGGGCTAGTGAGTACACAGATGGCATCGGTCACACTGCCCAGCTTATTATGAAACAGAGGTTGTTATGTCCCTCAAAAAAGAGAAAAGCCTAAGGTTAGATTCAAATTTTTTTTGTTTTATACACAAGTAAAACTACAGTTTGGTTAACACTTTTCTGTTTTTTATTTAATCCTTCATTACTTGTGCTTTAAAATATTAATAATTACTCATTTTGCAAAACAGGTACAAATAATACTATCTTAAATTAATCTTAAAGCTTCATGTAGTAACCAACTGGCTGTCTGCCACTAAGAGGCACTTCTAGACATACAAACCGGACCGTATTTATATTTGAATAAAGATCCGGAAACATTCCTAAGAGTGACTATCCACTTGATATTATCGAATGGCAGCCTTTAATACAGTGACTGATAGTAGACCATGTGCGACTTGTGTTTTTTGGGATGTAATGTATAAACAGATTTCCTAATTTTAAATTCGACTTTATTCAAACACAATCATTGACCACACTCATCACTCACAATCTTAACCCATATCTTGACGATCAACATCTTAATGATGTGGTCGATGTTTGGGGCTTGCATGCTGTGTACAACTATGTGTTGGCAAGCCACAACTGCCATTACAGATCCATTTGACAGTGTTTAAGATTGTTTATGAGTGTTTAAAATGCCTCTTCCAATTGAAAATGCTGCTGACTGTGAAGTATGGGCTGTGATAGGTTTTATCAGTGGTAAAGGCTTAAAAACAGCTGATATTCACTGTAATATCTGTGAATTTAATGGAGAAAACACATAAAGTGACGGGATGGTATAGAAATGGGTGAGAGCTTTTAAATATGACAAATCATACACAAGAACTGATCCGATCATTTGGCTCAGAACAAATTGATGATCCACCATACAGTTCTGATCTTGCTCCCTGATGATGTCAAAACAACCGTGCTGAAGTGATTGTCCAGTCAGTCGGCAGAGTTCATTGAGGAAGGTTTTCAAAAGCTGGTTGTACAATATGACAAGTGCCTCAATATTGATAGAAATTATTTTGAAAAATAGTTAAAAACTTTAAATTTAAATAATTTTGTTACTTTAAGTCAACTGGTTTTTGTGTCATTCCAAAATGGTATTTAATTTAAAAAATACGCCTTGTATTAACGATTGCAACAAACAGAAAGCAGGAGAAAATTAGCTTTAAACTAAAAAAATCACTTCCATAGGGTATAAAATAAGAATTTCATTGTATATTATTTCTATTAACCCTTTCTCATCCTATTTTCGAGGCTCCTAAACTCTCATGCTCCATTGATTTATTTTGCACCCTCACACAATATATATTCTGCGGGATATAAAAAATGACATATAAAAAGTGCACAATGGTACTGCCCACCCACACACTCAGTGGTACACACCCGCACTCTCATACACCCACAGTAGTATGGACTTACCCATAAACATACAGTGTGGTATTGAGTGGTCGTTTACCACTACACGTGTATGGGTGGGTGGGAGGTCGTTTACCTACTTTTTTAAATTGGTTCTCTAAACCAGTATTTTCTGTAAATGGTTTTTAGTAAAGTAATATTACATAGTACAAACTTAAGAATAAAGCTGAGCAAAGATTTCAGTAATGATAACCAGTGAAAAATATACAAAAATAAATATCATAATAAATAACCATCACCCCTTTTATCCACTCACATATATTTATGATGTTATTGGCCCTAAAAAATATGGACAATAACAATTGTCCTCCTACTCACGTTCAGAGCTGATAGCCCCTCACACTTCCCATACACTTTGAACGTTGACATTGTAGCATGTCTCTTCATTTCATTAATTCAACAGAAATTGCTTGAAATTTGACTTTTGGCTTGATTTGAATCATGGCTGATAAAGAAATCATGCTTTACACATATATCTCTCATTTTACATAAAAAATTAAACAATCACGCTAACGCTCTTTTTAATTTTTGAAATTTACCGCAATAGCACTGATTCTGAAAATTCTCCAACCATATCAATATCTTCTTCACTATTCATTAACAAACGAGGATGAAGTCTTGCAATTATTTAAATCTTTAGAATCAAAAAGATCATGTGGATGAGACGAACTCTCTCCAATGTTGATAAAGCGTTGTGCTCATGCTTTTGTAAAGCCCCTTACTCACATCGTAAATCAGTAATTTGTTGAAGGTGTATTTCCTAACGCTTTAAATTATTCATTTATAAAACCCATACCTAAGAAGAAAAATTACCTTTCTTTGGACAATTTCAGACCAATCTCTCTCTCCTCTGCACTATCTCAAAAGTAATAGAGAAAATTGTTTTAAATAGACTCAATGATTTCTTGTTGTTAAATGGATCGCAGTTTGGTTTCCGGAAGGGGAGGGGAATAGGTGGTGCTGTATTTAAGTTTCTCGCGTTTCAGGGCTGTTGATGGATCGCACTACACAATGGGTGCTTTATGCGATCTGTCTAAGGCCTTCGATTGTGTTGACTTTTTGGAATTACAATTGAGGAATCCACAAAGGACAATCCACCTTGTATAATTTTTAACAGCTAAAAATACAAACACTATAGAACTTTGAAATCAGGTGATATTTCTTAGCGCTATCTTGTTAGGACGTGTGACCAGGCTATCAAGAGTGACGCTCAAATTACCTTAGTTAGTGTAACTAACAACAAACACACTGGAGACCTTCCCGTAACGTTGAGACGCCTTTCGTTACCTGCGCCTCATACACCATCCACGTCACTCCCAGCACCCACGCCTAGCTCGCCAACTGTTCCCGTCACGCCACCAGCTTGCTCTACACCCAGCCCAGATCCTCTACAGCCCACCGCATCAACGCTCATCCCTTCTGGAGATCAGGCTACAGAGGTCACCCGCTTAAAACAAGAGATTGAGAACTTGAAAAACGAGTACCAGAAACTGTTAAATCATACCATTGTATCGGATACTCGCTTGCTGGAGTTCACTGAGGAAATATTTCCAGTGAACACCGCATCGATAAGTCCGCCCATTCCACGACTGTGGACTGCGGAGTTCAGAGCGACCCGCCCCTCAACACATCAGAGGATGCCGCGCCCACCGTTACAGACTCGAGTGCGCATTACACTCTGCTGGCGCAACTCACTGAGTCTTCAGCTGAAGATCTTGAGCTTCTAGACCGCCTCAGAACCTCAATAGAAGTATATGATGCTGAAAATCAGCTCCTGAAGCTGCAGCTCAAAAATTTTTCGTGCACGGAACCTATTGAGGACTAAACCATGAAAGAAAGGAAAAACAAGAGAAAAAAGAACCTGGTAAAAAACACTAAAATATCCGATCCGCAAAAAAAGAAAAAGAACATCCCTCACATTAAAAACCATTAATTTATAACCCGTCACGACAATATGCTCCAAAGAAAAACAATAACAATAAAAAAAAAAAAACAAACAGGAACTACCTGAAATATTCTTCAAAACACTGAACTTCGAGGTTATTGACATCGCGGGAGATAGCCATGCTCGACACCTCGCTGGTCTGGTGCAGCAGTGAGTGGTATTGAAAAAGAGAGTGAGTGGTATTTGTAAGCCAGGGGCCAGGCTACCGGACATTACATTCAGCGATCCACCACAACCAAACAGATGTAGCATCTTAATCACGGGCGCTAATGACATTGCAGCCTGGAACAGCGCATCATCACCCAACAGTACAACTCAGTCAGTGTTATGATCTCAACTGTGCTGCATCGCCATGACTTACCTGCAGACCATCCGGTGAATCAGCAAACAGCCCTCGCTAACTCCTTCATTGAAGAGCTGTGCATCAGCTACGAAGGAGTTGAGCTTCTAGATTTCAATACCATCAGAAGACGCTGGTTCACCTGTCATGGCATGCACCTCCGTATGCCTGGCAAAAAGATACTCGCTGACCTGCTGGTAAGGAGCCTGTTGAAGATGAAACAGGACAGATCCGCCTCCAAACTAGTCACTGTTCCTGTCACTACTCCCAGAGGATCACCCCCGGTACCTGCGGACTGCTGCCGCATCGGGACTGCAGAAGACACATCTCCAGAAGTTCCATTGGCGTTCACTAGGCAACACCATGACAGCTACGCGGATATAGTGACCAGCGGGCCAATTACTCGGTCACCTTATACAAAAATTCATAATTCCAGTTTTTAGGGACCTCACCACAACAAACTAAATTGACTGACGGAAAACAAAAAAACTCCAAATCATGATTCAATACGACTGCTTCACCAAAATGTGCAAATTGCCACCAACAAACTGTACGAAATTCAACTCATGTGTGAGGAGCTACAAACAGACATACTTGTGGTTACTGAAAGCGATTTCAACAACAAAAACATTGAACATTGCCAAATTCAAAATTTCAAACTTGCCAAGGCTTATTGCCGACAACTGTCCAAACCAGGAGGGGTTGCAATTTTTGTAAAGCAAAATTTGACCTTTGACGTTCACACTCAAGGAAACAACTGTAAAAGATTTTGAAGCAATCGGAATCAAACTTCATTCAAAACATTCAAAATTGGTTGTCATCAGAATTTATAGGTCACCCGGCGGAAACGAACAATTTTTTTTTCTCCAAATTAGAAGACTTGCTGACCTAACCGATAAATATGAACTGGATTATGTCCTTATGGGTGATTTTAACACTGATGCACTTAACATCAATCATCCATCTACAAAACGGTTATTCGATTTGTTAAGGTCGTTTGGACTCAGGTTGTCAGTCAAAACACCAACCAGAGATGTGGCTACAACACCAAATGGAAGGCAATCGATAATGTCATCATAAACCTTCCAAGTGTCGCAGTTTCTGAGGTCAATACAGCCATTTCGGACCACTACGACCAAGAGGCTATTATTAGTGGAGTACAAATCGTAAGGGAGCCCAAAGTTACAAAAACTGTAACAGACACAAAGCCAGGAAACATAGCTCTCCTCAACACTTGTCTTTCCAGAGATACATGGGATGTATTTAAATTCAACTCAATGTGTAGAACAGCAATTTAGATTTTCCTCAGACCGCCTTAATTACTATCTCAGTATGTGCTGTCCTACAAAAACAATCAAAGTTCGCTCCAAAAAGGCGAACAATAAATGGATCACAAAAGGAATCTTAGTTTTGAGATAAAAACTCAAATTTTTCTCCAAAATTCAGAAAACAACTTCAAACTAAGGGTTTAAAATTTTTTTTCCGGAGCTAAAACAAAATTTATAAAAATGTTATTCAAGCTGCGAAATCATATGATGTCTCTTTTTCAATGATCTCGTCCAAAAATCTTTCTAAAACTGTTTGGGACATCAATATTAACAATATAAATAAGGTAAAAAAACAAATAAAAATCGGAGATAGACTTGTGGAGGATGTGACTGAGGTTGCGAACGAATTCAACCGATTTTTCGTGTCGGTTGCTTGTGAGCAATCTCCTGAGACCATATCTCAAATAATCAACTTGTCTTTTGAAGGAGTTTTTCTCTCGCTCCTAAATATCGCGAAAGTAAATCCAATTTTCAAGAAAGACGATCCCCACTCTACAAACTTTACAAAATTTACTTAGACCTGTCTCAATTTTGCCAGTTCTAAGTAAATTGTTTGAAAAAGTCTTTTTGGTAAGAATGCTTCAGTTTTTGAACAAACACAACATGCTTTCTGAAGACCAATTTGGCTTCAGAAAGGGTAAATCGATTATTGACGCTCTTGTGAGTCTAGTCAATCTGGTTGTGTCAAATGTCCTGACTTTCGCGCTGCGATCAGGAGATCCCAATGACGGGCTAACCGTCATATTGGATGATACAACTGGATGTCGTCAACTGTTCCAAATTCTTAGGTATGTTTCTGGATAGGGGATTGACTTTGAATGCTCACATAGACCATTCCACTCAATGTTCTGCTCAAAACTTTCCACAGGAATGTATGTTTTCAGGTTCTTAGCAAATACTGCCCTACTCAGGTGCTGATGACGGCGTATTACGGCTTAATTTACCCCCACCTAACCTACGGTTTGGTATTGTGGGGAGCCAGCTCAAACGGTCAGTTTCTCAGAGCGTTCTAATTGCAAAAGCAAGCGATTTGCATAATCACTCTGTTGAAGTTCAGTGAATATTGCAAGGAAGCATTCAAGGAGTTGCAACTGTTGACCCTGCCATGCCTCTACATTTTAGAGACAGTCTTATTCTGTGTGTCTAAATGTGCTATGACCAGCGGTCGGGACATACACACATATGACACATGAGGCAGGAATACCTACGGAACTGGGAGACACAGGACTGGGGTTTATGAGCACCTGCCCTCACAAGCCAGGGTTCGTTTCATCAACAAGTGCTCAAGGCGTCCCAAGCGTTTTACAGTGTTGACGAGTTTATGGCACACGACTGGGTGACCGCATAGTCAAAAGACTGACGTCCAGTGCTGGAAGTGGGTACATTGGCAATATAAATGTAGTGTGAGTGGAGATTCTGTATGTTCGAATGGGGTTTTGATGTAGCAAGATTGTTAAAATTTTAGAACTAATCTGACGATTGCTATTCATTCTTATGTTCTGGCAATAAAATATTTGATTTGATGACACTTCCATTGTTATAAATCATAAAAATAAAAAACCCCTTTCAAATATCTGGGAAGAAAAGCTGTTGCAGTTAAATAACTGGTTCTCCGTTAATGGCCTAAAGCTGAATTCTGACAAAGCACAATTAATCAATTTCCATTTGAATAGTATGAGGTCCCGTCAAAATGATTCATCCTATCTCCCATCTGACTGTAACATGGTATCGTCAGCTAATTTCCTTGGTATTGTAGTTCCTTACAAGGCATGAGCACGTAAACCAATTGTTACCTAAACTCAGCAAAACTTTCTTTTCAATAATTTCACTATCTCAATTAGTTGAATCACATACCATAAAGTAGGTTTACTATTTATATTTTCATTCATTGTTATCATATGGTGTGATGTTTTGGGGTAAATCAAGTAAACCATATAAAGTATTCATAATGCATAAGAGAGTTTTACGAGTCATGACACGGTCTTCAATTAACGATTCATGTAGGAGGCATTTCAAGACTTTGAATACTTTTCCCTTACCTTCTCTATACATATTTCATTGTATGATGTTTGTATTCTGTTGTAATGTTGTATCGGAAAGTTTTTACAGCAAAAATAATTATCACTCACATTTTACCTGAAACAAATCTATATTACAATATCCAGTCCACAAAACTTCATTTTTTGAAAAAGCCCCTTTTTACAGCTGTATCACTCTATTTAATAATCTTCCTGCAAATATTAGGAAAGAGGGGTTTAAGAGATATTTCAAATGATCATTATTTTGTTATCTAATTGCAGACTGTTTCTACAATGTCAGTGAGTTCCTAACGGCAGCATCAGGACGGAATACTTAGTTATTATTTGAATGATTTGTTTTATCTTCACAGAGGTAGTTCTAAAGCTCTAATTTTAATATCATACTATACTAATGTTTTGTTATTAGAGTTAATTATTATTAAATTAATTTTAAACTTTGCATATGCCACTTGTATTTCTTATATTGACAAATCTCAACTTTATTCATGTATTTATAAGGTGTCATAGAAGCTGAAAAAATAAATAAATAAATATACGATACCTAAAAATCTACTTCTTGAAGAAACTATAATTTGTTGCGTCAAACTGTCGTACTGTCACAAGGAGTAAGAAAGAATCTCAAATTAAAGCTTATGTTGAGATGCACTTCATATTGAAGGTCTTAACCCGGCAGGACACTTGCGAACTGAGTCCGCTAATACATTGTCTAGCAGCACCATTTCCAGAGTATACTCATTGACGCCATTAAATAGTGTTCATTTTTATTCTGAACTAATTAATGTATTTATTAAGAGTATGGGATAAGGTACTAGGCCACAGCCATGAGAAATAATTAGTTTTTATATAATATTAATTATTTGGAAATGCGGACTGAGTCCAGCATGATACCGCATGCACTGGAGGGTTAACTAGTAGAACACAATGCCTCAAACCTGACCTGAAAAGGATCACCCAAGCTAAAAAGGCGATGGTTTAAGTTACAACTTTGAGCTTGATAAACAATTGATTATTTCGTTGAACAGTTGTAGATTGAAGGAATAACTTGTAAATAATCGATACTCTGCCTAAAAATCTATTTATAAAGCAAATGGTCACCGAGGAGTCAGAAATATTTTAGTGAGAGAATAGGTCGTTGTATATCAAATTAAAGATCTTTACCATGAGAACACAATCCTACAATTCTTACTATAAAAGGTTCATTCTATATAAAATGGCAGTGGTTGAAATGTACAAAATTGAACTTAAAATAATTCTGTTATATTTCTCATAACAAGTATGTAATGGATGTAAAAGTCACTCCTTAATTGGAAAACCTTTATTTATATCCCAGACGGGTTTTCAATATTTTGCTATTGTAACCCACAGAAAGAAAGCAATCCTAGGGCAATTTTCAGTTAGCTTAAGTTTGTACAACTATTGCCATTGTACATACTGTAGGATGGATCTTTTATGGTCATATTTTTAGTGTTTTGTTCTCCTTGTTAAGATCTTTAATTTTTTATATACAACTCGATTTATCTCTCTTTAATATATTTTTCTGACACCTCGGGAACCACCCCCTTGATGTGATAAACTATTGAGATTTACTTTTTAAATACATTTTTCAGCACAGCCTCTGTTTCAACTGAAATTGTGAGGCATGAGATTTGCTTTATAAATACATTTTTCAGCACAGCATCTGTTTCAACTGAAACTGTTAGGCATGAGATTTGCTTTACAAATACATTTTTCAGCATAGCGTCTGTTTTAACTGAAATTGAGATTTGCTTTATAAATACATTTTTCAGCACAGCGTCTCTTTCAACTGAAATTGTGAGGCATGAGATTTGCTTTATAAATACATTTTTCAGCACAGCGTCTGTTTCAACTAAAACTGTTAGGCATGAGATTTGTTTTATAAATAAATTTTTCAGCACAGCGTCTGTTTCAACTGAAATTGTGAGACATATGATTTGCTTTATAAGTACATTTTTCAGCACAGTGTCTGTTTCAACTGAAACTGTGAGGCATGAGATTTTTATAAAAAGATATTTTGCAGAGTTAACAAAATTTCCTTTCTACTCTTTAAAAGAATTCTTTTTGAATAAAAATATTACCGCGATTGCACTTCTGTTGGTTGCTGTTGTACTAAAGCTACTTTTAACATTAAGGGAACATACTCAATACTTATGTCAACAAAAAAATCACAAATTAACTGAAGCAATGATGTATAGCATTTGTATTTAACCAATGATGGCGGCTGTGTCTTTTATGTGCAAATCTTGATTAGGCTTTGATTTATGACATTCTCATGAAAACATTTAAAATGAAAATAAAAATGCTTATTATTAATGGTGGATGGCATGATAAACAAAAATCACTTGAAACTACATCAGGAAGACTTTATTGATGATATTTTGTAAATTGTTAACATTATGAATATGGATAACTCGTGCTCAAAAATATTCTACCTTAATGTACATTGATAAAACTCTTCATATCTTAACAATAGTTAGATGGACCATAAGAAAACTATTCACAGCTCTGGTCAGTTGTATAAAACTTTGACAACCACTTGTTAACTAGAATCAAATGAATTTATTTATATGATAAGCTATTCCTTAAAAAAATTAAAATCATATTATTGATAATGTTAAACAATGGTCTTAATTATAATTTTCAACATAAACAAACATTTTATATATTCTCAATTGAAAAGTAGTAATTTAAATAAATGTATAAAATACTATATTAATTTGAACATAAGGCTTTCTTTACTAAATCAGCAGTTCCTCAACATCTGTCACACTAACTTCTTATTCATTATATTTGTATATACAGTTATTTAATTATTTTTTATTGTCAAACACTAACAAATAAATACACTAAATACATTTTCTAATCAATTTGGTTCATTTGGAAGAATTCACATCAACAACGCTGATAAATGTATTAAATGTTAAAAGTATTTAAGTAAAACTATTTTTGTGTTTTCAAATATGACAGGTTAAATTTACAGTATTAAAATATAAATTAATGTCTTTAATAACTATATATTTAATTAGTAATAATGTTGCTTAATTAAATATTTATCTGACTTAGATGAGCCGGCTATCCACCTACCTAAGTATTCTAGTCATGGTAAACTTTACTCAACTATTTACACACCTCTTTAAATAGTGCATTAACCGTACATGATTTGCATTCCCAAAAATCAAAATAAAATTTATTAATTTAAATCATAAAAATAATAGTTTTCTATTAATTTCAATATTTAATACTGGAGACAAAGTACAATACCTGGTCCTTGTTATGATCAAGTACCTATACAATGTAAGCATACAGGTTCTTGCATGCAATTATATTTGATTGTTTTATTTTAATTATTACTAAATCCTTATATAAGGACCTGAAACTGATACAACACACAATAAGATACCGTTCCTCGACTACTGATGCTGACTCCTGTGGTTGCATGTTACTTACACAAGTAAAGCTAATTTCATCACTGAACTTAATTTTACTAATATAATTGGGAAAATAAGGATATCAACTTTGACACTATTTCGTGAAACAATATGAAGGAATCATTTATATTGCACTGAAGTAGAAATAAAAGCACAGAGGACAGGCAATAATAAAGAACAGAAACACTACCGGTACATCCTAACTTATGTTTGGCCACAATCGATTCTAGGATCAGAAAACAGCATTCATAATTAAAATGCTTAGATTATTAACAAGTTTGTTGTTTTCAATTTTTTTTAAAAACTTAATAGATATCATTCCTTTTAAACCAAAATATAGAGCCTACGGAAACTTATTCAAGACAACAAAATACTTTGTTCCTAAATGACATAATCACCACAAAGATTCAACTTGCATGCTAGAAACCTGTAGATTTAAATTCTCTTTTTAAAAAATCAAGTTTCTCTATACATTTTTTATAGTAACAAAGTTAACAATAATTAATTACTTCTGGAATTGCTTCCAAAGTAAATTGTATAAAAGTTTGTGATCTTCTGGGTAAAACTGTTTCAATGGGTTATATACATCAATTACCAACGTTTCCAACTCTTCACAGACATCCATTTTCATGGTGCTCATACCCATGGAAGGAAAATGAAATTTCAAAAGACAGAACTTCCTCCTTAAGAGTTATTTAACAACGACTTGACTGAAATACATGAAAATGATGAGGACTTCACCCACGCTCAAGCTATATGGTCCATCCTAACCGTCAACCTATATATGTACGGAGGTATTGGCCCACTCCCAAACACTATATGTATATTGGTGGATGGGAGGGTCAATATTACTGTAGCTGTAAGTGTATGGGGGAATTGACAGGTCATTCATTTAGATTTAGACGTATAGGTACGCTTAGATTTGTAATTGAATGGACAAACCCAGAACACCATGAATTTTTATATAAAATAAACTTGTTAATTTTAATAACATCTAAACAGGAACATAATCGTAAAGAGTTTACTGTAATATTGTGGGGTATATAACTACTGATGTGATAATAAATGAGACAATAAGAAGTAAAATATATGTGTTGTAAATTAAACAAACATAGCTAATCTAACAAAACCATACTAAAGCACAAATATAAATACTGATAACAGCACAAAAAACTGTTGTACGTTAACAAAGTGAAATATAAAAACTTATGTAAATATATATCTCAATGATTTTCATCATGAAAAATATTTGTGTGACTTGTATAAACTTCGTCTTGTACAATAGGCTTGATAGAATCGCTTATTAAAAAAAAAAAAAAAAAAAAACAACTGTGGTTAAGACCATTGATCATTTATTATTTAGTTCTATTTAAGAATAGAACTAAATAATAAATGATCAAAAGTTCAAAACTTTAATATTAGTGCAAAATTAAGTACGTACTAATATATGCCAAAGAGTTATTGAAAATATAGTGAACAAACATTTACGTCCTTAGCATAAGCTCATAAGATGTTGGTCCCAAAACAGAGAAAGCGTAAACTAATAAATAGTTACTACAACAGCAAACTCTATTGCATTAGAGATGATTGATCAAGTAGCAAACGACTTGTTGCCAGCTGATTCACTAGTCTTAGTGTTTGAGTCTTCAATCGAATTATTAATCAAAGCACAGTTACTTTTAGAACTTAAGAGATTGGTTTTGACCTAAAATAAAATTTGCTAAATTAAAAACAGGGAAAATAATTATTTTGCCGCTTTGAATGTATTAGTAAAATATATAAAAATCAAATTTATTACAACAATAAATTGTTGTATGTCTTTAATAACATTTGAAACAAAAAGAATACTTATGAAAATAAGATAGAAAACCATAGTTTGAAATAATTTTATGATGGCAGGTGCAATAAGATGATGTCACAATAACATGCACATAAGGCAGGGTTCCACTCCTACTGAAGCAGGCACTATCAAAAAGTTCATAAACAATCACGAATAATAGTAACAACATTGATATGAAACAGTAAAAATGATAAGTTACGTATTATTGCATAATACACTTGTAGACCTGACTTGCCCATTAAAATAACCATTAGGATACTGTAGAAAATTTGGTATTTTTTTACCTAAATAAGTAAAGTAAAAAAATATTCAAACAGATTATAATTCAAATTACAGCGTTTAAATATGTTATCATGTTTGCAATATTGATAATGTTTATGACATGTGAGCTCTTGCAATTTTACATAGTTATGTAACAAATAATAAATGTTTCTTTTAATGTTTTCAGGTCCATCAACTTTCAGGTTGCCATCCACTATATGGAAAATCAACCAATTTACAGCAATATACAGAAGTTCATAAAGCAGTCACAACTGATATGCTTCATAGTCTTTACCATATAGGCATATCACCAAATCACAAACATGTTAACATAACAAAGTCTTAAATAAATAATTACGTAGTTAAATATTAATTTAAAACTACACTTTTAAAAAGCCTTCATGATTTCATATTACTTAGTTAACTTAAATTTTGAAAGCCAATTAAGAGTAATCAAACATAATGTTATTGTACCCTTTGAGATTATTGTTAAAGGCACGTCAAACGATTACATTATTGAATGTTATACAAAATCGCTACAATGACATTTGTGCTGAAGCGAACACATAAAGTTACCATCAATTAAGTGAACATAAGAATCAAACCATACAATGGCACTTGGTGTAATACAAAGTCATATGATATATATTTATATAAAATGAAATATTTGTTTACCTATCTAAGTTGGAACAGTTCATATAAAATTATGAATTTATCATGATTTAATTTATCATAACCAAATAAAATATGAATTTATCATATTTTATCTGGCAATGCTCTCTGATTGCTATTGAGTCATTTTCAGCCTCCAAAATATTTGGGCTAAAGTACATTTAGAACCTAACAATTAGTAGACAATCATTACCTTCCTACAATTTAGTTTACATTTAAAACAACTAATTGAATCTAATTGTGGGTCCATTGTCCATGGAACTTACTTCATATGCATGCAGATCAAGTAGTTTCCTAAAAAGAAGATCTAGGGCTAAACAATTGTTTTACAAGCTATAAAAAACATCTTATAACATACAAATACTCTTCATTGATAAAAAAGAAAATTAATAAATAAATAAACATGATAAATAGAAACAAAACTTACTAACCCCAGATCTTCTTTTTAAGACCCCTAATTGATGCTGGACATAATACAATAATGTAAAGAAAATTTAAATCCAATCTACAGTTTACAATATCTAGTTACAGTTTTGACAATAATTTCTCTAGGAAAATTATTCTTAGCAATATTGATCATTTAGTTGAAGCTGATTTGAACTGCAGTGTTACACTTACACTGTTAAATAATGAATGTTATTAACATAAAACATGTTATTATAGTACAAATAAATTGTTTTCTCCACAATAGTTGTGAAACAAAATAAATATTACTACAACTTAAAGGGAACTCCAAACTTAACAATTGCTAAAGACAAAGGTATGTCTCATTCACTTGTTATTATATTTACTTGCACTTATACATAGAGCTGCACGAATGTCTGTGAACTGCCTGTGTAAGAAAGGAAGACACTTTGTCAGACGCTAGTGTTACGTTCTGGGATTGGCGTTCCATTCTGAAAAAATGTATAGATTTAAAAAGGAGTTTAAAATAAAACTAATAATTCTATGTTGCATATACTGTACCTTTATCTATTGCAAAAGTATGAAGTATCTACTTACTGTATGAAGTATGTTTTTACAATAAGTACTGTTTTAAACATTCAAGTTGTAGTGCTCCTGTTAGCGTTTGCACGCTTTTTTGCTATCTCTTGTCAAGCCATAGCTTCTCCATTTGCTATGGAGTAAATTAAATGCTATGCTAGTATTTAAGTTTGCTTTATGAGTACCTCCTCCAATTTATATGCCAGACTGTGATACATTTTCTAAACGCTAAGGGTGTGAAAGCAGCTGATATTCCTCATGGATCTGTGAAGTTTATGCAGAAAACATAATAAGTGATAGGATAGAATGAAATGGATGAGAGCTTTTAAAGATGGCGTACGAACGTGCATGATGAAGAAATAAGTGGACAACCTTCACCCATATCTGATGACAAGGTGCAAAAGGTTAATGAAAAAGGTAGAGAAAAAGGATGCTTTAAAATTCATCGTTATCTAGTGAATTTCCTCAAGTGTTAAGATGTGTGATTTATGAAATTGTGATAGAATGTTTGAAGTACCAAAAGTTTTACTCATGATAAGTTTGAAAAATGCTGACAGGGAATCACAAAAACAAATGTTTAGTGAGAATGAAAAAAACAAATGTTTAGCCAGTTCATTGACATTCCTAATGTTACAAACGGGATGGTAATGATTTATTTTAAAACCAAATTGTCACTGTGTCAGATCTCACATGGAATCTGCTCAGCTGCTTTCGGGCCTTTAAGTTAAGTAAACGTATTACAGTGTGTACTTCACAGTAGGTGGGATATTCAATCAGAGGAGTTATTTTTCATAAGCAACCTTAAAAACTGTCCAATGGATTCGTAACGGCAGCTGTGGCTTGTCAAGAGATATCAATACACAGCATGCATATGCTGAACACCGACTGCATCACTACAACAGCGGATTTCCAAAACGGCACTTACTTTTAAAATTCCTTTTATTTAAGAAACTAATCGAAAACTTCAACAGAATCATACAATTTGGCTATCACAAATGTAGGTATATGTTGAATGAACTGAATTTGATATTTTGCTAATTGAATTTAAATTGTCGTATTGCTAGTACATGTATATACAGCAAATGGTTTTTTGTAAGTTACCATTTATTCATTATTTGAAATTATATAAAAGCTGTGTTGTATAACCGGAAAAAACTCCAAAAGTCATTAGATATTAATGAAAATAAAAATATCAAATGGTCTCTTGACACAGAGCTAAATCCAATCCATCAAGCCATTTAAAACCTGCTTCACTGATTTTATTTATGCTAGCTAATCACTCCATGAAACAGCGCAGGGACACTCTGTAACTATTTGATCCATTGTTCGGATGGAATCCCCACAGTCACATGACTAATCTAGTGTCAATCCCCATTTGTATATCCAGTAGTTACATATGCCCACTCCAGTTTGGAACCGATTCAACAGTGTCCATTCCATACGAAGGAGGTTCATCCCACCTACAGGTATTGACAGATCGGATCATTAATAAGGAATTTATTTCGTCCATCAAAACTGTTCCACGCTATGGCCCAGCTAGTTAGTACAGGGTGAGAAATTTGATCTGCTCCACTGGAAAGCAGTACATAGAGGTGGGTTTCAAGATTTTAAGCGACCATTCTGACGTAGGAAATACTGTGTAATGAGGAGGTCCGGGGCTTGGTTTTCACAATCTTATTGAATTCTTTACGCAGTGCCTTCTGACGTCTTATATCTGGAAAAGCCATATTGCACAACACTGAGAGCCAAGATAGTAAAGTTGTGATGAGAGTGCCACTAATAGCTCTCATGGCAATTAAGTGGGACATCCATTATATTGCTAGTAACAAAATAGTATATATTGTTGAATGAGAACATCATGTAGAATATACATATATATAAATATTATGCTTTAACAGAAACTTGATGACAGCAAAATGATTATTCATGGTTGTTATGAACTTCCAGGCCATCTACTATATATATATATATATATATATATATATATATATATATATATTTAAAATCAATTATTTACAGAATTAGAGAAGTTCACAAAACTGTCGCAACAGATAACAGTTGTTTACCCTCTAAGATATCAATAATATCACCTGCAAAACAATACTGTCAAAAACATGTTAAAAAGTCATGAAAAATAATCATGCAATTAAAAATTACTTTAAAAGTACTTTTAAAACATGTTCATGAGTTCATATTATTAAATTAACTTTAATAATAAAAGCCAATGAAATGTGTAATCAAACAAAATTATTGTTTCCTTTGAGATTATTATTATTATGTTTTGCTAGAGATTTCCAAACTGTATAAGGTAAAGACAGGTATTATTGGCACACACTAGTTATGGGCACCCTCTTTTTAAAATTATTGCTGTAAATAAAAAAATCCATCTTAAATCTGAAAAACTTGCCTGAGTTTTCATTAGTCTATGTCTTATCACTTGCTGTCTGTTTCAGTACAGTAAAAACTTCTGTTTTGGATGTTATAAAGTTATAATAAACACATGTCATTTTAGAAAAAATGTAGCTTTATTTCTTAGCAAAATCATAATTCGAACTATTGTACTTCAGTTTACTCGCCCTCAGTAAATAATTTTGTATTGAGAATGTTATGTATCGATTCATTAAGTACTATTGTTCACATAACCTTAAAGATTTTGTGTATTTACCTGCCAATTATACGCCAAAGGGAGGTACCAACAACTGATTCTGATTTGTGTTCATTTTCAGTTATTGGCAGGTAACTGGCAGTGCCAATAGCTTGTATAATCGACATGCCAATAACTGGATCTTTTGCTGTAATTCTAGTTGGCACTGCCAATTATTATTGGCTGCCTGGTATTATTGGCATGCCAAGTAGGGTAAAGCAGGTCTTATTGGCACTCTCTTTTTTTTAAGTTTTAAATATAGTAAGCCTTTTATATACACAGGCAGACAACCTATGTAGGATTAGTGATAAGTAACAGCTCAAAGTTAGCAACAATATGGGTTCCAATATCTAGTTTATATATGTGCCACTAACTGGTTATAGTGTGCCAATAACTACTGACATAGCATTTGTTACTTCAAATAAATTTAAAAAATATTATATGAAATTAGATGTTGATTTTTGTTATTCCCCCATTATATAACACTAATACCATTAAAAAAAATTAGTACAGATAATATTAAGAGTTTCTGAGAAGTGTAGATGAAATTGAATGGTGTTGCATCCCTTAAAGTGCCAATGACTAACACACTTAAAGTCCCTATGTTTAAAACTAACACATTTCTAGACATAATTTACACAATCAAAATAGGACGGCTTGGACAGTGTTAAACTTCCTTGAGTGAGCAATGTGTGGTTGAATTACATACTAAATACAAACATAATATTTATGTTCTTTCTATTTATTTTTATTAAAAAAATATCATAATAGAACTGCCACTAGTGTGGTTTTATGGTCTGTGTGCAATCACCATGCTTGTGTTGAGACATGAAGTTACAAGGAACAGGTCAAATTGTGTATTTAATGACAATCAAAGTTTCTTAAACTAAGCAATCTTTATCCTCAATCCTATTTTTAACCTACCTATTTTTCATGCCTTGACAAATAAGATAAAATTGTAACAATTAATGAAGACAGATAATTTTTTTAGTAGCATTTAAATCTCTAGTCTAATGCAATTGGTATTTACGAGTGAATGAATTATTTCATGACTGTGTCTTGGCTTTATCATTACTACTAAGACAATTGATTATTATTTTATTAAAAAAGATTACCTTTGACATCATACAGCCATTTACTTCTTTTTCATGAGAGGCATCCCCTTGGCTTTGTGTTTTCTGGAAAATATATTGGACTTTTTTAATTATATAAATTAAAAACCGTTAATCCTAATAACTTAATTGATCATTATGGATCTTACTAATACTTATTTTTCAACAATTCCAACTAACTGACATTCTAGGAAATAAATAAATAATGAGGCAATTTTTGCATACACTGCTTACAATATACCAAAATATTTAAAAGGATGCTGACATAAATGACTTCTCTAGTGAGATTGTGAGTGAAATATCTTAAGTATAGTGAAAGAACATTTACATAAACAAAATCATAATTCTGCAGAATAACCACTAAGCCAATGAGCTTAAAAGAAAGTAGGTATTTGAATCTTTAGCATCAAGTATAAGAAACAACAAGTATAAGAAAACTTGTTAGTTTTAGCCAAGTCGATTGTTGCAATTGTTGACGTTTGATAAGTAACCCTACTGTTATTATGACAGTAAAGTCCCCAAAATTCAGACAAAGTTTTTACAAAATTGAATTTATATAAAATTTATACAAAGAACTGTTGCTTCAGGAATATCTATGTTTGCAACAAATTGCCAAACACTTTGTTTCTTCAAATTTTAATTTGTCTATTCAACACAATTCTTACCTTGGTTGATTTAACTTCATTAATTAAATTGTTATTTATTTTTAGGGGTGTGCGAGTACTCGAAACTTCGTGTATTTGATCGAGTATTTTACTACTCGGCTCGAAGCTCCTAAAACTACTCGAAGTTCGATCGAGTAGTTGTATTTCACGAAATATCAGATTTACGTCTTAATTTAGTTTTAAAAGTAAACAGTTTTATAAGTAATCAATAAAAAATGTTTGTGTTTTATTTTACCCTTAATCATACGTTATCAGTTTGGTACGCGTAATTATGAACTAAACAACACGCCTAAGAATATGTAGTACAAGACGACAGTCAAATGAACTAGTCGACGTAGTAAACGAGTTCGTTCATTATGATTTTAACTAGTTCAGTTCAAAGTGATCAACAGAGCTGGAAATGTAGCGATCACTGTAAATAGTTACCGTAGTAGCGATCACAGATGTTGGTTGTCGAATCTACTAGTCACTTGTAACCTAACCTAAAATAGCGTGAATAAAACAGAAGTGCTGGTTAGTGTCTTTATGACCCAAGAAAGGGGACGAGAGATCCAAAGATGCTAAAAAAACCTGTTACCATTACAAATCTAATAGTATGTGCACCGTGGAAATTATGCATATTTTCGTTCATATCAATAATACCGTTCAATCAAAAGGGTCCCGAGAACGGGTCACTTTACATCCTAAGAATCGAACTTGCCATCTTTTCTAGGTGAAAGTTCATCTTGGTTGTAGTATACGTACATGCAAGGAACCGTTCAGCTCCTTTTCGGAAATGAAATTATTGTATATTTCTTGCGAGTCGATTGAGGTCTATTTTGTTTTTAATCTGAGCAGGGAATCGTCCAATGATTTGACATAAGAAAATACCGTATCATATCATATAAAATATGGTAATGGCGTTCTAGCAGCGTGTGACACAACATTATTGATTTATTTTCCGTCAAATAAAAAATAGATATATATATATATATATCCGTGGCGAACGTCTAATAATTATTATTCAGTTTGGATGTATATATTTACGAATCTGGCAAAACTTAACATAGGCTTAGGTTGGTGTCTGCCTTTTACAGTTGTCTTGGGTGAACAGAAAATCCTTCTGTAAATATCCGCTCGAAAAATACTCGATAATCGAAAAAAATGCCAACTACCTGATTCGACTCGAACTCATAAATCACTACTCGCACACCCCTATTTATTTTACATCACATAAATGTCTATCAGTAATGTTTATTTTAATGATATATCTGTATGGGCAGCAGATTATCATAAATTGAAAGTATGGGTACTTTCATAAGTTGCAGTGGCAGAGGTATACAGAAGTTAATTGTAATTTAAAACTAATCTGAATCTTAGCTTCCAATTTCCTGTAAAATACCATTACCTATTTTTTTTATTTTAAGGATAAATAGAATTTTAATCAATGATGCGTGTTAGGCAGGGGCTATGTGGGCAAATGCCCAGCGGGTTTTGGGTAAAAAAGGGCAGGTAGGTTAAAAAAATTACTGAAAATCGGCCTTTCCCTGTATTTGTTCAATTGTTCAGCTCAGAGCCGGCCACGCGGCAACCATACTATACCTAATTTCAGGATTTACATTAAAAATAAGTCAAATTTCTGACTATTGGGCTGGTCAAAATTTATAAGATTTTATCAAACAGGCGACTGACTCACAAGCAACCGGCCCTACCCTACAAGTAACAACAGAAGGCTGCAGTTGGCCCCACTGATGATTGCCGGTTGGAAAAGCAGTTACGGTTATAAAAAATACTCATACTATAAAGTCAGCAACTTGTGACATTTCTGAAATGGCCGATTCTTTAGGATTCCTATTAAAATTTTGCTAATGACAGTAAATTATGCGTTAGTTCGAAATGTTATTTACTGTTACAAAAATAAAATAGGTAATTGCTTTTATACTTGCTTTAACCATTTAATCAACATATTTTATACCTAGTTTCTTGTTTCATGTAATCTTTCACTGACAAGAAAGTATAGATAAAACGCTGACAATTCTTGCTATAACGCTTTAAGTGTTCTAATTTTATAACATTTTCTGGAGGGAGAAGGGCCTTGGGCAGGTCTTTTATTAATTGCCTAGGCCGAATTTTCTTCCTATTCCGCCCCTGATGTTAGATATCAATACAAGCCAAAAGATTAATTTCTGTGGGAGGAGCTTTATAACCATCCATCAAGGAGAGGACAGTTCAGGGAGCTGAGGATCCATCAATGAATGGACAGTTCAGTAAGCTGAGGATCCATCAATGAGAGGACAGTTCAGTGAGCTGAGGATCCATCAATAAGAGGACAGTTAGAATAGCTGAGGAACCATCAAGGACAGGACAGTTTAGAAAGCTAAGGATCCATCAATGAGAGGACAGTTCAACAGCTGAGGATCCATCAATGAAAGGACAGTTCAGAGAGCTGAGGATCCATCAAGGAGAGGACAGTTCAATAGCTGAGGATCGATCAATGAGAGGGCAATTCAGAGAGCTAAGGATCCTTCAATGAAAGGACAGTTCAGAGAGCTGAGGATCCATCAATGAGAGCACAGTTCAGATAGCTGAGCATCCATTAATGAGAGCACAGTTCAGAGAGCTGAGGATCCATCAATGAGAGGAAAATTCAGAGAGCTGAGGATCCATCAATGAGAGCAGAGTTCAGATAGCTGAGGATCCATTAATGAGAGCACAGTTCAGAGAGCTGAGGATCCATCATTGAGAGGACAGTTCAATAGCTGAGGATCCATCAAAGAGAGGACAGTTCATATCTATGAGGATCCTTCAAGAATAAGACAGTTCAGAGAGCTGAGGATCCATCAAAGAGAGAACAGTTCATATTTATGAGGATCCTTCAAGAATAGGACAGTTCAGAGAGCTGAGGATCCATCAATGAGAGGACAGTTCAGAGAGCTGAGGATCCATCAAGGAGAGGACAGTTCACAGAGCTGAAGATCCATCAAGGAGAGGACAGTTCAGAGAGCTGAGGATCCACCAAGGAGAGGACAGTTCAGATAGATGATGATCCATCAAAGAGAGTACACTTCAGATATCTGAGGATCTATCAATGAGATCACAGTTCAAATAGCTGAGGATCCATCAATGAGAGGACAGTTCAGAGAGTTGAGGATCCATCAATGAGAGGACAATTCAGATAGCTGAGGATCCATTAATGAGAGCACAGTTCAGAGAGCTGAGGATCCATCATTGAGAGGACAGTTCAATAGCTGAGGATCCATCAAAGAGAGGACAGTTCATATCTATGAGGATCCATCAAGGAGAGGACAGTTCACAGAGCTGAATATCCATCAAGGAGAGGACAGTTCAGAGAGCTGAGGATCCACCATGTAGAGGACCGTTCAGATAGATGATGATCCATCAAAGAGAGTACACTTCAGATATCTGAGGATCTATCAATGAGATCACAGTTCAAATAGCTGAGGATCCATCAATGAGAGGACAGTTCAGAGAGCTGAGGATCCATCAACGACAGGACAGTTCAATAGCTGATGATCTATCAATGAGAGGACAGTTCAGAAAGCTGAGGATGCATGTATGAGAGCACAGTTCAGAGAGTTTGTCTGGCATTAACAAAAAGTCCCACTTGTTGGTAGATACACATCCAGATATATACACATACACTTCTGTCACTCCACTCTTATTTAAGGCTTAATTAAGGGACCAACTCGGAATCACTGGTGGGGAAATCACTGCTATCTGCATGTGTATCTATCAAGAAGTTGGACTCCTAGTAGTATCTGTAAGCTAGATGAGGGCCTCTCCTACATAAATGAAAGCTCAAAGAATTACAAAGTGCAAGAAAATTACAATACAGAGGAAAACAACACACAAAAGAAAATTATGAATAAAAATACTTAATTACCTAACACTATTATATAATAGTGTTTAGCTCTTAAATAATATTTCATAAAAAGAAGAGAGAGAAATTAGCATTTGGAAATACGTTTTGTAGAAAAGACAGCTAGTGTTAGCAACTGTCTTAAAGAAATATTGACACAGTCTCTTTGCTTCTATGGCATTTTTAAGCCAATGAACACCATTGTTAGTCATGCGTGTTAGAAAAGAAACTGAATGTCCCAGGGGCCCATGTATAGATTAATACCAGAACTAGATGAATACCAGTGCTTCGCTATGAATCTTAACTGTAACAGATTTATAACATCAGAGCAAATCTACTGGCCTTCACTAGTGTTGATTTACTGTTAATATATAAAGCATTATGAATAAGAGTAACATTTTTCTTAGAAAGCAGAGCCTTAGTGTGAATTTAAAAGATTCTTATATTCTTCTTTATACACATCTTGTGGCTTTTAAAACTATCTACGACAGTAGAAGAACAAGGAATGAAAAATTAAGAGTTAGATTAATAATTCAATTCTAAATAAAATAAAATCTAAAGCTGACTTTTTGGGCCTCGGTGTTTAAATATCAATCTTCCATCAGAGAGCTAAATCCAGATTTTGTAAACATTTAATACTTGCTTCACCGATTAAATGATGACCAGCTATTTTGCCCTGAAAAGAACGCAATGAGCAATCATTAACGATGTGATCCATAGTTTGAATTCATCTTTTGTATGTATTGAACAAGGAAAATGTTTAAAAAAAAAATTGGGTGTGCGTCGGACCACACGGTGGAAGTTATACTTCTTTGGCCATTCTCATACACCCACTCACGCACACAAACAGACAGGATATATAAATGAAATATAAGACATTTTTCAATATTATTCAATATATTTATCTTCAATATATTATACGTGACTTCATTTGTAATATTAATATTATACACCTATATTATCATTATCAGTAATTTCTTCGATTAAATTTCTTCGATTAACAATCGATTAATCGATAGTTCTTAAAAATTTGTTCTTACTTTTCAGCGTGACGCGGTTTCTCGACCAACATCCCATCCCAAAGTGTCTAACGGGCGCAAAGAAGTATAACTTCAAAAACAGAATTTTTCTGGGAAACATTAACATTATGAACGTTATTAGTTTTTTTTATACACATTTGCTGTACATTATTTTACAGATAAATATTGAGATAGTCCCAACATTCTCGCACAAAATGTGAAAATATGCATAATTTACATTATTCTAAGTAATATGAAGACTGAAATTAATTTATACTGATTGCCTTGTGAGCCCTATACCAGGATAAAGCTAATTAAAGCAAATTAGAAATTATTACTTTTAATATTTTATTTAAAATTAGAATATTTGTATTTCTATCAAAGCACTAAATCAATGTTAAACAGAAACAATGTTACAAGTAAAGCACAAGTTGAAGAACTTTTTCCCTTACATCAGTACAACCTAGAAATGGCAATTAGAGTCAGTTCCAATTACTAGTGTGTTAGAGAGTTGTAAAATCGATTCCAAAGTATCTGTACAAAGTGTAATATATTTTGTTTTTTTAATGTTTTATACTTATTTTTCTTGCATATTAAACAAACTTTCAATTTTCTTACCTTTAATTGTAGATATTTTACAATAAACATGCTCTGAAATTATCACAAAAAGTGAAACAGCATGAGTTTAATACATTTGCACTCATCTCAAGATGGCTGGCCTGTCAAAGTACAAGCGTTAGTTTGATATTTAACTCAAGATGGCTGGCCTGTCAAAGTACAAGTGTTAGTTTGATATTTAACTCCAGATGGTTGGCCTGTCAAAGTACAAGTGTTAGTTTGATATTTAACTCCAGATGGTTGGCCTGTCAAAGTACAAGTGTTGGTTTGATATTTAACTCAAGATGGTTGGCCTGTCAAAGTACAAGTGTTGGTTTGATATTTAAATCAAGATGGCTGGCCTGTCAAAGTACAAGTGTTAGTTTGATATTTAACTCCAGATGGTTGGCCTGTCAAAGTACAAGTGTTAGTTTGATATTTAAGTCAAGATGGTTGGCCTGTCAAAGTACAAGTGTTAGTTTGATATTTAACTCCAGATGGTTGGCCTGTCAAAGTACAAGCGTTAGTTTGATATTTAACTCAAGATGGCTGGCCTGTCAAAGTACAAGTGTTAGTTTGATATTTAACTCCAGATGGTTGGCCTGTCAAAGTACAAGCGTTAGTTTGATATTTAACTCAAGATGGCTGGCCTGTCAAAGTACAAGTGTTAGTTTGATATTTAAGTCAAGATGGTTGGCCTGTCAAAGTACAAGCGTTAGTTTGATATTTAACTCAAGATGGCTGGCCTGTCAAAGTACAAACGTTAGTTTGATATTTAACTCAAGATGGTTGGCCTGTCAAAGTATAAGTGTTGGTTTGATATTTAACTCAAGATGGTTGGCTTGTCAAAGTACAAGTGTTGGTTTGATATTTAACTCAAGATGGTTGGCCTGTCAAAGTACAAGTGTTGGTTTGATATTTAACTCAAGATGGCTGGCCTGTCAAAGTACAAGTGTTAGTTTGATATTTAACTCCAGATGGTTGGCCTGTCAAAGTACAAGTGTTAGTTTGATATTTAACTCAAGATGGTTGGCTTGTCAAAGTACAAGTGTTAGTTTGATATTTAACTCAAGATGGTTGGCCTGTCAAAGTACAAGCGTTAGTTTGATATTTAACTCAAGATGGCTGGCCTGTCAAAGTACAAGTGTTAGTTTGATATTTAAGTCAAGGTGGTTGGCCTGTCAAAGTACAAGCGTTAGTTTGATATTTAACTCAAGATGGCTGGCCTGTCAAAGTACAAGTGTTAGTTTGATATTTAACTCCAGATGGTTGGCCTGTCAAAGTACAAGCGTTAGTTTGATATTTAACTCAAGATGGCTGGCCTGTCAAAGTACAAGTGTTAGTTTGATATTTAAGTCAAGATGGTTGGCCTGTCAAAGTACAAGCGTTAGTTTGATATTTAACTCAAGATGGCTGGCCTGTCAAAGTACAAGTGTTAGTTTGATATTTAACTCAAGAAGGTTGGCCTGTCAAAGTATAAGTGTTGGTTTGATATTTAACTCAAGATGGCTGGCCTGTCAAAGTACAAGTGTTGGTTTGATATTTAACTCAAGATGGCTGGCCTGTCAAAGTAAAAGTGTTGGTTTGACATTTAACTCAAGATGGTTGGCTTGTCAAAGTACAAGTGTTAGTTTGATATTTAACTGAAGATGGTTGGCCTGTCAAAATACAGGTGTTGGTTTGATATTTAACTCAAGATGGTTGGCCTGTCAAAGTACAGGTGTTGGTTTGATATTTAACTCAAGATGGTTGGCTTGTCAAAGTACAAGTGTTAGTTTGATATTTAACTGAAGATGGTTGGCCTGTCAAAGTACAGGTGTTGGTTTGATATTTAACTCAAGATGGTTGGCCTGTCAAAGTACAGGTGTTGGTTTGATATTTAACTGAAGATGGTTGGCCTGTCAAAGTACAGGTGTTGGTTTGATATTTAACTCAAGATGGTTGGCTTATCAAAGTACAAGTGTTAGTTTGATATTTAACTCAAGATGGTTGGCTTGTCAAAGTACAAGTGTTAGTTTGATATTTAACTGAAGATGGTTGGCCTGTCAAAGTACAGGTGTTGGTTTGATATTTAACTCAAGATGGTTGGCCTGTCAAAGTACAGGTGTTGGTTTGATATTTAACTAAAGATGGTTGACCTGTCAAAGTACAAGTGTTGGTTTGATATTTAACTCAAGATGGTTGGCCTGTCAAAGTACAGGTGTTGGTTTGATATTTAACTGAAGATGGTTGGCCTGTCAAAGTACAGATGTTGGTTTGATATTTAACTCAAGATGGTTGGCTTGTCAAAGTACAAGTGTTGGTTTGATATTTAACTCCAGATGGTTGGCCTGTCAAAGTACAGGTGTTGGTTTGATATTTAACTCAAGATGGTTGGCCTGTCAAAGTACAAGTGTTGGTTTGATATATAACTCAAGATGGTTGGCCTGTCAAAGTACAAGTGTTAGTTTGATATTTAACTGAAGATGGTTGGCCTGTCAAAGTACAAGTGTTGGTTTGATATTATTTATTCTTTATTTTTTTAAGGGCATATGCCAATATACAATAGTTATAATATGACAATAAAATTGAATAAAAAATATATATATAGAATATAACAATAGAATAATAGATTTTATCTCTATATATCAAAGCCAAATACCACTCTCTCACTCACTGACTGTTCACGAAATCTCAAAATCCACCAAACGGATTTACACTAAATTTTAAGGAAGTTAGCTTTAGTATCGAAGTGACCCACTAAGAAAGGATTTTTCGAAATTCCATTCTTAAGGGGAACAAACAGCCCATCAAAATTTCCTTTTTTGCAATAGAATCAATAAAATCAAGTTTTCTGTTTATATTATACTAGGGGACACCCCTGCACGTTTTGTGTGCCAACCCCGACTCTTTTAGTAAATTAATAACAGCGGTTTAGTAAATAAATAAACATGTTTATTTTGTATATTTTACATTAGTCTATTTATGTATTTAAGAGTTTAATTTTCAGCTGTTAAACAAAAGCAAATGAAATAAACACATTTGAAATGGCTAAGTAATACCCTATACTAATAAATAGGTAGCAAAGCAAGTAGTATGAGTGAAATACTGTAAATAAATTTAATATTGTAATTTTACGTTATACAGATAATATACTATTATTTGCAGTCAAAGTCGCATGCCGAGGTGTATAGAGCACAGCGAGAGTCGGGGTTGGCACACAAAACGTGCAGGGGTGACCCCTAGTATAATATAAACAGAAAACTTGATTTTATTGATTCTATTGCAGTTTATTTTTTTATAAATAAACAGTTAATTTCATGTACTTAATTATTTATACTTATTACTGAATAACTTTATCAGGTTGTATTAAAAACTCTTTTATGTTTTAAACACTATGGATTACTTTTATTTATTAAAAATGCTATGCTTTATGCGTTAAAACAGTTTAATCCTTTGAAGATCAGATGAGAGTTTATTACTGAGTGGAATAAGCTAAACAAGACATCTTTATGAATAAACATTTGCATGTTTTAAGCTAACTACATGTTGTACAAAAACCCAAGTGCGTTTTATATAGTACAAGAGTTTAGGAATACATATAAATACATTTGTAATATTTTAAATTTCTTTGAAATTCAGAAAATCTATTTTAAAAATGTGTTATTTGTTGCCAGATTATATTTGTTTGGTTATGTTTTTTTTCTAAGATTGACAAAATAGTATAAAAACTTTGTATAAAAATTGTGGGTTGATTTTTTTAGTGTAAAAAGTTGTTAGTAAAATATTGGTGTTTCATATAGTTTATTGTAGTGGCATGAAAACACTCAAAGAAGATAAAAGTATCAGAATGGAATGAAATTGATAGGATTGTCCAAAAAGAGAGGAGTAAATCGATGTACGTAATGAACAAAGTGGTGAATTTCATTGTTCTGTTATTGCACTCTGATAAGATAAAGATACTGCTCCTACGGTTAAATAAATCCTTCTGTTCCTTTCAAACTGGACTAATCATCATATAAAATGAACATTCGCTATTTGAATGATTAATGTAATTGAAAATAGTTTTAAATCTGCAAGAAACTATATAATCTGTAGACCATATAGCTTAAAATCGATAAAAATGTTCAGTTCACTGTATATCTTCAATATATATGCCAATAAGTTACAAACTGTGCATATAAACCTATTAAAACTGTGTGCGCAACTAACTAATAGAAGAACCAGAACTAATATTGTGCAGCAATTTCACACAATATATAAATTAAGTGTTCCATCCACAATTAATATATAGTGCCTAATCTATTGAGTGCAAGAATATTTTTAATTTTGTAATTGTTTTCTGAAAGATTATTGTATTTAGTTTAGTTATAGTTTAGTATTTTCAATAATTATTATAGTGTTATCTTGTACATTCACTGACTTAGGTAATGCAACTTGTATTTGTCAATTGGCCAAATAAAAGACTTATTGACTTAAAATATAAAAGCAATACGCTAACAAGTTTTTATTAATAAGAATGTAAAGTTAATGCATAGTGAAAAATAGTTAAAATTCTGGTACTTTTTAGTTCCAACTTGGATTGGGTATTGTATTAAGATGTTAACAAAGTGTAAGTGTTTTGAAAATTAATAGGATTTATATGAATTATTTGGTATACTTTGCAGGTAGTATTTAGTTAAGCCTTTACATTTAAATGCAGTACGTAAATAATTAAATTTTATATTTATACATACTCGCATGTGGTATTAATTACGCAAGGTAGATGGTGTACAGTGAATGTGTAAGCGGGGTAACAGCCTGTAGTTTACATACAACCAAATGAAAGCGTGCACTAGTAAATACGGCGCTGGTTGTAAAAGAGTGCCTCGTTTATATTAAAATTTTAGGTTAGGTTAAAGGGCACTAGGCCAGGAATTAGTATATTGGAGAGATAGGACATCAGCAAACTTACCTTAAAAGACAAGTTCACTAACATCAGAGTAGTAGTCACAAACACAAAATAAACACAATCTCACAAATTTTCAACACCACTGGCATTTTCTTCAGGTGAGTGGAGAGGGGGGGGGAGAGAGAGAGAGAGGGAGGGAGGGAGGGAGGGAGAGAGGGAGAGGGAGAGAGGGAGAGGGGGAGAGGGGGAGAGGGGGAGAGGGAGAGGGAGAGAGAGAGAGAGAGAGAGAGAGAGAGAGAGAGAGAGAGAGAGAGAGAGAGAGAGAGAGAGAGAGAGAGAGAGAGAGAGAGAGAGAGAGAGAGAGAGAGAGAGAGAGAGAGAGAGAGAGAGAGAGAGAGAGAGAGAGAGAGAGAGAGAGAGAGAGAGAGAGAGAGAGAGAGAGAGAGAGAGAGAGAGAGAGAGAGAGAGAGAGAGAGAGAGAGAGAGAGAGAGAGAGAGAGAGAGAGAGAGAGAGAGAGAGAGAGAGAGAGAGAGAGAGAGAGAGAGAGAGAGAGAGAGAGAGAGAGAGAGAGAGAGAGAGAGAGAGAGAGAGAGAGAGAGAGAGAGAGAGAGAGAGAGAGAGAGAGAGAGAGAGAGAGAGAGAGAGAGAGAGAGAGAGAGAGAGAGAGAGAGAGAGAGAGAGAGAGAGAGAGAGAGAGAGAGAGAGAGAGAGAGAGAGAGAGAGAGAGAGAGAGAGAGAGAGAGAGAGAGAGAGAGAGAGAGAGAGAGAGAGAGAGAGAGAGAGAGAGAGAGAGAGAGAGAGAGAGAGAGAGAGAGAGAGAGAGAGAGAGAGAGAGAGAGAGAGAGAGAGAGAGAGAGAGAGAGAGAGAGAGAGAGAGAGAGAGAGAGAGAGAGAGAGAGAGAGAGAGAGAGAGAGAGAGAGAGAGAGAGAGAGAGAGAGAGAGAGAGAGAGAGAGAGAGAGAGAGAGAGAGAGAGAGAGAGAGAGAGAGAGAGAGAGAGAGAGAGAGAGAGAGAGAGAGAGAGAGAGAGAGAGAGAGAGAGAGAGAGAGAGAGAGAGAGAGAGAGAGAGAGAGAGAGAGAGAGAGAGAGAGAGAGAGAGAGAGAGAGAGAGAGAGAGAGAGAGAGAGAGAGAGAGAGAGAGAGAGAGAGAGAGAGAGAGAGAGAGAGAGAGAGAGAGAGAGAGAGAGAGAGAGAGAGAGAGAGAGAGAGAGAGAGAGAGAGAGAGAGAGTGTCTATGCAAAGCACCTTTTTATAGACTTATAAAAATTAAGTAATTTTATTTAAAATAATATATGGAAGTGATATCTTAGTCTGAAAACAAATACATCATGCAAGGAAATGAAATTCTCTGACCGTGTGACGGAGTCAAACAATTGGACCCGACGTACAACAAACTAACAAGAATTTAACACTGATACTACCCAATAACAGAGAATATTAGATGAAGTGATAAATATTACTTTAGAAGATACTTTGATATATTTTACTGTACAATTGCAAATAAATTATTAATTTCATTCAAGGATATTTTCATAAGTACGTACTTTAATGATTTTTTTTAAAAAGGGCTATCGATTTGAAATTTAACCTATCATTTTGTATTTGATTGTAAAATTTTGGGCCCAGAAAAACAAAAGTCTTTTAGAAAATGAAGTTTTAGCTTTAGGCAACCTGATCAAAACTGCATTTCTAGTACAATGAGATCTGTGTAAACTTTATTTCATAATTGCCACTAATGTTATGAAATATAGTTAAGACTTCAAATATACATAAATATTGCAAGGGTAATATTTTCAGTTCAACAAAAAGAGGTAATGAATGTATTCGCCTTTCCTTCTTACATATTATCCTAATGAAACATTTTGGAATTTGTATTATATGTTGTAAGTAGCTAATATAAGTACTTCCCCAACAAGAAATCCCATAGTTTAATTTAGAATGAATAAAAGCATAATAAATTTGAATAAGAATATAGTCCGGACAAACTTGTCTTAAAAAGTAAAATTTCCGTAAGAACATTAATAGATAATTTCTTAATGAATTAATATACTGTTTCCAATTAAGCTGTTCATCAACATGGAGGCCCAAGTATTTAATACATTTAGTTTGAGGGAAATAAAGACAGTTGCAATTAGCGTCTCTACAAGAAAACAAGTGAAATTTTATAGATTCATCAAAATTTACAATATCAGATTTTTCAATGTTAAGGCTTAGTCTGTTACATGAAAACCAAAGATATAACAATCTCATATCATGCTCAATCATTTGTCTGAGTACAATATTTGACGGAGCTGCGTACACAATAGCTGTGCCATCGACAAAAGCTGTTATACTCCCTTGCAAAGATTCATTGTATAAATTATTAATAAAAATAAGAAACAAAACCGGACAGTACATAACCCAGAGGATCCCACACTGAATTGTTTGCAAGTTACTTTTATGTGTAGGCCCCACCGCCACATATTGTTTTCGATTCTGTAAATATGATTTAAACCAACTAAGTGCAATACCATGAATTCCAGATTGCTCAAGTTTCAACAATACCCCTTTATGATTTACCGTATCGAAGGCTTTTCAAACATTCAAAAATATTCCTGCCACCTCTGTTTAGCTCATTATGTAACTGAGATATTAAATTCTGTAGTACGTGTTTAATACTTCGGCCTTCACAAAACCCATACTGAGAATCAGAAAAGAAATTTATAGAATGTAAAAAGTTCATCAACCTAATTTTGACAATTTTTTCAAGTAATTTTGAGGAGACAGAGAGCAACGAGATTGGTTTATAATTAGAAATTCATGTAACAGCACTTTCCTTAAAAATAGGAACTACCCGGGCAATTTTTAATTTTTGAGGAAACTCCCTCAAAAGTTATGTAAGTTTTTTTTTTTTTTAACCTGTCCAACAACAAACATAATTTAATGCCACTGGATAGGCTAAACAAAATGCATACAACTATAAATTAATCACATTCTAATTGTTGATTTATGTTAATTTTGTAATGTTAATTTCTAATGTTGAATTTGGTTGTTAATTAACATAAATCAACCTTTATGGATCTTTGTGAATATGAAGGAAAAGATGTTTCATTTTGATGCTGTAAACTTGTTTTGTTAATCAAAGAGTACAACATAATTTTATTTATCACATTTAAAATTTGGATACTCTAAAAGAATAACTTCTGTTTATTAAATAAAAGTGTACAACATACAAATTAAGAACTCTCAAAATCATTTAAAGCAACTTCTTTACTTGTCAACATGCTTTCACAGATGTTTTCTACACTTTGCTGTTATTTATCTAATAATACAAGACGGTGCCCAAAAGAAACAGGAATTATGTCATAAATTATACAAATTTCAATTTGAAAAACTCATCCTAATACCCGTTGATAAACTTTATATTATTACTATATTGCTGCAATATACTAATAAAGTACAAGAAATAAAAAATGTAATTCTGTAGGATTGTAAAAATAAGTATTGTGTGAGTTGGTGGTCATAAAATTGTATATCAGTTGGTATTTGATGTGGTAGAATATTCAGTATTGTTGTTTATGAGGTGAATTTATTTTGCTAAGCTTTGATGATTAATTAACTAATTAATGTGAATTAAATTATATGAATTTAAAATATCCAAGTATAAGAGAATAATTTACTAAACTAAGTTGTAAAGAATATTATACTCAAGTCAATGGTTTAATTAGCTAGCCCTAACATGGTTTAACTAGCTAGCCCTAACATGGTTTAACTAGCTAGCCCTAACATGGTTTAACTAGCTAGCCCTAACATGGTTTAACTAGCTAGCCCTAACGCGGTTTAACTAGCTAGCCCTAACATTGTTTAACTAGCTAGCCCTAACATTGTTTAACTAGCTAGCCCTAACACGGTTTAACTAGCTAGCCCTAACACGGTTTAACTATATTTTCATTGTTTATGGAATTTAGCCAATAGTTAAAAGACCTTTGATTACATTTTAATATTGTCAACTGTTTATTGTTAAAAAGTTTAAGTTAATAAGTGGATATGCAAAAACATTCAGAAAATCTCATCTTTAAGCTCACCGAACTGGAGAAAATTACAAGAACATATATATCCTCTTTTCTCATAAACATAAAGGATTATAGTGACACAACACATACAAACAACAGCCAGACAAACCCCTATACCACCAACTCTCCAGTTCACTTTAATCACTCTACTATATCTCTTAAGGATGAATTGGCCGATGCATCAAAGAACCTAATAACATCAGGAGAAACACAGACATGCAATAAAAAACTGACTAACAACAAGAACTTCTATAGTGTTTCTTTACAGGTGGCAAAAGCTCTTAAGCAACCGGATGCCAAAGAAGGAGCACTTAAAATAGTTTTGAATAAAAAACCACCACAACATGCAAAAATGAGGTCAAAAGAAGAATCTTGCCAAGATTTCTTCTTAAAACACAAGGATTTCTATAAAGAATGCATTATAAAAACAGCAGCACAGTACAGCAATAACTCCTGTAATGCTTCAAAAAAAGTACAACCATTGACAGTCATAAACACACCAGAAAATCAACAAACTAGTCAAAATTTTTTAGGTTAAATCAAACAGAAAAAAACCAAATTCAAAACCAGACTTTACTTAAAATCAAGCTTAAAACAAGTTCAATAAAACAAGTAACAATATTACATCAAAATATTCGTGGACTGAACAAAAAGTTAGAACGACTCAGCCACTTTCTCAGCGAGACTAACCCTAATATACTAGTCTTAACTGAACATGGTCTCAAAAAAACAGAAATAATGAGCACAAAAATTGAAGGCTACTTCCTCGTAACAGAATACAGCAGAGAAACACATAAACTGGGAGGAGTAGCCATCTATGCTAAAGAAAACCTGGCAAACAGTGTTACAGTAACTAATACGAGGGCCGTTCAGAAAGTAAAGAACGATTGCGCATCACGGACGGCGCAGTTCCCCCACCACCGCGGGAGTGGGCTTATTCTTTAGTCCAAACCTTCCGCTTCAGTTTGAGCTGTGTAGCGGTGCCGTGAGGTCATGTTTGCGTCTCTTGTGGAAGTTCAAAATGGTGGCGCCAATTGAAAATCCCGCCAAGTGTGAAGTCCGTAGTGTGATTCGGTTTCTGAATGCGCAGCATGTTCGACCCATAGAAATTTATAGGCAAATTAAGGCAGTGTACGGTGACAATGCGATGAACGAGTCATCGGTGAGAAAATAGTGCATTCAATTTAATGAAGGCAGAACTATTGTGCACGACGACGAACGAAGTGGAAGGCCGTCACTCGTTACTGACGAGTTGACAGCGAAAGTTGACGAAAAAATTCAAGAAAACCGGCGTTTCACTTTGAGCGGTAGTTCTCAAAGTTAAAAAAATTCAACAAAAAATGCCAGTAGACCGCTCAAAGTGAAACGCCGGTTTTCTTGAATTTTTTCGTCAACTTTCGCTGTCAACTCGTCAGTAACGAGTGACGGCCTTCCACTTCGTTCGTCGTCGTGCACAATAGTTCTGCCTTCATTAAATTGAATGCACCATTTTCTCACTGATGACTCGTTCATCGCATTGTCACCGTACACTGCCTTAATTTGCCTATAAATTTCTATGGGTCGAACATGCTGCGCATTCAGAAACCGAATCACACTACAGACTTCACACTTGGCGGGATTTTCAATTGGCGCCGCCATTTTGAACTTCCACAAGAGACGCAAACATGACCTCACGGCACCGCTACACAGCTCAAACTGAAGCGGAAGGTTTGGACTAAAGAATAAGCCCACTCCCGCGGTGGTGGGGGAACTGCGCCGTCCGTGATGCGCAATCGTTCTTTACTTTCTGAACGGCCCTCGTATATCACACATCTGCCAAAAGTTCTGCTGCGAAGCAGCAATGGCATCACTGGAATCTATGGGTAATTACATACACATTATTGGAATATATCGATCTCCTAATGAAAGTTCACGAGATGGTATCAATGCCTTATCAAATATCCTGGAGCATACAAGAGCTCATAATAAATCCCTCGTTCTTATTGGAGACATCAACATAGACAGGATGAAAACAACCCAGGACAGTACTATTCTAGAAGATGAACTATCCACCCACAACACAAGAAGATTGCCTCTGCTTGCAACTCGCATCACACCTGACACGGCCACGTCAATTGATTGCATATGTACTAACTTACCAGAATTCTTTTTTTTTTTTTTCTTTTTTTTTTTTTTTTTTTTTAAAGGAGAGGCCGATCTCCTCCTTAACCTTACTCTGACCATTCCCCATAGACCATTGATCCGTGCGAGGAACTTATTCAGTCAGAGTAAGGGGGCGAACCTGTACAGTACAAGGTGAATATTACTGATAAATCTTTTCAGTCTAGGCCGGATTCGAACCAGCGCTATCTCTAACCCAAGCTCAAAGTCCTGACGCCTTAGACCACTCGGCCACCGGCTCGCCCATTGACACATTGACACATTCAACATTCAACATTGACACAGCTATAATTCAAACAGGACTCTCTGACCACACTGCTCAATTACTAAAAATACATGATTATGACAGAAAACTCCCAATACAGACCATTTTCATACGACAATTCAGTTCCTCCAACATAGACCAAATAAAATTCCTCTTATCTAACAAAAACTGGGAATCTGTTTACCACGCCCAAGATGCAGAGACAGCCTACAACATTTTCCAAAGTATTCTAAAAATATCTCTTGACATTGCTTGCCCAATGAAAAGATGTAAGCTAAAAAATAAAAGGAAAACCATCAACTATGACGGGGAGTCAAAATGCCTTAAGGACGCTTTTTTAAGGGCTTTGGACAGGTTTTAAATTACAGGAAATAAACAGGACAAAGAAATAATGGTGGGCAAGAAGAAGGCCTATGACAAGAAACTAAGAAACCTGAAGAAAAATGCAAACTCACATTTTATAAACTCCTCTGACAACAAAAGTAAAGCACTGTGGAATGTCATAAACAATGAGAGGAGAGGGCAACAACAAAATCAAGAAACAAAAATATGCATTTCAGTAGACGGAGAAAAAGTACACAATCCCACTGAAGTTGCAGGGCACTTCAATAACTTCTTTACGAGTGTGGCTGAGCTCACCCTTAAACAAAACCAGCAATCCCAGGGGAATTTATATGAAAATGAAAGGGACAAACCTGCAGTATATAATGTACAACAAACACTAAATTTAGCCGCAACAAACTGTAAGGAAATAAAAAATATCATAAATTCCCTTAAATCAAAACCTTCAAGCGGGATGGACGAATACTCATCTAAAATTGTAAAGCACTGCGCTGATGAACTAACACCACCACTAGTCAGCATTATAAATAAGTCTTTTACCCTTGGCGAGTTTCCCACTGGTTTGAAATTATCTAAAGTGTATCCAAAACACAAAAAGGGACCAAAAACTGAAGTGCAAAACTATCGCCCAATATCACTCGTTTCAAAATTTTCAAAAATCATTGAAAAACCGTTCTCTCTAGACTTATGGCACACTTAAAACGTCAAAACTTAATCACTGACAGTCAGCATGGGTTTTTGAAGGACAAATCAACCATATCAACCATCATTAGCCTTGTCGAATTTGTTATTGACCAAATAGACAATGAGCAATACATCTCAGCACTCTTCCTCGACTACAGTAAGGCGTTTGACTGCCTGGGGCACAATCTCATCTCAAAAAGATTAACATCTTTAGGGATCATTGGGATGGCAAACAATTGGTTTGCAAGCTATCTATCAGGGCAATCCCAAATAGTTGAGGTGAAGAGTACTGACAAGGGCCTTACAAGCTCATATCATTCTAGCCCGATGCCCATTGAACATGGAGTCCCACAGGGATCTGTCCTAGACCCGGTCCTCTTTATTCTGTTTATAAATGACTTCCCTACTTACATCCAGAATCAAAATATAAAATGTGTGATGTACGCAGATGATACAACGCTCCTGATAAGAAATGATACAGCTGAAGGAGTATATGACACTGCCACTAGCTCTCTCAATAAAGCCCAAAAATACTGTAGGAAGAATGATTTGGCAGTAAATCCATCAAAGACAATACAGATAAACTTCAGCAAAAGGAAGGACCACACTCCTAACATACCAGAAGTATCAGTAGAAGACTATGCCAAATTTCTTGGTGTTATTATTGACAGAAAACTAACATGGACTGAGCATGTAAACAGCCTCTGCAAGAAAATTAGTACAGGCATATATGTAGTGAGACGAATATAAAATGGATCGGGAACCTGGATGCATCAATAACAGCCTACCATGCCTTAGTGGAATCACACATAAGGTACGGACTTATGGTCTGGGGTGGATCCTCAGCCGGAAACTTAAACAGAGTTCTCCTCATGCAGAAAAAAGCTATTAGTTCTCTAGCCGATCTTGAACACCAGGAAAGCTGCAGGGAAGCATTCAAAACTCTGAAAATAATGACTGTAACTGCAATTTACATACAAGAGGTGATCATGCATGCAGATAAACTGAACCTGCAAACAGGGAAAGACTATCACTCATACAACACACGCCACGCAGCAAACTACACTCTGCCTCTTCATCGAACATCACTCTATGAAGAAAAACCTTCCTATATTGGTTGAAAGCTGTGGAACTTCCTACCGCAAACAGTGAAAGAACTTAAGGGAGCTGCTCTGAAAAGAAAACTCAACAATATCTTTATAAATCACCCAATATATACCCTAGATGAATTCTTAGAAGCAAGAGAACAGGACTGGATATTCTGGAGTGATATTCCATTTCCAGGACTGGATACAGAATACCACTGTACGTGTATGGGTGGGCGGGTGGGTCAATACCGCTGTATGTGTATGGATGGGGGGTGGGCGGGTGGGTCAATACCGCTGTATGTGTACGAGTGGTTGGGTGGGTCAGTACCACTGTACGTGTATGGGTGGGCAGGGGGGTCAGTACCACGTATGTATATTGGTTGGTATGTAGGGTTCAAAAGAGCAACAATTAAATATTTGTTGTATTGACACCCACCCATACATACACCCATCCATACATGCACATTGGAATTTAAGATACACATACATTATCATTGGTGATGACCCAACCTGCCCACCCATACAAGTACATTGGCACTGACCCACTCGCCCACATATACACGTACATTAGCATTGACCCACACGCCCACCCATACACATACAGTGGCATTGACCCACCCACCCCATACACGTACAGTGGTATTGACCCACCCACCCACCCATACACGTACAGTGATACTGACCAACCCACCACCCATACACGTACAGTGGCATTGACCCACCCACCCATACACGTACAGTGGTATTGACCCACCCATACACGTACAGTGAAACTGACCAACCCACCAGCCATACACGTACAGTGGCATTGGCCCACCCTCCCCCCATACACGTACAGTGGTATTGACCCACCCACCCACCCATACACGTACAGTGGCAATTCCAGTGAAGAAAGTGGATATTCTGAAATGAATGCCTTTAATTTTTTTACACTATATGTTTAAACTTATTTTGACTTGTACTGAATGTATGTAACCTGATCCATGTGACCCTATTTCTGTTCTTTAGGAATATGATAATAAAGAAAATTTGTCTATTGTCTATTGTGTGTAAAATGTTTTATCAGTTCATTGTTTCATTGTTATATAACAATATAAATCTAAATGTCGTAAAGTAAATAATTCAGTGGGTGAGTAGTATGGGAATTTGTAATTTTTCCCTGAAGATGAAAATTTATCAATTTTTTAAGAATCTTCTTGTTACAAAAGTTAGTTATTTTACTTACAAAAGTAAAAAAATCAAACAACCCTTAAGAAAACATTATTTCTTAAGAGAAGGTATATAATTGTATACAAACATTAACATTGAAGGTGACTATTAACATGTGAAAATAAAATACTTAGAGGAATTGTTGGACTAATTCTAGAAGTAAAAACAAAGAATTACAAGAAAGTACCAGAACTCTGATGTAATTGCACTGATAAGAAATATAACAAAAATATTTACAATTCGCCAACTGTCTTTCTAGATTGATAAATGTAAATTGTAAAAAAATTAAACATATATTTAATGAAAAAAACGTTTAACCCTTTCCACTTGATTATATTTTTACTTGTTTGCTCCCTTAATATATGACGTATTTTTGGTGGTAAGAAGCAATTCAGTATTTGTGAGGTTTATGCAATGATTAAAATGTTATAACATTAATTTAAACACTTAAATGTATTTTTTGTAATATGGTATGATATCGTTCAAATATTATATATCACCATCAACACTATTTACAGTTTGGTCTACTTGTACAACACTACCACTTTCTTAGATATTTTCTAATGTTGGAAGAATTATTTCATCATTACTTACACCTTTATCTTCACTTGATTCATCATATGATAAATCACGTTGTAGTTGTTATATTACTTCAGCACCCGTAAGATTTTGACTACTATGAGCCGACATTTTTACACTACTGTCAAGTGTCAACTAACGAAACATTAAATTGAAGGTTAGAATAAACAAGAAAGAATAACAATAAAATCACGTGACATTCCAGTTCCCATGACAACCGATTGTAGTATACCACTGTACGTGTATGGGTGGGCGGGTGAGTCAATACCACTGTAGACATATGGGTGGGTGGGTGGGCTAATACCATTGTACGTGTATGGGTGGCTGGGTGGGATAATACCACTGTACGCGTATGGGTAGGCGGGTGGGTTTATACCACCGTATGTGCAAGGATTGGGCGGGAGGGCCAATTTCACTGTACGTGTATAGGTGGGTGGGCTAATACTGTACGTGTATGGGTGGGCTAATACCATTGTACGTGTATGGGTGGGTTAATACCACTGTATGTGTATGGGTGGGTGGGTGGGTTAATACCACTGTACACGTATGGGTGGGAGGGTGGGCTAACACCACTGTACGCGTATGGGTGGGTGATAGCAGCATGAATTGGGAACAACGATAACCAAACAACCAAACGAAACTTGCATCATTGCTATTTTCAGACGCCGTCTGAGATACAAGTGGAATGGCTAAATTATGATGTTGGACAGCGTCCGACATACGAATGGAAAGGGTTAAGAAACTTGAATACTTTCACATGTTTGGCTTCAATAAAGAGCTATGCACACTTGAGTTAAATCACATTTAAATAATGGCATTTAAAACATATAGGGACCAGATGCAAGTATCAGGAAGGGAATTGCAGTTGTGTTAATGTGTTAGTAGGTAAGCACTTACACCAGCGGGCGAAGTATCACCTGAGGTGTCTCCTGAACGACTCTGCTCCAGTGGACACACCAACTCCCCATAATCCAGTTCTGACTTGGCTTTTTTCCGCTTCAATGTGAATTGTGATTTTTTAGGTACCTGTGATAAAATTAAAGGTTATCAAAGTTTAGATGGTGTTGATAATGGTAATTTATATTCTTCTTTTCTTGCTTAATTTAAAAATATTTTAATGGAATACAATTTTTACTAGGCCTTTCACCAGTATTGTCTGATTTATTTATTTAAAAATTAGAAATAATACTGTGTTGCCTGATGATGTCAGCATTGCTGGCAAAAGGCCTAGTAAAAAGTGCATTTTATTTGGAATATTTTAAAACTAATAAAAAAGTAAAGAATATAGGTTACCATTCAAAACTTTAAGCATAAAATCAACTTACAAAGAGACACTTTGTAAATTTCCTGGGATTTTATTTTACAAACAACTATATAAAATGTATACATAAGCTGATTTTAAAACAAGTATTGTTAATATAATAAAGAACAAGCAATTATATTAACAACTCTTGTAGATTTCAATAAAAATTTACAAATGTTGACTAAAAAGTATTAAAACACTGTTCTCCAAGTATAAATATTTCTAGAGAACTGAAGTATTAAAGGTTATGTTGTTATTTATTTATTATATTATATAATTTTAGTTTTTATTTTATATAGAAAGAAAGAGGGAATATATTACTAATATTCTAATGCTTCAAGTATGTCTGTCACCAGCAAATTTTTATCAAGCCCATACATTAAAAAACCACCTATAATATAAAACAAGATCAATAAGAAATACCATGCAATACAATAAATAATTTACAAAATTATTTTATCTGAAAAAAAATAAATAAAATCTTAAGAATACATAAACATGCAAGCGAAAAATTCAACTAAGAAATTAACTTTTTTCTGCTTTTCAAAGCAAGCCAAAGTATTAGTATATTTAAAAACTCATTTTTTAATATTAGATTGATAATGATTATTTAACCCTAGATCAAGGATCATGACACGGGAAGTTTAACTTGACTTTAGGTTAAAATTATTTAATAAATGTAGCACAATTAATAAGTACCATTCTATGCAAAATTTCACTATCTCTAAATATCAAAAAAGGTTTTATTTTTATTTGGAATAATAAACAAATACGAAGCAAAATATGAACATAGTAGATAAATGCAGAGTTAAAAACTCCTGCCGCTGGGCAGCTCAAAGCGCTAAAATTGTTCATCTTTGATGAAGGCTGCAGCTGAGACTATTTGGAGGGAATAGTTTGTTCTGCTATTGATGAATGGGAAAACTCATTTTCTGTCCACAATGGTATAACTTGCAACCTTGTAGACTGCAAAGTCTACTTTTGTTTCTTTTTTCTCACTGGTGTAAGTTTTGTTTGCAGTACAGAAGAGAGAGTCCAGCTAATCCGAACTTCGTTAATCCGAAACATCCACTTAATCCAAAACCTAAATTAATCCAAAACCTAAATAGGCAAAAGATTTTGGGAAAATAAAAACGCGGTTACTGTAACACCCACTAATTTATATATTTAAAAATGGCAGGGAAATTATAACAAGTACTTTAAGTAAGTTGTAAAGAATTCCTCTTCCTCAAAGCTAAATTACGTCAGCGTCTCAAAAACATGGTATCCACTGGGGGTGTTGCCGTACCGTAATGTGAGATCAAACGCAGTCGCAGCCTCTATGTGGGTTGCCTGCTGTTAGCATTTATATTATAGTATAAATAACAACAATAATATATGTTCACAATTTAAACTTAGAAGCAGTATGGTACGGAAACAACAAAACTGAGATATGTAAACACAAGTTGATGAGAGACTGACTGTGGAAATTTGGAACAGTGCTGTCTGAGGTAGCGTGAGAACGCCAGAAATATTCACACGACTTCTGTCAAACGATCATGTGGCCTAGAGGAAAATATAACAGCATCAAGAAGCACTGGGTCCGGGATCAATTTCCACTAGTGACTCAATAGTGACTTTTTATCTCGAAAAACTGTATTTTATTGTACATCTCAGATCAATGTATTCTTTTATTAAAGGGTTCATTATCTCCTCCTAGTTATCATAGGCTCATATTTCGTTCAAAACTAAAGTACTGTACGAGGTCTATCGAAAAAGTATCCGACCTTGACGTCTGGCATAAAAATAAGCTACTCGGTGGCAAGGAGTACTTATCTGGTCCCGTTCAAAGTACTCCTTTCCACAGGTCCTCTTCCGGAAACACTCCTTAAATTCATTTTTTGGAATGGCTAACATGTCCTTTGTCGCATTTTGTTTTATTTCTTCAACATTGTCAAATCTTTTTTCTTTCAAAGGAATTTTTAACTTCGGAAATAGCCAGAAGTCACAAGGAGCTATGTCAGGGCTGCAGGGAGGCTGTCGTAGTTGTTTAATGACGTGTTTGACCAAAAATGTTGAATCAGATTCGAGGAATGATCTGGCGCGTTGTTGTGGTGCAGGATCCAATCATGGCTTGTCCACAGTTCAGGTAGTTTCCTTCTCACTGCATTTCGTAGCCGCCTTAGGACCTTTAGATAATACTCCTTATTCACTGTCTGAACTTGTGGAGCAGATTAGGTTAGATACACCGGGTTGAGGTCCTGTCACCAAGCCCACCGCATCTAGACTCTATAGCCCTTTGCGCTCCGAGCCTGGTAACAGCCTTCATTATGAAGGACACTGTCTCCCCGAGTGTAACCCCGTTTGATGTCCTCTGGTTCCAGAAAAGCGGCACCCAGAGTCCTGTACCTAAGAGACGAGAGAGCTCCACAATGACACAAGATGTGTATGGAGCTCTTCTCATCCTCCTCAAAGAGCCTACATGTGCAGTCCTCTGTTAGGCCCATGATCTTCATATGACTATGGAAAACATGTCCAGTCAGCAGTTCCGTAACAGCCCTAACCTTGGCCCGGTCACAGCTCAGCAAAGCTCGGCTGTAACTTCAATCCGGTCCTTGAATAAGAGCACGAGACTGCCCGAGCCTAGTCTCGTTCCTCCATCTACCAGTGTGTTCCTCTAAGGTCCAGGGATGTCAAGGGCCGGCTCCGGTCCCAAAAAGAGGGCTCTTTACCCCCTCCTAGCCAGAGCATCAGCTCTCTCATTTCATCAATGCCAGCATGCCCTGAGACCCATATGAGTCTCACCTATATACCGTGACAAAGGGTCTCTAGGATCCCCTGGCACTCCCATACAAACTTAGAGCTGGTATGTAGCACCAGGATCGCCTTTATCGCCGCCTGACTATCTGAGCAGATGGAAACAACTCCTCTGAAGCCCCCTAAACGCATTTCTTCCTGTACGGCAGTCATGATTGCCATCACCTCTGCTTGGAAGACGGTAGCATGGGCTTTGAGAGGTACAGACAGAACTTTCTGTATGCCCCAGTGCTCGCATCTCCTTCTATAAGTGAGCCTTCTGTAAACCAGACGCTTCCTTTGACATGTACAGGCTCGGTACTCCCCAACCACTCATCTCTGCTTGGAAGGAAGGCCCTAACCTGTCTATCAAATCTGTACCTAGGTGTTATTGAGTCTGTCCCCATTGCAAGCTCCAGACCAATGTCCCTTGATAGTATTTTACCATGGAGTCCCGGTTCGCCAGACAGCCGAACACCAGACACCCTTATTCTAAATGCTGCTTTACAAGCCTCCCACTTTACAAACAGGTCCATAGGCCGGAGTCAAGTAAGGACCTCCATTGCCGCCAATGGGGTTGTTCTGATAGCGCCTGAAATTTCCAGGCACACCTTTCTCTGGCATCTATCAAGTGTTAACCTTGCACTGTTTTGTGCCATGGCCGACCACCAGACAACTGCAGCAAAACATAGGGAGAGCTGAAGCACATTCGTGTATAGCCAATACACCATCCTTGTATTGTGATCAATACCACTGTACGTGTATGGTGGGTCAATACCACTGTACGTGTATGTGGGCGGGTGGGTCAATACCACTGTACGTGTATGGTGGGCGGGTGGGTCAATACCACTGTACGTGTATGGTGGGCGGGTGGGTCAATACCACTGTACGTGTATGGTGGGCGGGTGGGTCAATACCACTGTACGTGTATGGTGGGCGGGTGGGTCAATACCACTGTATGTGTATGGTGGGCGGGTGGGTCAATACCACTGTACGTGTATGGTGGGCGGGTGGGTCAATACCACTGTACGTGTATGGTGGGCGGGTGGGTCAATACCACTGTATGCGTGAAAATTTCTTTGTTCACTTTAAGACTACTTGTTCCTTCCTCCCATTGATGCCAGAAGGCTTAAATAAGGCAGTACTTACATACTAGTTTTACTCCACTTGTCAACCAGCCACTCACCCAAATTGTTTGTGACCGACCTAATCACTTATACATGCTTCACAAAATGTTCTCATGCAAGTTTACAATGGTTTTAATGATGGCAAGTATGTAACTGGTTTGTTTCTAGACATTAAAAAAGCATTTGACAGTAGATCATCAAATTTTGTTAAGTAAGCTTACAGATAGAGGAATTCGTGGGACACCATATGATTGGCTTGAAAGTTATCTAGTAAACAGAAAACAATGTGTAAAAATTAAAAATTCCCTCAGCAGAATGGTGATTGTTCATCAAGGGACCCACAAGGATCAGTCTTAGGTGCGATTTTGTGTCTGGTATATAAAAATGACTTTTGTGATGGAAATTTTAAAGGAAAATTAACCTCTTTTGCAGATGAAACTGCTTTGTGTTATACTGATTCTAACCTACATTCAATTGAGAGTTATCTAGTTAATGATTTAAAAGCAATTAAGTGGTGGTTCACAGAAAATAAAATGTCTTTGAATGTTGAGAAAACAAAATTTATAAACTTTAACATAAGAAAAAAGTATAATTTTTCTAATGATATAATTTATAGATGTTCAGAGTGTTTAATGAATGATGCAAAATGCCAGTTATGTAGAAATGTAGGAGAAACATGTAGCTTAAAATATCTAGGATTAACACTGGATAATAAATTGAATTGGAAGGTCCGTGTGTTAAACCTAAAGAACAAATTGAACCAATCAATGCGATACTTTTACTTTTTGAGAGACATCTGTGATGAACAAGTTTTTAAAATGTTATATTTTTCAGTAATTCAAAGTAAGATAGAATATGGAATTGTTTTCTGGTGCGGAACCTACACTTCAAATTCAAATATAATTTACATCCAACAAAAATACTTTTTTGAGACAAATTTCAAAATCTTCAAAAAGGGGACCCACCCGCCCACGTTGTTCCAATGGCTCTCTGACACCCAAAAAGCCATTCTGAACTTTTGGGGTGCTTGAGCCAGTTTAGTTTAGCATCCAGAGTGAACCCCAGATACTTAACTGACCCTGAGCTCTTAACACCGTGCTTCCCATGGTGGGCATCTAGCGTTTTCCTCCTAGTGAAGAGTACAAGTACTGTCTAGTTAGGATTAACAGAGAGCCCCTTGTCTCTACACTACCTTTATAAGAAATGAAATGATATGAAAATTGTCTTTATTAGGCTGAGTTAGGATTATTAAGTCCTCTCTTCCACTCAACCTTAATCTTAAGAATCTCAGAGCAGACTGGACAATATCTGACACTGTACAGGTAAACTTGCCAATGCACAGTATGCACACATCCACGTAAGCCTAAGCATATACCCCTATTCCGTTAAGCACCCTTAGAGGTTCATCAACCACTAGAGACCACAGGAGAGGGGAAAGAACACCTCCTTAGGGACAACCGCTTCGTACTACAACCTAAACCGTCGCGTCATTCAGAATTGCCTTAACCTTTCTGCTGCGTAGGTAGGCCACGATCCATCTGGGGATGGTACCACTGACTCCCATCCCAGTGACAGCAGCAATCATAGACTGCAGGAAGACATAGTTGAACGTTGTTCTATGTCTGTGAAAACATCCATGGCTAGCTCCTTCTGCCGAATCGTCTCCTCAATTAACGTGACAAGTCGATGGAGAGCTGACTCAGCAGAACTCCCAGCCATGTACGGTTGTTGATTTCTATGAAGATGGCTATCTCTCAATACACCGTCCCTCATGTGCCTGTCGACCAACCTCTCCAATGTCTTTAGAAGAAAAGACATGAGGCTGATCGGTCTGAAATCTTTATGCCTGGAATGTGTGCCCCTTCCAATTTTTGGGATATAAATCTCCACAGCCTTGGAATATGACCCAAGGCCAGGGAAGTCCTATATATTAGGGTCAGGTGGGACTGGAGCGTCCCCAAGCCCCTCTGCAAAAGCACAGGCAAGCACTCTTGAAAGGAGCAAAGCACTCAACTGCCCACTTAATCTTTTGTTCTGTGACAATCCTCCTTGCCTCAATCCAGTCCACGTGCTAGGCTCCGGTGCCCACCTGCCCCACTTCAATGGGGGGGCCCGCCACCAGTTCCTCGGTGGAGACCAGAAAGTGAGTCTCAAAGAGGAGTTGGAAAGTCTCTTCTTCAGATCTGGTTCACTCCCCATCATCTTTAATGAGGGGTCCCAGTCTTCCCCCGGGTCCATGGCCAGCACTTTGTGAAGCCTACTACTAGCCTACCATCACTGAGGTCTTCTCTATAGAGGTACAAAAGTCTCTCCAGGATTTTCTGGAGAACCTACGTCTGTATTCTCTTTGTGACTCCCGGTAGGCCATCCAGTCTGCGTCACTGCCAGATCTATTGGCCTTGCCAAGGAGCCTTCTGGTCCTCCTTCAATGGTCCTCCAGTTCGTGAGACCATCTCCGTCTTCGAGTGTCTTTTTGTGCCTTCAAAGGGCAGTTGTTCTTATAAGAGGTGATTACGGCCTCTGTAAGGTGTGCCACTCTCTCTCCTCAAGTTCCAATCCAGATCGAATCTGGCCTTTAGGAATTAGGTCCAGTCTGTCAGTCTGGGATTCTTGTAAACCTTTGTGTTGTCTGGCCCTCAAGCACAAAATGAATGTGTCTGTGGTCCGACACTGAAGGTTCCTGCGATAATTCCCAGTCTCTAATGTCATGAAAAATTGAGGCTGAGGCCATAGTCTATAACCTCCCTCCTTCCTAATAATAATCGAAAAGGTTAGGAGATTACCTCTGTTGAGTACCTAGAGATCGGTCCCTCCTAAGTATTCTGCAAGAGCAAGGCCCCTCTCGTTCGTGTCACTACTTCCCCAAACCTCATTGTGAGAGTTCTACGCAGCCGACCATGAGCTCAAGGTTCAGGCTCTGGCAGTAGTCAACCAACGCCACCATCTCTCTTGATGGTAGGAGGATCATTCTATTGTATGGGTGGTAGACCGATGCAACCACCAGTTTCCTCCCCACGCCTTATGGAGCATATTCATAATGAACAACGCCGTCCTGGTAAAAAAACTATGAGCATTGTTTTGACATAGCTTCGACTTAGTCTTGCTTCTTTCGGCCGTTCCTCTTCACGAGTTTCCACTGTGAAGATTGTGCTTTTTTCCTCTGTCAGTCAGCAGCCGAGGAACAAATTTTGCTGAAACACGGTTCATTTTCAAATTTTTGTGTAAAATGGTTACACACTGATGATTTTGGTATTCCTAAATCTTTTTCCAGCTCTCGGACAGTCAATCGACAGTTTTCATTAATTGTTGCACGAACACGTTGAACATTTTCAGCGTTTCTAGACATTGAAGGTCTGCCAGATCGCTCATCACTCTCCACTGATATGCGGCCATTTTTAAATCGTCTAAACCACTCTTTAATTTGTGTATCGCCCATAGATTCTCCACCATACACTTTACATATCATGGCAATCGTCTCTGATGCAGAATAGCCAAGTTTTTGGCAAAATTTAATGCAGATGCGTTGCTCAACACATTCAGTCATAGTGATATGCGACAGGCACGCACAAGACGGAACAGAGCGCTGTGACTCACTGATCGACTTGAGCGGGTTCGATGATGGAGTAGGAGAAGCATCCCCCTCTTCTCCAATAACCATTTTGAGCTGGATGGTTGTGCCAGGGCCGACTACTGATAGGCGGTCAGATACTTTTCGGACAGACCTCGTACTTAATGATAGGCATATTATTTATTTTATTTTTTTATTAAAAGAGAATTTTAAGAAAATCTGTTTAATCCGAAAAATTTGGTGATTCAAAATGGGCTTGGTCCTAATTATTTCGAACTATCAGGACTCCACTGTGGTTATTTATTGATAAAATGAAATGACAAAAAATATGTCCAGAAGAAGAAAGAAATCTGAATCGATTGTTATAAGTTATGTGGTATTTTGCGTTTTGGGTTGGTAGTGGTTGATTGACATAGTTGACAAACTAAATGACTGGACTTCTGTCTTCAATGCACCTGCCCCACATCATCTTACAGATTGATTGATTACTGTGCTTTCCTTCTAAGCCTCTTGTTTGTTAACAAAGCAATGAAAGAAATATATCCTCATATCGAGGATGAACCAGCGATTTATTCTATACTATTATTTTAACTAACAAAAGTATGAGCTCTGCAATAATGGAAAAAATTTGTGTATATTTATATGCTTTCTTGTCAGTTTAACAATACCCATTAATATAACAACTTTAATGTTAAACCCATTTCTGGAATAAATTTGCTAGTTCTATTCCCTTTGAAAGGTGTAGAGTACAGTGCGTGCCGAGCTGTAACTCAATTGTGACTACTGTGTTTTTCACTGTTCTGAAATCTTTGTATCCCTTGTCACTAAGTGAGCGCAAAAGAATCATATTAATAATGATGTTTGGTTATGGTGAGTGTATTCGATTGTTGGAAGAGGTACGTCATTTATATAACAAAATATTTCCAGACAGAAACCCTATAGCAAAATCTACCATTAAAAAATAATACAGTGTTTTGAAGATACAGGTAGCATTATTATTGACCAAAATCTGGAAGGCACAAATAATGACCACAGACGGCAACAAATAATGAAGTCGTTGGATGTGTCAACAACAATTCATTTTTACACGAGAAAGAAAAATTAAAAACTAAAAAATCAGTTTTTCTGATCGTGTTGAAAAAATTTGAGGTTTTGTAAAAAGTGTGAAATACAAAAGTTTTACATATTTTATACAACTTTTATCTCTAATTTTTTTTTTACGATGTCAACATTCACCAGAAATCGTGAAAAACAATTTTCACTACTACAATTTCACCCCGTTTCATCCACTTTGCCTCTTCAAATCCTTACCTATCCAGTTTATTTATTAATTTAACATCAAATTATATGTTTTTCAATAAATTTAGATGTAAATAAATAGAACTTTTGGGCTATAATTCGAAAAACGATATTTAAAAACGAAGTTTTTTCAGTTTTTTTGCATTTTCTGAGCATTTTTTTCAAAATAACTATGCATTTTTGATTTCACTATCTGAAAGTAAATAATTAAAAAAAAGAATGATGGGTCGCAAGTTAAAAAAATTATCTTTTAAGTTCAAACTTCTCGGTTAACGTTTTTCGGTTCTGTATACAAAAAATAATAAATATTTTTTTACAATAAATATTTTAATTGGTTTTTTAAATAAATATTTTAATACAAAAAAATTATAGCATATTAGGAACATAAAAAGATATATTTTCCCAAATTTAGTTAAAAAAATAAAATTTGTCTGAGAAAAAATTAAAAACTAAAAAACCAGGTTTTCCAATTTTTTCAGAAAATTTGAGGTTATGTGAAAAAAGATTTCAAACAAAATTTGTACATTATTAGATTATCCACAGCTTTTGTATTGAACTTCAGTTCATTTATTTGGATTTCAGTACAGTATTTACCCCAATTTCACCAAGTTTCATGGTGTTCTTAATTTTGATTCTACTTTATATTTTTGGTAAGGATCAGCAATGGTCTATAAGCTCAGAAAGTTAGTGAATAATAACAAAAAATACCTTAAGTTTTGCTGTAGAGGTAAGAGGAATGTAGCCCAGACTAGCCTCAGCTTCCCTCTTTTGCTGAATAACATCTCTGCCTAGTAAATCCTTAAAGTGAGTGAGCAAATGTCTGCGCAGAAGCGTCTTAGCAGGAGGAATGCTCAGTAGGCTGGCCATCAGTTCTCCAGTGAACCTTGGCTCATATACCATCAAACCTCCATGGACTCCTGCAAATGAATATTATTTAGTCTAATTCAAGCTTTATGATTCAAGTTGTCAATTATCGATTTTTATTTCAAAATTGCTTTTAAACCAACACTTAAAATTTTTAAAATATTAGCTTATAATTAATTGCGATAGTAGTTACAAATTAACCCTTCCCACGCCGTAGACGAAATAATCCGCCAACTGTAACAATCACCAAACGCCGAGAACGAAACTATCCGCCAAATATATATATATTTTTTTTTAATTTTTCGTACGTTTTTTAATTTAAATAACTATACGTAAATATGGCAGAGCGTAAGCTACTTTGAAGACGAATAATTCAACACCACTAACATGAGTCGGCTGGGAAGCTTGTCTGTTTATAGTGGAAATTTCCATTAGGCAGCTGACAGCGCTAGCGCTCCACAGCGCCGCAGACGAAACTATCCGCCATCTTACTCCAGTCATTCAAGGGCATTTCGAGTGTGTTGTTAGTGTTTGTTTTCAGTTGCAATTAGTTTTTAACTTGTTTTACTTTGTTTTCATTATTGTTTATACCTGTTTTAGTGGACAATAACTTGTTTAGTTTTATTATAACCAGTTAGTTATTTTTATCATGGCTAATCCAGACGATTCCGAATATGACGAATTTATAATTGGTGCATTGAACGCTTCGATGTCAAGTGCATTTCACGACATAGACGATGACGACAATCTAAGTGATATTGTTTTGAATAACATTAGTGATGACAACAGTGATAGTTGCAGTGATTTTGGGAGTGTTCAAGTTGGACAATTACAAGCAGGTAATGTCACTACAGTCCAACATCAAAATAACCTGCCTGGAACAAGTAGGCCTACATGGATCAATGTAAGTGATTTGGACACTGGTCCTACTAAACAAATTCCTTTATATAATGTAAATGAAGGTCCAATTTTACCACAACACTTTGATGGCGAAACTAAGCCTATAGAGTTTTTCCAATTGTATTTCAGTGATGACATTATTTCGTTTATTTGTGATGAGACAAATATTTTTGCCAACAAAAGGAAACAGAACACACTTTTGCCACATGCACGTGTAAATAAGTGGAAAGATATCAATGACTCGGATTTGAACGCCTTTCTAGGTACAATAATAAATATGGGTTTGATGCCATTGTCAACAATAGAAGAATATTTTACACTAGATTGGGCGAGTAGAATTTCATTTTATGGTGATGTTTTCTCAAAAAATGAGTTTTTGAACATTTTTTGGAACTTGCTTTTCTTTCATGAACTAGGCCAAGGAGATGCCAAGCCTAAAGGGTATTTGATCTAACCCGTAGTAGACCATATAAAGTCTAAGTGTTCTCTCTTTTACAATACTAGTAAGTATATTTCTGTAGATGAGAGCACAACAGGGAAAGGGAAAGTGAGTTTTAGAATATATAATCCTCAGAAGCCCACAAAATTTGGCATCAAAATTGTTGTATTATCTGATAGTCTCAATGGGTACATTTATAACTTCATACCTTATTATGGGAAACAAGAGTTTATTCCAAACACAACTCTTCTGAAAACCACCCAAATTGTAAAAATACTTTGTGAATCTGTTCTATTGAAAGATCCTGCATCTCCTTCTCAAGGCCTACACGTGTATACCGATCGTTACTATACCAGCCCGGAACTTGGAAACGAACTACTAAATCTAGGATGTGTCCTCACTGGACTGTTATGCCAAATAGAGTTGGTTTGCCAAAAAATCTAAAAACAATCAGCAAAAAAATTAAGAAAGGGGACATTCAGTCGCAGAGGCAAGGAAATCTCTTAGTAGTGTCATGGTGGGACAAGAGAGTGGTGCATATGCTCTCTACCAAAGGTAAAGCAAGCAAATCTGATGTCACTCAAGTGCAAAGTAAGTGGCCTAACAAACCCCCTACAGATAAGCCAGATACTGTACTAGAATATACTAAACATATGGGTGGTGTCGATAGAAGCGACCACTTCATATCCTCCTACCAGTTTATGCGTCGTACCAAAAAATGGTATCGAAAAATATTTTTTTGGCTACTTGAGGTGGAATTAGTAAACTCTTACTTGTTGTACAAAGATCTACAAGTAAAATATGGGAAAAAACCTCTTTCTCATAAAGAATACAGAAAAAGTTTGGTAAAGGACCTGGTTGCTGAAAAAATGTCCCAACGCACTTGCCGTAGAAGAAGAGGAAGACCGTTCCAGTCTGAACCAAAACACACAAATGAACAGCATTTTTTGGGGAAGAGGGATAAAGGATCCTTGAGATGTGTTGTATGTACAAAAAATGGCCTACGAAAGGAATCAATGTACTTTTGCAAAACTTGTGAAGGAAAGCCACCGCTTCACCCAGATATTTGTTTTGAGATATACCATACAACTAAAAACTAAGAGTAGGCCTACAAAAAAAAAAAAAAAGACATATAAATATAACAAATAAGTTTGATGTAGCATACTGAACAGTAGAAAATCCAAGAAAAAATGTCTACAGTGAATAACCAAAACCCATTACCAGTGTAAGTAACTCCTTATTTGAATAAAACATTTAATATAAATTTTATGGCTTATGAAGTAAAAAAAAAATTTATTGTGTTTTTTATTTAAGTTGTACTAATGTAATTGAGAATACAAATCAGCTTCAAGGAATTTCAAATTTAATTTTTTATTTTAAAAATAAGCATAATCTCAAAATGTGTGCCATTTTGTCTATGGCGTGGGAAGGGTTAAAACTCATATGAACTGTCACATTCAATGTAATAAAAATACATTAAACAAACATATTATGGTTATTTAAAAATACTGGAAGAATTTGATAAAAATATAAAAATAATTTAAATTAACAAAATGGCATATACAAATTGTTACTCATCACAGTATTGAACAAAATATTTAGCCCTTAGAGCGCCATTTATACAATGCCTATTTTCCATTAAGCACTAATTTATTGTAAAAAAATCAAAATTCAATTTTTTTGTTGCTTGTGTTTATTAGCTTACTTTACCTTTTTTTTCTTATATATGAATATGTAAATAAGCAAACTCTTACTTGAAAGTAAGCCTCAGGCATAGACCACTTATACAGTATGAATCAATACAAAATATTATTACTATTAATAAAATATGTATAATTGAGTACATTTACTTGTACATAAACTGATAAAGACAGGGTCTGCTCATAACACATATAATTAAAAATAAGTAAATACATATAGCACTTGATTACAATGTACTTAGTACCTTCCACAAAATCAAAATCGGCCGGATTATTCATATTGACACTTAAAACTAATAAATTACTATCATATATTAAACTGAAATAATGATCAAACAACCAAATACACAGTTTCAAAGAGGTGAGGCGGCGGACAATGACAACGGCTTGACTCGATAGTAGCTGTGCGTATATGCGCTTGTGGCGTTGGGCGGCGCAGCAGAAATGTACACTGCCAGACAAAAACCAGTCTCGTAGTGATTGACAGGCCAACAAAAGGTAGCGAGTCGCACAATGTGTCTCTCATGAGTCACCGCCCATAACCCAAACGCACTACAGGATTAGAAACATTATTACGAAAATATTATTTTTGTAATTATTACGTGCATATGCGCTTATGGCATTTAGAGCAAAGTCAATATGGAACCTTTTTCAGGTAAGGAAAGACACTGACTCAGTTACAACTGTTCCTAGGTAAGTGATATATATATATATCATATGGTTTTTTGTCACCTACCATTATTTTTAACTTTTTTAATTAAAAATTATGTAAAAGCTGAGTTTTATAGCTGGACAAAAAGTCCAAAATTCATTACACTATAATACAAATTTAAAAAAAATAAATAAATAACGAATGATCTCCTGTCACAAAGCTAAATCCAGTTCATCAAGCCATTTAAGATATGCCTCACTGATTCTATTTATGCTAGCTAATCCCTCCATAAAACAGCGCAAGGGACACTCTGTAACTAAGTGATCCATTGTTTGGATAGACTCCCTGTGATCACATGACTGATCTACCATTTCACATGTAACTACTATGGAAATCCCCATTTGTATTTCCAGTAGTTACATCTGCCCACACCAGTTCGGAATCGATTCAATAATGTCCACTCCCTTCAAGGGAGGTTCAGCTCACCTACCTCACCACCTATTGATGGACCGAAAATAAGGAACTTATTTTGTCCATCAAAGCGGGGGGGGGGGGATGATGTTGTTCGCATCCACAGCAAATCTTTAAATCTGTACGTATCCCAAACCTGGTAGCTGGGCCGTTACAAATTTGTGATCTCCCAGCTATGGCAGCTACCACACAAAGTGATAGTGGTGGAAGTTAAACATAGTTTTTATATATAAGACTTTGCTGATCATTAAGGCATGAGAAGGTGGTGGTGTTACAAGGTCTATCTGATATTGGGATTGGGAGGGTCATGGATGCCCTTACCTGATCTCTCTTATTATACTGTATAGATATTCTTTATGAAAAGTGGTGTCCCAATTAAGTACGCCACTTAAGTATAATGGGAAAATAATTTCACACATGGTCGTCATCCATGTGTAATAGTTTCAGATTCAATTACCAAAATAAACTGAATATTTCCCTTGTTTTACTGACCAGAGCCTCGTAAGTTAGGGGCATACTCGGCCAAATCCACTGCTCGCAGCCACTCCATGACCCGGTGGTTAGTCCACAGGGCCACATCTTCTTCCACCTGATTGTCTTCCTCAGGGCTGGACCTTCGCTGCAGACAGCTGACATCAAAGTTTTGGCTACGCAAAACCTATCATAAAACATAAAGCTAAAAAATAAGCAATTCTTTCTTATGTTCAATTTTTGTTTTGTTCTGATTTGTATATGCAATAAGTAATTTTATTTACATATAGTTTTATTAGGTATTTATTTATTTTATTTATGTATAATAGTCAAAGACACCTTATACGCTAAAATATAGCTAGGCAGATGACTTGTCAAGTTACAACAGTGATATAAAACAACAATAAATATATAACAAAGATGAGCAGCTAAAAATATATCCACCAAATAAGCAGTTTTCGCTACTGGTAAACCACCTGTCCCGATGTGGAATCCAGGTAGTCTGAGACACTGTAAAAACAGTTTGAGATTAGATATTTAAAGAGTCACTTACACATCTTATAATCATCCAGGCCTTTTAACTCAACTGGTAGATGATTGTATAGTCTTCCACAGAAGTAAAAAGGAGACTTTTCGAGAAAAGTTGTTTGATGAATAGGATTCTGCAAAATGGAAATGTTTCTAGGATTATAGCAGTGTGTGTAATTCATGTTAGAAAATCTCTCATAATTTGACTTTACAAAAAGTAAAGACTGGAACAAGTAAGCTGATGGTAGCGGAAAAATCCCTAAATTTTGGAAATGTTTCCTGCAAGTCATTGTGAAGAGAACCTGTCATAAGTCTAATTATTTTCTTTTGTTTTAGAAAAACCTTAGATGATTCAGAAGAACTTCCCGAAAATAACAGTCCATATGTAATCAGGGAATGTACATATGCAAAATAAACGGGATTAATTTGCTTATCCCGTTAATCTAGGTAATTTATTAATTTTGTTACTATTAAAACTATTAAATTAATAAAATTGAGGATTCTATTTTATATTTTGTAGTGTTAGTATGAATTGAAAATGTTAATTGTTACTGTTACATGTGTACATAGTTAAGTAGAGGAGGACTCTATAGCCCCAACTTCACCACTACAATAAAGGCTTTTCCAATTAATTAATTTCAAATCTAAAAAGCGAAACCAATTAAGAAAATACTCAAAATATGAGCTTTGGTTTTATATTTGTAAGAGTTTATTTTTTACTTGTCTTCAATTAACACTTACTTCAGTTCTTAAAATATGATATTTTATTGGACTAGCATACCATGTAGTCTCTAAAAAATTGTAAGGAATTTAGATTGAAATGCTTTTCTTGGGTCTATTCAAAGCAGTCTTGGATTTCATACCAATGACTGAGCCAGTTAAAGCGTATCTCGAGTTGCCATCCCTTAATAGTTTACCCACATCATCTAGCAATATGCTAACTGAGAGTCAGAGTAATTTTTTATGTCAGACTCCTTTTTCAGAATGGAGACATTAGACCCTGTAACACAAGGAACTCTCTCTACTTACCCTATTTTAGACCCCACCCACAAAAAAAGACTCTTTATCAAGGCTAACCCTTTTTCACCAAAATGTTCAGGGTCTTCAGGCCAAGATGTGTCTCATTGAGGTGTTAATTGGGATGATGTCACCAGATATATTGTGCTTATTGGAGCATTTCCTCAAGTCTCCTCAACTGGATTCCCTTTGCTTGCCTGAATACAGGATGGCTTCAGGGTTCTGTAGAACCGATATGGAAAAGGGAGGCATTTGTATTCTTGTCAGGAACTCTTTATCCTATCAGGAAATTCCTGTGGATTCGTTTTGCACAGAGGGATTTTGCGAACTCTCCACTATCAGGTTGACCAAAAATGATGGAGACTTGTTGATTGTTGTTGTATACAGACCACCCAAGATGAAAGTTGAGGACATTTCAGTCTTTTTTGCATCTATCTATGAGTGCCTTGAGACAGTCATAAAACGCAATACTCAAATAGTTGTAGCTGGGGATTTTAATATTGATATGTTAAGTGACTATCGACCTCCTTTATAACTTAATGGCCTCTTTTGGTTTGCGAAGATGCATTTTATCTGCCACGAGAGAGTTTTCTGCTCAAAATCTCTGATTGATAACATTTTTACCAATGTTTCAAAGACAGATTTTAACTCCTCAGTGGTGAAGGCTGGAGTCTCCGATCATCATGCTCAACTGACACACATATCATTACCCTCCTTGATCAAATCAAGTATTCCTAAATACGTGGTTAAGCGAAGTTTTTCTCATGATGACATACTTATTTTCAAGTTGCTTTTAGCACGTGAGTCTTGGAATGAAATGTACAAAGCGGTTGACATGGATGAGAAATACAACGCTTTCTTCTCTTCCTTGAGTTGCCTTCTTGATTGGGTGTTTCCTCTAAAAAAGAAGATACTGTCGAAGCGAACGTATTCTTCAAAAATCTCGCTCAACAAAAGTCAAAAAATGTACATAATCACCTATTGTTTTTCTATGACCTTTCCAAAGACCTTGATTCCAAACACCATCTAAAATGATCTTATCTTGAACTCCGAAAACAATTTAAGTCTTCCATTCTGTCTTCAAAAGCACAAAGAGTTCTGGACCACCTGAATTCCTCCAAAAATAAGACCAAGGTGGAATTGGAGGTGATTAATGACTTGAGACCTGAACATTCTTGCAAACCATTAAAACAAATACATGTAAAAAATGATCTTAACAAATCGATCATCGATCCACAAATGGTTGCCAACCATTTCAACACTTTCTTTACCGATATTGGCGACCTATTAGGTATCAATAAATCTATGCCACCTTCCATTACTACAAATTGGATGACTCATTCTTACTTTATATCGCCTGCTACAGAGGAGGAAGTAGTAAAAGTAATAGTGTCTTTGTCTTCTAGCTGTTCTTCGGGTGTTGATGGAGTGTCATCAAATCTGTTGAAAAAATGCGCAAAAGAATTTGCTTCTCCCCTGACACACCTAGTTAATTCTTCGTTCACCTCTGGTTTTTTCCCCTCTTCTTTAAAACAGGCAATTATAACACCTATTCATAAAACTGGTGATCAAACTGATTGTGTAAACTATGGACCTATTTCCATCTTGTCATTCTTCTCTAAAGAAACTCATGCTCAATCGTCTTCTGCCCTATTTGTCAACAAATAAGATTTTAATTCCTTAATGAATGCAAGCCGACACCCTCAGGCAAACCCAGCAGAGAGGGTTAATCGTGACATTATCATCATGTTGCAAGTTTATGTTACAGGCAACCACAGGGAATGGGATTTTAGCAATTATAGGATTTGCACTTCACACATCTTATCACAAAGTGAAAGGACATTCACCAGCAATTTTTAACTTTGGGCGTGAACTCACTACTTCCGGAGAAGGATTTGAAGTTCTTAAGGATGGCTCGAGTGTACCCTCTACTGAGGATTGTGGACCCTTAGTGAAAAATTACAAGAGCTCAAGGATATTTACAAAGAGGTTTTGGACAGACTGAAAGCAGCACATGAACTGAATTCTAAACGCTACAACCTACGTAGGAGATCTGTAACTTATAAAGTGGGTGATATCGTCTTGAAAAGAAATTTTACACAATCTGACGCTACTAACTATTTTTCAGCCAAGTTGGCACCATGCTATGTTGAACCCTACGTCATAGTGGAACATATATGTCCCTTGGTGTATACATTAGCAGACATGGATGGCAAAAAGATTGGCAAATGGCATGTAGCAGAAAAATATTAGCAGTGAAGAAAATTTGGGAAACTTTCTGCAGAATAGTGGGTATTTGTGACGTGTACTTTATTTGTAACTTTATTTTATTATTAGTTAATCTGTTAACCTGAGAAATGTATTTATTTGTTTACTTTGGGTTCAGCTGTGAAAAAAATATTACAATGAGAGTTTAATAGTGATTATTCAATCTGGTTTTTGCGTTCAGTTTTATTTTATAGTTTTAATTGTGTTAAAAGTTTATTTTATGTAATTTTCGCTTGAAAAGTGAGTTATTTATTACTTGGTTTGTACTATTATTATCATTACACGCCTGACCACTACTTATGCCCTTCTCCACTGAGCTAGACTATCATTATTGATAGCCCTCAGCCGGGGAGGCAAATTTAATTTACTACATTAAAAGATTTCTTAAAAGCAAATTTCAATTGGTTTATTGTAATAAAAACATATAAATATGCTATTAAAAACATTATTTCAAATTGTTAAAAAAGTGTATTCTTTTTATAAACTGAAAGTAATCTCCAGGTGTGCGCCCTCTCCTGTTTTACAAAGTCATGCAACCTGTGAAAGGAACCTCCAGGTGTGCACTCTTTCCTGTTTTACAAAGATATGCAAGCTTTAAAAGGTGTCTCCTAATTTACAAAGACATGCGACCTGTAAAAGGAATCTGCAGATGTGCACCCTTTCCTGTTTTACAAAGACATGCGACCTTTAAAAGGTGCCTCCAGGTCTCCTGTTTTACAAAGACATGCGACCTGTGAAAGGAACCTTCAGGTGTGCATCCTCACCTGTTTTACAAAGTTATGTGACCTGTGAAAGGTTAAGGATCCAGGTTTTATGTTCAATATTGTGAGAAATAAATGTCTGCTAATACTAATATTTATTACAAGTGTACATATTTTTAAGTTTGAAAAATGCTATTTTTTAATTTTATCTTCCTTTATTCAAGCAATAATTTATATATCATAATAGAACATTTGGATAAATTTCCATTACTTGGATGCCAGTGCGGATGCTGGCTGCATGAAGGACACTGGTGATATGCAGAGTGGCAAGGTCATCAAATGTTAATCGATGTAACAAGCGACCATCTATTCTGGCTGCAAGGAAGGCATCCTTGTGCTGCGGTAACCCCATGTCATCTAGCCAACGCAGCACCCAGGCTGTGTCTAGAGCTCCTGCAGGCTCTAGGTAACTGTCTCCAGACGTTCCCCGCAGACTCACCAATGCAAGGTGCAGCTTCTTGCGGTGCAGAGGATTCTGAAATATTACAAATATGTTATCCCTTTAAATAAATAATGAAAGCTAGTTGATAAATCAAAATGTTCCCTTTTAATTCTAAGAGAAACATTTTTCTACTTTAGACTTCTTATTGATTTTGCTTATGTAAACATTTAAGCATGTATCTGCATTGCTTTTATAAATATGTAAATAACATTACTTTAGTCAAATACATTTATTTTTTAAAGCATTAATTATTTTGTTGAATTTTTATATACTTTGACAGTACAAGAAAAACTAAAATAGAATTATAATTCTATAACAAATACAATTTGTAATCTTGAAACAATAAATATAAAAATTATTGTTAATTTTTTGTTCAATCACTTAGACAGTGATTCACAGGCTAAAAATAATGCCAGATTTATATTTAGATTACGAAGTTTATTGAACTTAAAATAACCTTTAAAATAGGATGATAACTGTTATGTTTTCTTTTAAAATCAATTAATTACGAGGGTAATTTTTAAAGTAAAAACCGATTGCGCATCGTGCCCGCGCATCCGGTCATGTGACATCCATTCAAGATCAGTACTTACTGGCCTTTCTCCATCAACGCCGCCATTACGTTTCACATCTCTGCTGATGCTGGTTGTGTGGTTATACTGCTTTGTTTGTCGCAATGTCAATCAATAATTACGCCGACTGTGAAGTACGTTCAGTTATTCGGGTTTTAAACGCAAAAAATGTTGGTCCTGCTGAAATTCACCGACAGCTTCTTGAAGTTTATGGTGAGGGTGTTATGAATGATGGAAATTTGCGAAAATGGTGTAGGCTTTTTAATGAAGAAAGGACAAGTGTTCATGACGAAGAACGACCTGGACGGCCTACTATCATCAATGAAGAGTTGGCACAAAAAGTTGATGAGGAAATTCGCCAAAATCGGCACTTCACTATTGACGAACTTAGTCAGAAATTTCCTCAAGTTTCAAGATCAGTACTGACAAACTGCATTAAAAAAAAATGTGTGTGAGATGGGTGCCAAAAATATTGACAAAAGAACACAAAGCAAAGCGTATGACATATTCTTTGTCCTTTTCAGAGCGCTATCACAGAGATAGCGATGAGTTCTTAAGTCACATAGTGACCGGTGATGAGACGTGGGTTGCATATTATACTCCAGAGATGAAACGTCAATCCAGTGAATGGCATCATTCAAACTCCCCGACGAAACCAAGAAAATTCATGGCCACGGTTTTTTAGGACCGAAAGGATATTCTTCTGATAGACTTTCTGCCACGAGGAATGACAATAAATGCTGAACATCATTGAAGCTTAGGTGCGCTATTCAAAACCGCCGGCGGGGCCTGCTCTCTAGCGGCGTCATTCTGCTTCACGACAACGCTAGGCCTCACGTTGCGGCAAGGACACAGACGCAACTGGACAAGTTTCATTGGGAAATACTGGATCATCCACCGTACAGTCCTGACTTAGCACCATCGGATATTCATCTTTTTCCAAAACTTAAGGAATATCTTGGTGGAAAGCGCTTGGAAAATGATGACATGTTAAAAGAAACAGTTACAAACTGGTGTAACAGTCAGGCGGGAGAGTTCTTTGATGATGGGATCCAAAAGCTGGTACCACGACTTTAAAAATGTGTAGATGTTAATGGTGACTACATAGAAAAGTTAAAAAATGTTCATATTTTAGTTTGTGGTATCATTTATATCCATAAATAAAGTTTCTCTTACGCTATTTGAAAACGGTTTTTACTTTAAAAATGACCCTGGTACTTTAATTTTTGGATTATAAATACTGTTTATCCAATTAAAATAGTACTAGGGGCCACCCCTGCACGCTTCGCGTGCCAATCCCATCACTTGTTGCGCCCATTACATCTTGGCCTGTTACTTTTAACTACAAAGAGTAGGTTAACTGTATAATGTAAAATCAGAATATTAAATTTATTTACAGAATCTCATCCATTACTTGAATTGCTACCTATTTATTAGTATAAACACCTAATGATATTTTACTTAGCCTATACCAACATGTTAATTTGATTTGTTTTTGTCTAACATCTGAAGATTAATTAGGTAAATAAAATAGATTCATTGGATTATCATTGAAACCTTCAAGTCCAGTAGAGGGAACCCTACAATTGAATGTAAGTGATAAAACCATGCTTACAACCTTCTCTGGTTTTACACTATGAAAGATTTAACCTCCTTAATATTACAAACACCATTGTTTACATTTTAACAGCTGTTAAAACTTTTTGGAACTGATTATTTATATTTGAACAGCTGTTACTTTTCGATTTATTTAAATCTGTCTCCGTGTTATTCTTTATGGCCTTATTGAAGAATTAAGGCCTTATTGCACAGCTATGAACAAAGGCAATTTGTTGACACCTCAACTTTTTAATTTGGTCAAGAAATAAGGGAGGAGTAGCGTTGACCAAAAACAGCTTCATGTATTATACATAAGGATTCTATATTGTGTCTGATCTTTGTTGATGTGAACTGGTTATTATTCACTTAACAATTAATAACTTTTCTTAGTTTAATTTAATTATGAGCGAACGTAATAGTAGTTAAGGTGTAAATGATGTTTTTTTTTTTAAGATAAGATCGTTCAGTTTATTTTGTTCTTATTTATTTTCTATAATTTAAGTAGTAACTATACAAATAAGGGATTAATTAAATAATTACATAAATACAAAATTCTATAGAAAATAATGAGTAGGACAATACATGCTTCAGTTTTTGATAATTTTTTTTAAAACTTCACTCGCCAGTTCACATGGGTTTGCGCCTGTGCGTGAACTTTATTCAACGAGTGAAGTATCAACCATTGGCTCAGTGGGGATTTGAACCTTGTACCTTGCCCTCCACAGTCCGAAGCTTTAGCCACTGAGCCATCACGCCGGCACAGGAATTTTAAGGCACATATCTGATTGTCAAGTTTGACATGAATGCAATATAAATAAATTTATGTAGCATTTGAGTGTTTACATGTCACAACAAAAATCCTTATCAGGATATGTTTTAGTTTACACCCTGTAATTAGTTTGTTTAAAATTCTTTTATTCTCAGCCAGGAACCTAAATTTTGATCAAAATTAATGTTCACCCTGACCCTGTTCATCTCGAAAGTAAATATGTATTATAATACATAAATGTTGTATTATTTATATATTTTATACATTTTTGGAAATACCTTTCACAACACCAACACAAAAAAAACCTTACATGGTGGAATGGACTGCTAGTACTGGATTAAAGAGAATATATTGAAGAAGGAAGAAGTCCGGTACAATCTCAGTAACCTGGTAAAATAATAAGTGATTGCTATATGACAATATCTGGATCGATGAAGTAAAGGTGCATGTGGAAATGAGCTGATAAGGAAGAAGAAAAAATGGTACCTTGATAGACAGTTCTTTGTCGACATCTGATGCTGAAGTAGCCAACAACTCAGCACCAGTTTTGCCCCATCGGCGTGCTTCAGAAACACATTCCAATCCCATCTCTGTCAGCCATTCACATACTTGTTCACATGTCCACTCTCTGAATGGCAGCTCTGTCCTGAAATTATAAGAAGCAGTTGATTCATGTATTGGGCTTGCAATTATATGGATTTATTTACTACAGAAAAGTTCAGCTAGTTTGTCTGGAGTTATATTAATATATCAGATTTGTTATAGATACACATAAACAGAAAAAAACTATATATTCTGAATAAGTGTAGTGATATACTGTTTGGGGCTTATTAAGGGAATGTCGACTTGAAAGCTTACTTCAGCCAACTAACATAATAGCCAATTTAAAAACTTTTTCATATAATGTTATAAAGTTTTTCCCTTGTAACATGTGTAAATTGTCAAAATCCAGGCCATGGCAAATGCATGTTCTGTAAAAAGCTTTTCTACAGTTGACGCTCTATATCTGACACTTACCAGATGGACACTCCGTTAATATTACATGTTATTTGGTAGTACAAATGCTATGTTTACGTATGTACATTAAATAAAGCTTAGGAGATACTATACAGTATGCTGTGTTGTTAAAATGGAATTACAACACAGAAGTACTGTTTTGATTATTACAAGGTAAAGAAGTCAAGATGATATGTATTTTGTCATAAAATGACTGAATACTAGTCGGCGGCACTTCCAACAAGTGGGTATGTTGGATTAACGAGCGTAAAATTATAGAGCGTCAACTGTATTTCAGGCTTGAGGTGATGCCTATTCATTATAATTTTTTAAGTTTCAATTGTCAGGCCGATTTAGTGAGCCCAACATAAGAAAAATTTAATCTGATGTATAAGTTTTCATAATTGGGATATGTTAAGGCTCCAATTCACTTTATAGAATAATTTTTTATAGGACAAGTTAAGAGGAGGGGGGGGGTTATAATACATATTTTCTGTGACTTTCACTGCAATAATTTGTTATAAGAATACAAATTGACAATCTTGTACAATGGCCAAAAGAACACTTTCCAACAATCATCTCCCTTCTCAATTTTTCCTGAAGAAGCTTCAAAAGAAACAGTAGATCAGTCCTGTGTTTTTATTTGTCTATGGTAAAGCTAGAATACTCTTTAATACCAGATACGTTAACTGAACTATTCTTTCGTTCATAAATCCTCAGCTTTAACCCATTGTGGGTGAGACAGCATATTCTTCCTAACTGAAATATACTGGATACCAAAAGAAGCATATGCAGCATATTCTGTAATCACAAAACATCCATTGCAGTTTTTCACAAGAATATCCAAATTGACCCTATAAACATTTGAATGGTCTGAGCAATGGTAAATGTACTATAAGATAGTATATACCACAAATTGTTGTACATTTTCTACTTTCCTTATGGATTGATATACTTTTCATATTCCTTTCTAAAATAGCATTTGGGCCTTATCTCAGAATAAACCCTTTGAGCCCCAGGCACCAATGTTATCGGCGTTGAAATGTTGTGCTAGCAACTCCAGGCGCCGATCTCATTGCCATGCCAGTGCTATGCTAGAAGCCCAAGCGCCCATCTCATCGCCAAGCATATATGATGCGAGAAGCCCCAAGCGCTGATCAGATTATTTTGTAATGGCACTTATTTAGTGTAAACCGCATCAAAATAGTCTGATGATAGCTGTTGCATATGAAGGCTCCCTATTCACTTCTCACACAGCAATGTTATGAGATATAAATTCATTGAAAATATTAATGATCTCAACATATGTTGCTGTAAACAAACACTATCATTTGTTTTTATAAACCACGGTACCTAGTAGAGGTGGCACGAAATAACAGTCACAAGTATTTTGTCACAGTAACAGTAACAGAGCTACGAGGAACTGTGACTTGAAGTATAAAATGCATGTGACAAAATACTTGTTCACCCAGTCACCGACATGAGCCGTATAAATACTTGTCACGAAATACTCGTTTACGTACCAGTCACTGCCACAAATCACAAGGAAAGAAAGGACAGACTAAGATATGAATGAAAATAGTAAACAAACAGAACACCTAGTGGGTGTTTACGGAAACTTTGAGCCTGTCATAACTAGAATGAAAAACACAACTGTGGTTTAATATTGCTCATGTAAGATGTTTTGTTCTTTGATATTATATAAAATTGTGGTTGTTTAATACAGGGTGAGGCAGAAAGGATGCATGCTTTTCAAAAAGGTATATCGTTACTTGCGCATAAAACATTTTTATTTACAGATTAATACTAACAATATCTTGCCATTTTACAAAATTAGTGCTTGAAAACAACATCTGCCAGGTGTTGGCTGTTTTGAGCAATGCACTTCACAAGCCGCTCTCGAAAGTTGGCTTCCACTCTTTCTAACATTGTCCTATCAATCTGAACGACTTCCACACGAATTGCTTCCTTCAGTTCTTCAAGTGTACGTGGCTTATGCTGGTATGCACATGACTTGAGGAAAGCCCACAGAAACTAGTCAGACATGGACAGGTCTGGGGAATGAGGAGGCCAACCAATGTCAACAAACCGAGAAATAACGGAAACACAAAAAACAGCTTGAATTGCTTTCACTGAAATTATTGCTGAATGAGCTGTCACCCTGTCCTTCTGAAACCATACTCGCCAGATAGGAATACGTTTTCTTCTTAGTTCAGATAGCAAGGATTCAGTGATAATCTGCCTATAAGTTTCTGAGGTTACAGTTACAGTGGTCCCGTTGTCTTAAAAAAAAGTATGGACCAATAACAACTGTACTGCTCACAGCACACCAACCTTGGGACTGTGTAATGGTCTCTCATGCATTAGAAAGAGTGAATGAATGAATGTTTTATTCCCAATTTGATACACGAAAATGATATAAATTTAATACATAAAAGAAAGTAAATAAAACAGTTAAAGAAGTATTGTGCTAGGAAATAAGCCTTCATGGGCATTAAAACCTGTGCGTAGGCTCAGTTGTGCATCAGTCATAATAAATTAACACAAAAAATAGTTAAAACATTATTAGACCAAATTTTGGAAGAAACTTTGCTAGTAATTATGTGAATAAATTAAAAAAAAATTATTTTACTAATTAGTAAATGGAAAACAGATTTGAAATTTAAAAAAATAAATCATAAAAAGTGAGCTTGACAAAGTCAGACAATCAAGGAAGAAAAAAGCTAAACATTATTTGGCTTAAACATAGTTGTGGTGTAATTGAGACGACGCTGGAGTGTAGGAAGTTCTGTACAAAGTAATCAGTATTGTCCAAATGTCAGGTCCGCCGATACTCAACATAGATAAGGTGTTCTGCCTCTTCAATGCTTAACTTAAGAAGCCATTCTCTAACTCTTTTCTTTAAAATTGACAATGAAGGAGAATCTTTAAATTTAAAATCTTCATGATAATTGCTAATATTTCTGTATAAGATAATTGATATACAGGGTGTCTTAAAAATCCCACCCCCCCTATTAACTTTCTTATGAATACAGATAAAGTGATTTACTTCTGGGAATGTTTATATGACCAACTAAGGAGTTTTTTATGTATGCAAATTTTTTACACCCCCTCTCAAAAGGGGGTAGTTTGGGGGTAAGTCAAAATTTTTAAATAGAAACCCCTATCAAATGACACATCATTTTAAAGGTAATATTAAAAGAAGAAGAATGGCGGAAATTAGAGGTCTCTAACATTAGTCTATCAAATTTGGTGGCAGTTTAAAGTTGGAGTTATTTCATAAAACCCCCACAGCTTATGTTACATTTAAAATTGTTGTAAGGCAGACAAAACATTCACCCACCAGTTAGTTTTGAAAACTGATGACACCTAATCGTAAAACAAGTTATTACAAGAATCAACAAACACCAAAAACTACAAATAACATAGCATTTATTTGGTTTTGATTTGGCTGACCAAAGTCCAGTAGGGCAACCTGGGAATACCAGTGGCTCCTTCCTTATCTCTTATTAGGTTACTAGTTAGTACGTGTAACACTTTCAGTTCAGTTACTGTGTTAAATTTCTTTTTATTCGTATTAAATAAAAATGGCTCGGTCAAATGAAGATAAAGTAGAGATGATATTGTTCTATGGGGAAGCTAGGAGAAATGTTCATGAAGCAGTTCGTTTATTTAATGCTGCCTGTACGGATAGACCAGTAGACAGGGCATACATTAGACGTTTAGTAAACAAATTCTCAACAAACTTTAGTGTCAAAGATGCACCACGATCAGGGCGCCCTGCCATTGCGACAGAAGAGATCCAAATTCAAGTTTTAGCAAATTATGCTGCAAACCCACATGAATCTCTGCGGTCCACTGCCCTTGATGTTGGAATTTCAAAAGATACTGTTCACAAAGTGTTAAAGCGTCACAAGTTCCACCCGTACAAAGTACAGTTAAATCAAGAATTAAATGAAGACGACCCTGACCGAAGACTTCAGTTTTGTGAGCAAATGTTGCAGAAGATTGAAGAGAATAATAATTTAATATCACAGATATGTTTTAGTGATGAAGCATCATTCTCTTTGCATGGGGCAGTCAATCAGCACAACTGCCGTTATTGGGCAAACAGTAACCCCCCCTGGATGGTTGAAGCCCATAAGCAACAGCCACAAAAATTAAATGTATGGGCTGGAATTTTGGGAAACTGTTATTGGGCCATTCTTTATTGATGGTAATTTAACTGGCGTTAAATACTTGGACATGTTACGGAACGGCATTGTCCCAGCAATAAATGAGGTAGTACAAGGTACTTATGAGCCTGTATTTCAGCAAGATGGTGCTCCTCCACATTACAATATGCTTGTCCGGACATTCCTAGACCAAACGTTTCCCGATAGATGGATAGGTCGACGTGCCACTTTGGTAGAGTGGCCGGCACGTTCACCTGACCTTTCACCTCTGGATTTTTTCTTTTGGGGTTTCCTCAAAAGTAAAGTTTATGACACAAAGCCCGCAAACCTCGATGAATTAAAGACAAGAATCGAAGAGGTCTGCCACCTTATCACACCTGAAATCTTACAAAATGTGAGACGTGGTTTTCAATCCAGGCTTTTTTACTGTCAAGAAGTTCATGGCAGCCATTTCGAGCATCTCATCTGAGTGAAATTGAGGTGAGAGTTCAGCATTTTGACCATTTTTCCCGTTCTAAAATTACTTAGGGGGTTTTATGAAATAACTCCAACTTAAAACTGCCACCAAATTTGATAGACTAATGTTAGAGACTTCTATTTTCCGCCATTCTTTTTCTTTTAATATTACCTTTAAAATGATGTGTCATTTGATAGGGGTTTCTATTTAAAAATGTTGACTTACCCCCAAACTACCCCCTTTTGAGAGGGGGTGTAAAAAATTTGCATACATAAAAAAACTCCTTAGTTGGTCATATAAACATTCCCAGAAGTAAATCACTTTATCTGTATTTATAAGAAAGTTAATAGGGGGGGATGGGACTTGTAAGACACCCTGTATAGTAAGGATTAGTGGTTGAATAGTGCAATCTCAACTGTAAGGAACTAACACCAATCCGCTGAGCGTATATTGTGCTATAAGAATGTGAAATATCAGACAGTAAATTATTACAATTTAAAAATATGTATGTTACAAGAGTTTTAGTAAAGTTTACAGATTGTTAAGACTGACATTTCTTGAAAGAGTGCCTCACTAGGAAAGCAAGACCTTTTGTTAAATTCTATTTTTTAAATTCTCTTTTGAGCTATAAATAGTGGTTGGAGCATAGAACAACTCACACCTCTCCATGCAATAATACCGAAGGAAAGAAGTAATTGTATAAAACTATAATAGGTTAATTTTATTTCAGACTTGTCTGAGATCTCACTAATCTGTCTATAAGCAAAGAAGTATTCACGGATTTTCTTTGTTAGAAATTCAACATGCTGAGACCAACTCAATTGAGCATCAAATATTACGCCCAAGTATTTATAAAAGACTACTTTTTCAATGGACTCACAAGAACATGTATTACTGAAAAAATCACCACATTTATGAATTACAAGAGGTCCAAGATTGTAATTATGAGTTTTTAGATAAATTTAGTTTTTGATATTTTAAGTGATAAAAACGTTCTGATCAAACCATTTTTCAGTGTTCCTAGGTCGTACAAAGCTCCTTAGAACTTCTGCCAACCATCCCCCTGAAAAAAATGAGGGTGTCATCTGCAAACAAATATAGTTTGCCATTTAAATTGACGTTAATAATATTATTGACATATATTAAAAACAAAACCGGGCCAGGAGTACTACCCTGGACCACGTCATATTTTACATTAATGGATCACTGATAATACCACATAAAGACAAATATTGTAGCCTGTCAGTGAGATAACTACGAAACCATGCGAGGGCGTTACCACAAATTCAATGAGTTTGAACTTAGACAACAACTTACTCCTGTCAACTGAGTCAAATGCTTTGGCTAAGTCTAGAAATATTAGCATTGAACGTTTCCCATTAGAAATAGAACTATTTAATCTCTGAAAATATCAAACTACGCATTATCTATGGTTTTATCACATCTGAACTCATATTGACATTCTGCTAATATTTTATTTTGATATAGGTAAGACATGAGTTGCTCCTTTACTATATGCTCCAAGATTTTAGTGAAGATGCTTAACAGGGATATGGGGCAGAAATTATCTTTATCTGTATAATTATTTGCTTTATGTAATGAAAAAACCTTGGCTAACTTGAAACTATTAGGAAAATTGCCAGACAAAATGCTTAAATTAACTAGATGTAGTAAAGGACGGGCTAGTATGAAAAGATTTTGTTTGAGAATGTCAGCAGAAATGTCATCAAACAGATGCAGACTCTCCCCTAAGTGCAGTCATATGTTGTACGATGTCACGTTCAGTCACAGTTCTTAAAGTGAAGTTACAGTTGTTAAGTGCGCATACAAAGTCGTTAACCACTGGTTCCCCTCCAGAGTCAATACTATTTGCTAAATGTTGTCCCATATTCACAAAAAATGAGTTAAAAGTCGTTGGCAAATTTCTTGATAATAGTTATGTTTGAAGGTGTAGGCAAACACATAAAATAGGAAACCCCTGTTTATTTTTGTCCTTCCCACTAATTCGTTAATAATGTTCCAAAATAGTTTTGGATTATTATAAGCCTGAACTATACGTTGTCTATTATATTCTTTTTTTGCGTGTTCAATTAATCTACTCAAATTTTGCATTAAATTACGAAATGTATCTCTTAATTGTTCATTAAAAGGTTGCCTTTTAAGTACTTTACTCATCTTATCTCTTGAGCGAATCAACCTGGTTAGTTTTGGATTTTCATCGGCCCAATAACGGCAGTTCTGCTGATTTACCAAACCATTCAGATGGAAATGTGTTTCATTAGTCATAAACAAAATTATGTTATCATTTTGATCAAGTATGGCCTCCATTTCTCGAGCAAAATTTAGACGCTTGACATATTCTGTAGGGTTCAATTGTTGCAACATGGCCATTTTGTAGGGATGAAATCTTAGATCACCATGAAAAATACACCTTACTGAACAATTACTGAAGCTCAGTTCATCAGAATGTCTCCTAACAGATCGACCAGGACTACAGAGAACTCTTTTCACATTTTCTGGAGTGTGTACTAAGCGAGGAGCCCCTGGCGGTTGTTTATTCATCACTGTTCCATACACGAAATGATTCAACCTAATGTTGGTATTTACATTCACTGTTGTGTCTCGCACAGTTGAAATGGCAATGAAACTCACGCTGAACTGCAATGATAGACTCATTATTACACTCATAATTGTTGTGAGCAAACACATGTTGTTGCATAGTCTACGGCTCCATGATGCTGACTAAACAAAATGGCAGGAGCTACCGAACACGTGACCACACCAGTCGCCCCACTTCTATTACCTGAATCAGAATACTATCTGTTCTAAAAACATCCGTCCTTTCTGTCTCATCCTGTATAAAATAATAACTCTGTTGTATATTAGAACAATTTAATAACAATAATTATACAATGTTTTTATGCTCAAGTATATTATTTGCAAAACCTTTATACTTTTTCTTTTTGATTGTATAAAATTACTTAATCATATATTTATTTGTTCAAATTTTTGTACTAACATTCTAAATTTTTATTGTCAAAATATAAGTTTAAAGTTATATTTATAGTATGACTATTTCTAAACCTTTACGATCATTCAAGTCTAATGTGAGCTCTAATAATAAAGAAATAAAGTATAAAATAATTCATTAAAACTATCAAGGTCTTCAGGACATACAATAAAATAATTCTCAGAGGTGCAAATCAGGTTGTTCTACATTACAATTTTATTTAAACAAGTATTGCACGTCAGAAGCAATAACTGTGAGTAATGTGTTACTCTTAGTACCCTAAATTAGCACTTACACGAGTGTTTGTCACTGATATTTACCTGTCACTGTGACTAGAAAAGAAGACGGTAGATATCACGCGCATCTCCCATGATGTCACATGGGTGAAATGGCAAAAATAAACACAAAAATACTGTCCTAGTTTCCATAGTTATAATTCCAGCTGATTTAACTTTCTTACTATTCAACTGAATGCTTCTATGTAACTGGTGGTTTTAGTTACCAGTATTTATTACAATAAACAAATCAGCTGATTTCGACCATGTGACATCACAGTCTACTGCATAGCCTCATTGTGATACCCCTGTGTAATAAACACATGCACGTGTTTTGGTTATATATATTTAGTGATATATTTACGGATAAAAACAGCTATTTCACTTGACAAACATTATTTAATAGTACTTTCTACAGGATATAAAATATTTGTAGTATTATAATGCTATACAAATTACAGGATTAACACATAACATAGTTAATTTTACCACTATGTACTTGAGGTCTTTTAATATGATCATACAGTAGTTTTGTAAACAAAATACCAATTAAATTTACAGTATTGAAAATACGCATACTTGCCATAGATGACACATGTGGTGGGTGGTTCTCAAAAACGATATGACAACACTGCCTAAAATGTCATCGGACTATTTTTATGTGGTTTACACCAGTACAAAAAGCAATTATTATTGTATATCCACGATTCTTATACCAAATCAAAGTAAGAGTTTATATATGCAATAAAAACAACAGATTATACTATGGATAATTTTTAATATTGATGATAATGATTATAACAGTTTATTTGCCAGCTGTTCTCCCTGTCTCAAGTAATTCTTTGTTAAATACACATATACAAAACACCTCCATTGGCCTGAACAAAATCAAGGATTCGAGATACGACTGGCTGTTTAACTTGCATACAGTTCTAAATGAATGCAATCCCTAACTGGCAGAAAAAAAGAAAAAAAAAACAATTGGTTGACGTTCTTTGTTTTTTACTGCTGAGAGAATGCGCTAATATCAACCTGAACTCTGACATAACATATAGGTGTTACTTGGCCAACTGAAACATAAGGATGAGGTATTCATTTCTCTATAAAAAGTAAATTTAACTTCTTAAAATGTCAATATGGCATTTTAAACGGTTTGAATCAGTAAAAGTATTTGTTTTCAGTATTCAAATCAATGTCATTATGAGATTTTACCTGGTGTGTTGAGGTGAGGTTGTCCAACCTAATCGCCCACCGGCAGTCGCTCTCACACCCCCACGCCGGAACTCTCCATCACTAGGTAACTCATCAAGGTTGCCCGATCCACTCCTCTTCATCCTAATCCGAATTCATTAAAATGTATTTTGCGAGTATTTATTTAAAATTCATAAAATTGTATTTTATTTAAATTCATCTGACCACCAAACACAATAGTATTCATTGTATTCAAACTTTACAACCCTAAAATAAATCTGACTCAATCAATCGACTGATTAAATCAGCAATGAGGTGTCTTTTTTGTTCTATTGAGCAATCAATATTCTTTCTATTAGGGTACAGTGCTGATTGCCTCACTCATTTTCAGGCTAAACAACATTAGTTATGATTGGTAGATTATATTTGGAGATTTCCAATGCTTCAAATGTTTAGGAAACAAACACAAGGTTCCGACAGGTACAACAAATTCCTGTCGTCTTCAGGTGTAGTTACTAAGTTTACATCTAATACAAGTTTCCCTTAACCAATTTAAGTTATTATACATAAATAACCAGTCTATCAAAATAACATATTGAAAATAGCCTTGCACTATATAATGCTCGTTTTATAGCAAATAAATTTACGAGATAATAAAGTTTGTTGTCTATTTTTTTCCTTTCAGCATCCTTATGATCGTGACAAAAATAGGTGTGCTCTATTCAATCACGTTACTTTGAAGACAAATAAAAAAGTTATGGCAATTTTTATGTTGTTCAAAACATCTGTAAAACTACTGTTTTGTGACAGTTTTGAAAAGTTTTGTATAAAAATATAACTAAATATCACACAAACACACCAAAATCATGGTTTTTATGTAAAGTATACGTTAAGAAATGAGAAGATAATTCTAAATAGATAACAATTTCATTTTTTAATGAATTTTGATTGTGACGTCCTGTTAACAGGATGTTGGCACTTTATCCATATTTTTTTAGACGTCCGGATAGCAGGACGTTGGCACTAAAAGGGTTAATATTTTTCTAGCAAATTGAGTCAAGGATCAGACTCCAGAAGTCAGAAATAAACAAATATACTTGATTCCCTTACTTATTCATAAACACATACTATAATAGCTCAGTTATAAATGGAAAGCAAAAGTCTACTTAATTTATTTTTAAAAGGGCTTATTTTTCATTTAAACTTGTATGAAATCATTAAAAATCTAAAGATTGGGTAAACAATGTTTCTATTGTCGTTGAAATTCTCTTACCTGCCAAAAATTTTCTTGATTCCTTTGGTTTTGTTCGTCTGAAGGGAGGGAGAAGGCGATGCAGGTTGTGGCGTATAGCTTCGCCCATCTGTCTCTGACATAGAGTCATTGATCACTACCGTCTCTGTCTCTGCTACAAGGCATTGATGTAATATGAAATAAAGTATGATTACATTAGCTTGATTTATAAACAATTGAACATAGGATCAGGATACAGAATGCAGGAAAATTATTTTTTCATTCTTTATGTTAAATATCGATTCAGACATTTTATTTATTTAATTTTTTTTAGGTTGAAACCATACTTGAGGTGGCTTGCATATTCCTGTAGATTAAGTTTGTGCGCTAAGCTGCGGCCTACATATTTCTGTCCGTTACGCAGTGTGTGATACAATAATTTATTACTAAACACACATTGGTAATATAAATTTGATTTATTCACCACTGCAATCACAGTAATATGTCGGATCTGTTGGAATATTTTGATTGTTGCTACAATGTGTTATCATCGATCAAGAAGAAGACAAAGATAAACAAAGCTTGGAAGTGAATAGCAAACCAAACCTAACCTCTTATTTGTTTGTAAATGTAATATTCTTTGTGTATATTATATAAGTTTTATTATTCTTTATAATTTTTTACATAGGCCTATTTGATCGTGTGTTTTGAAGATTACATAGGCCTATGAAGATTACAAACCAGAGGCCTAGGAAACGATCAGGAGGGTCACTAATGGTGGCCAGTGACTGTGCTCATGTCATTCCGCTGTCTCTTTATCACTGACAGAGTGACGAAACTGCAGTTCCTTGTGGACACTGAAGCAGATGTGTATCTATCCTAAGCCAATGCTGCCAAGAAAAAGGTCGAAAACTGACTATGACCTTTTCACAGCAAATAATACCTGCATCGCTACTTACGGCCTAGTGACGTTGAGCACGGACTTCGGACTCAAACTTGCATTCATGTGGCCTTTCTTAGTCGCAGATGTGGCCAGACCTATAATAGGTGTGGATTTCCTTCATCACTATGATCTTCTGGTAGATGTACGTTGTCAGTCTCTGGTTGCCCAGAAGACGTCATTGATTTCAAGTGGCCTAGCAGCTCCTTGCAGTTTGGTAAGTAGCAATAAAATCATAAATGCTACCTTTCCATCTGCATAATATCGACTACTTCAATACTATCCAACACTCACTAGGTCCTTCGGTAAACCAGCTCTACCGGTCAAGCATGACACTCAACACCACATCCGTACCACTGTCGGCCCACCAGTCTGCTGCCAGCCGCAGCGCCTAGCCCCTGACAAGCTCAAGTTAGCCAAGATGGAGTTTGACACCACGGTCCAAATGAGAATTGCCAGACCTTCATTGAGCATCTGGTCATCCCCCTCCACATAGTCCCTAAAAAAGGCTCTGACTGGAGACAGTGTAATGACTACAGGGCCCTCAACTCCAGAACCATCCCAGACCGCTACCCAGTGCCCAACATTCAAGATTTTACTCATCTACTCCATGGCACGACAGTTTTCTCAACAATAGACCTTGTAAGAGCATGCCATCAAATTTCTGTTAATCCAGAAGACATCCCCAAGACAGCTATCACTACTCCATTTTGCCTCTTTGAATTCCCCTACATGACCTTCGGACTCTGCAACGCAGCACAGACCTTACAGTTCTCCACGGGTATACGTCATATATCTGGCTTCAAAATGTAGTGGCTGACTTGCTTTCTAGGATTGAAGCAGTCACTACCTCACTGGACTATGAAGCCTTAGCCGAGTCGCAGTCTCACGATGCCAAACTGCAGCAATGTCTCGAATCGAATTCCAGCTTGAAGCTACAGAAAATCCCAATTCCAGGGACACACCTTTTCCTGTAATGTAACTGCTCCACTTCACATGCTCGTGCCTTAATTACTAAGGACTTCCTTCAAGCTGCCTTTCATTCTGTCCATGGCCTGTTTCATCCTGGAAGAAATACAAACGGTCCAATTGGCTACCCAGCGTTTTGTCTGGCCTTCAATAAAAGCTGACTGCCGACAATGGGCCCGTTCTTGCATGGATTGCCAGAAATCCAAGATCACCCACCACATGTGGACTCCTGTGGGTACCTTTGCTCCTCCATCTGTAAGATTTGACCATATTTATGTAGATTTGGTTGGACCACTACCAGTATCGCAGGGCTACAGATACTGTCTCACGTGTGTGGAAAGATTTTCTCACTGGCCAGAAAATGGAAGACTGGAGAACATGGAAGCGGATACTGTTGCCTGTGCTCTCTATTCGACGTGGATATGTAGATTTGGCACTCCTCTTCATATAACAACGGATCAGGGAAGGCAGTTTGAATCAAATCTTTTCCAAAACCTAAGCAACCTCTTGGGCACCAGCCGTTTACAGACCACTACCTTCCATCCAGCTGCTAACAGTTTAGTTGAAAGGTTCCACCGCCATTTGAAGATTGTCATCAGATGTCATAGAACTGAACGTTGGTCTGAAGTGCTGCCTACGATCCTCTTGGGTATTCGCGCAGCATGGTGAGAAGACCTTAAGGCGTCTGCAGCTGAAATGCTATGTATGATTTTTTACAAAATTTTGCAAAAATAAAATTCATATGCATACATAAAAACATTTTTGGGATTTTTTTCTTATACATGTTATTGTAGAACATCTTCTAACAAATAAGTACATATATAATTTGTTTGGGTTTATGTTGAAATAAAGTGTATAAACGAAAGTAACAAAAGTAATGCAAGCAAAGATTTGTATACTAAAACCGTATCCATTATTCGAGAGCTAATAAGTGACAAATAATCACTAATGCCGTGGAATCACTAATATAAATAAACTGTTTATATGTTGAAATCGTAAGGCGAGCATACATGTCACCGATCATAATTGCCAAGAATGTTCGAATGGCTACCTTAAAGTGCCTAATCCACATCAATTGATCTTAAATCATTTAACTGCCATTTAATGTACTACTATAAATATATTTTAATTATTTCATTAACATGATTATTTTTTGTTATTGTTTTCAGCGCTGTGACTTCTTTAAGCTGCAATTCTTGTTAGTGCCTCTATTGCACTATTGTACCTGATACCATGGATTGATGCTATCTTGGCGTCCAGGGCCGGATTTCCCAATAGGCCCGGGCCTATAGGCACAAGCTCTGAGGGGGTGCACAGCCGAGCGAAAAAAATAAAAAATATCTAAAAATAAATAGCCATAACCTAACATATTTTTTTAGTTGATTAATAAAAATCAGGCTAATAAAGCATTATGATTTTGAAGTTCATTGGAACAAATGATTGTTGGTAATGTTAAACTATTTTTCAACATTATAGATCAACTTTGTTACAACATTGATCTCAAACACAAGAGAACTGGCTGTAGGGATGTTGTCGAGTGGTACGCATCGTATTGCCACTGCCAGCCCTATGCAACTCACATGTTCCTCGTATAGAGGAGGGTGACCGTCTTGGTGACGCCAAATAATTACAGATTGCTCCGCATTTCCTTGTGGCGCTGGCTGTCCTCATTCTTTCGATTCTTCCTATTCATTCTCTCCGTGCAAACACAACCTTAAATTCCTCCACGGAACAGAAGGTTTATCGTTATCCCTCAATATTAAATATCAATACAAATGAAGTTTTTCCGGCTTTCCATTTAATTTTCAAATATGAAGTTTAACCCTTTCCACTCAAGTGGCGGGGCAGCCCCGCCACGCAAGCTTACCGCACTAACTCCAATGTCGGGCCGGGCCCGACGTCACTATAATATCGTTCTATGATTGTATTTAGACTGACGTAGTTACATTATTGACCGCTAGGGTTGTTGTTTGATATGTGCTGCTATCTGTAGAATTTTTTCGGAACCGTTTGAGTTTAGTTTTTATCGGTAAACAAACCTCAGAAAATGTAATGTTTGTCGTCTGTGGCTGCTCTGTAAACAGCTGGCTGACTGCAACAGCTATCTGCACTCACTTTGTTCCGTCATATGTTATCGTTCGTAGTGAGCTTATAAAACGTATTGTTGTTGCTAGGTTATCGTTGTTGTTTTACTGTTTATTCATAATATTTTTATTTTTACGACGATGATTCCTGTCGAATAAAATGGGTGAAGACGACGGCAGTAGTATTCTACCAAATGATGGAAGTGGCGACAGAATAGTTTCGGTTTCGAACCTCAGTGATGACGGTATTACCAGCTTACTATTTGACGAGGACTTATTATCCAACTAGTTATGTGCCTAAAACATTTCTTTTCATCTTTTACATTTCCTGTATGTTCATAAGTATTTTTACTGTAGGACTATGTGTAACCGGTATGAAAATGAAAGAGCGTTGCAAGTAGGCTATTAGATTTTGTCTGTTTATATTTTTAGCTGATAACATGTTTTGAATTATTGAAAAAAGCTTTACTTACAAATTTGGTCTAAATTATGTACCTTTTGACTGTTGCTAAGCAATAAAATAAAATTTATGGAGCAATTGTTTACTAGTTGTAGTGAAAATAATTTTTTTGGTAAAAATGTTGTTTTTCAAAATAAATTTGGTTTTAGAATTATATATTTTTTTATGTATAATTTATTCTAAAATATTTGAAAATGACTTTTTTTTTGTTTGTAAGGATACAAACAACAAAAAAACAAACAACAAATACTATTCTTCCTATTTAAAATTTTTCAAAAATTCTTCTTGTATCCGTTTTTTTGTTAGAAATTCAATTTTGTTCCAATAAATATATATAATTAAAAAATTTTGAAAATAAAAATATATGTTTTATTTTATATTAATCTATACTTTAGTCATAGAAGAAACAAAGAAAAAATATATCAGCTTTTTGGAACTATCAGATATATGTTTTTCCCACTGAACAAATGTAGTATGCAATCTTTGCTTAACCCCTTTAGTGCCAACGTCCTTATATACGGACGTTGAGTATACTACCGAGACTTGCCAACGTCCTCTTTTACGGACACCGCAAAGACCGCCGAGAATTGCCAACGTCCGTATATACGGACGTTACGGAAAAAAATTCTATCTTCGTTATTTATCAACATAAAACAATGTTTAATATATCAAAATAAACGTAATGAAATGTATTTCAAGGGGAAAATATTTATATATTACTTCAGTCATAGTAGTATTTCTGAACGACACTGATTTAGAAGGCTTTGACTTGAATGCAACAGCTGACTAGACTGAATGACAGTCTGTAGTTGGCTTTGTTATTGTGAAGTGTTTAATTGTTTGTTAGTATTGGTGTGAGTTTGTGGTAAACAAGTGGTGTTATTTAGTGTTTTATTTTATAATAATGGATCGTTCACGATCTCCAGTAAGTGAGATCAATTTTACTTCAATGCAAAAAGTGCAAAAGAGGACTTCATCCGTTGTGTTTACCAGATCACATTTGTTAGACACCCAAGCAATATTGTAAATAGTTTTGTATATTTTACTAATAAAGTTTTATGATATGTGTTCACATCAATTAGATACAGTTAAATACAATTAGTAAACATTATTTTATAGGTCCAATGGTTTTTCATTTATTAACTTTAGTGAATAGGTCTAATATTGAACTAAAGTTGAAAAAATTGAAAACGCAATATTTTTTAAATTTTATGTTATGTGAACATTTTGCAAAATAACCTTATGAATTTTTGTACACAAGTTGATTTTTAAGTGGTCTACTGAACAATACTATGGATATTGGGAAAATAATTTTTTGAAAGTATGATTTTCTACAAGAAACTTGGAATTTTACAAAATAAATTTTGGTAAGTAACAAATTTTATTTTATATAAATAGTTTAGATTATTATAATCATTATTTTTATTGTGTTTTTAAATAGTAAATGTAGTTCTGCATAATATATAAAAAAATTAGGTCTCTATCTATCAAAATAAAGTTGTAATAAGGTTTTTCCCAAAACATTACAAAATCGCGAAAAATTGCTTGGTATTCTTTATACATACCCAGTGTTAAATGTCTGGCATTCTTTCAACACACTTTTAGATTTCGGACCGGCACTAAAAGGGTTAAAAGTAAATGGAGTTGATAGGGAAACTGGGTTCCCAGTAATTGGAGTGGAAAGGGTTAAAATCATTTTAAAAAATAAACAACTAATAATGGTTTTCTGTGGAGTAGTGAATACAATATCAAATCTTTTGTCAACACATCAACGGTATTTTGTTAAGTCCAGAACCAAGTAAATTCCTCAAAAAACTTGCAATGATAAAATTCCATTGTGGACTGGTGTTTAAGCAATTAACAGAAAGGCCTGATAAATTTTTTTATAAAGGTTTCTAGGAAAATAATTTTAACCAGACTAGGGGCAGAACAATTATTCGACCTAAGAGCACCAAAATGCTAAATCCAGCCCTGCTGACATCCTAAATTATATTAATAAATTTCCTGTGTAAAATTATAACACTGAGCTTTAATAACTTTCTTAGAACTAAATCAAGGCAACAGAACAATAATTATTAATTGCATATAATTTCAACAAATGTTAAAATGCCATTGTACATGTATGGGCAGGCGGGCGAGTCAATGTCACTAAACGTGTATGGGCGGGCGGGTGGGTCAATGCCACTGTATAATAACGAATAATCAGGATCGTTGTCTGCATGTTCAGTACCATCACCTCCTCCACCGAATTATATACGTACTGTACGTGTATGGTTGGTCGGTTGCATTAGTAGGTGATCGAAGAGAGAGGCAGAAAAAAATAGTTTGTGATTTGTTTCAGTAGTTTAAGAAAGTTTTTAAGGATTGTATTTCATTTATTAATAAGGTATACTTATACATTTGATTTAGTATTCATTAACCACACAAGTGCATAGGTGAAGTGTCCAAGATATTTTGTAAACCTTTATAATTTAAAGAAGTCCTTTAAAAAGTATTGCTTATCAAGCCTTTCTTTACAAAACCCATTTGGAATATGCTTGATTAAGCATTAATTTAAAATGATATGTAATAGTTAATTACTTTCTGGAGCATCCTTTTATTCACATACTTTGATAGCAGTTTTTCAGATAAAACATAAACTAACTGTTTAAATTAGTAATACACTATTTTAATGCATTAATAAAAAGTATTGGTCAATACATTACATAGCAGGACATAAATGTGTGCAATTATAGTAAGCAACCTAAAGGTTAACCTGAATATGTCTAGAACTATTGGTGCACATGTCATATCTAAAGTATTGGTCAATACATTACATAGCAGGACATAAATGTGTGCAATTATAGCTAAGCAACCTAAAGGTTAACCTGAATATGTCTAGAACTATTGGTGCACATGTCATATCTAAAGTATTGGTCAATACATTACATAGCAGGACATGAATGTGTGCAATTATAGCTAAGCAACCTAAAGGTTAACCTGAATATGTCTAGAACTATTGGTGCACATGTCATATCTAAAGTATTGGTCAATACATTACATAGCAGGACATAAATGTGTGCAATTATAGCTAAGCAACCTAAAGGTTAACCTGAATATGTCTAGAAATATTGGTGCACATGTCATATCTAAAGTATTGGTCAATACATTACATAGCAGGACATGAATGTGTGCAATTATAGCTAAGCAACCTAAAGGTTAACCTGAATATGTCTAGAAATATTGGTGCACATGTCATATCTAAAGTATTGGTCAATACATTACATAGCAGGACATAAATGTGTGCAATTATAGCTAAGCAACCTAAAGGTTAACCTGAATATGTCTAGAAATATTGGTGCACATGTCATATCTAAAGCCACAATGTACACTAGATGTTTTATTGCAAAGCAATTAAATTATATACATAATCTAGCTGATTGCCCTAGGATAAAAGCGAGTGAGACAGGAGATGGCCAGGCATGCTGGGAAGATAACAGTGCTTGAGTGATGTTATGATTCATGCGTTTTCCATGTTGAAGCAGGATAAGGGTTGTCTTATGACTATAAATGTTAAACATTTAATAAATTACTTACTCTAAATACAATTTTGTAATTTAAGGAATTTCTACATTTGGCTCAAATGTTACTGATTATTTGTGTAATTACAGTATTACTTATAATTATTCATTAACACTTATAAATAAAGATTTGTTCGATTGAATACTTTATAAAACTGCATGGATTAGTTCTAGCATACAATTCCATAAAGTTAGTTGGCTCGTGCTTTTTTCCTTAGCCATGACATTTATTAAAAGTAATTTTGAAACTACCTTTATTAAATCCATGAATTAACAATGATAATACTGTGTGAAATTGTGATAAATCTTCATTATTTTGAAAATTGCTATTACATGAGCAAAGGGGTAAAACCACAGACTTAAACTTCCTGTAAACAAACTTAATTTTTAGGGAATATTTTTATTTTCATTAATTTTTTAATTTATGTTTTAGAAAAGCTTGTTTTCTTTTAATTTTATTTATTTGTTAATTTAAAGGTTACGCAACGAAGTTTTTAACATATAAGTAATTTGATGATAAAACACAAAACAAATTGATTGTATCAAAATAAAGTTGTTTATTTAACATTTGTTAGATTAATATAGATTGCAAGGCATGTATTGTCCTTAGACATACAATAGGGGACTGAAAATTTTCTAACTGGTAATTTACTTATTGTAATTAAGAAATTCAACAAATGTTACAATCTAACAGTGACAATGTCAAAAATAACACCATATAACAAGACATCTCTAAAGATTGTTTTTGAAACATGAACTATTGGTAGATATTATGATATTTTTTATGATATTGGGAACAACAATTCTAACTTGTTTACAATTCAAAATTCTTAAGAAAACTGTTTTTACAAATTATTGTAGTTTGTTACATTTAAAAACCCCATGTGATATTAATTGTTACTGTTCTATTGATTAAAAAACAATTTCTAAACAACTGTCTCCCTCTGTAATAGTAACACAATTCCCGTATTTACAAAGCAATACATTTCATAGGACCAACAATATTGGAAGAATATACAATATGAGTGCAATACAAAACCCTCTTTAGTTAATTTACATTGATCTTAATAGAAAACATAAAGTATAAAGACCGTCAGGAGATGTTGACCTGGAACCAAAATAGTAATAATTTATTTCTTGATTAGCTTGAGAATCCCCCTAAGGCACTCATCTCTAGTGCTCATCAGTTCTCTCATTTTAAGCTCTGACTGGCTAATTTATACTCCCTAGACTCACAACCACTAAGCAAGAAAAACTAATTTTAAGAATGTTGACATTTATGTGTGAAAAAGACTTCAGTATATTTAGTAATGTAATTAAACAATATAATATCATCACAGTAGGAGAGATAGAAAATCTGAAAAAATATTAACCCATTGCGGATCGCATAGCGTGGCGCTCACCAGGCCTAACAGTACAAATTAAATTCGCAACATGGTGTTACACCTGCACTACCAACCTAGCGCACTCGTAAATCCTACATGTTTTGTTGTTATTTATGTTACATAAACATTATACTGACCATATTATTAATCTATCTAATTCTGAAGATCCCAATGTATCCTCCATTTTAATGGAAATCACAAACACGACAAAACGATAAGACCAAAAACAAGGACTAAATTCCCCAATCTAATTTCAAGTAGTCAAGACAACAGTGACAGAAAACAGTAAAAAAGATAAGGAGACAGTATACATTTTGTACAGTATGTAAAGTACAGTATACATTTTGTTTTAAATTTAAGAAATAATAAACTATTTTGGGTCAGTTAATGCAATTTGGGTTGTCAATGCAATTAAAAACATTAATTCTTTAAACATTAATAAAATTTAAGATTGTAAAAAAAATAATAAAAATAAAATTTAACTATTTTAAAGTAAAAATACCGTACCAAAGACTCGTTTTGTTTAGCTTAGATACAATGTTAATTATAAAAATTTATTTTTCAATCCAATTCCCTAGATTTTGTATGCATTCTTTTTTCATTACAAGTATACATAAATAAACTCTTAAAACTTAAGTTTATCACAAAAACCTTTTATTTTTCAAAATACACAATAAAACTAGAAGCATAATTAATTTCAGAATATTGGATGAGTTGTAAACAGAATTGAATGTTTCCATAAGGGGGTTTTTATCAGGCAGGAAGTGCTAAGAAAGGGTCACCCTTTGCATAAGGGTGGAGCTCATGCTTAAAGGAAGACTGGACTCTGGATTCTTGAACAAAAACTGAATGGCTTTAATTCTCTGACTTTGTGTAAATTCCTATTCATTAATGTTATATGTCTCTTTTCACATGCTGATAAGAAAGTGGACAGACTATGGGGAATATTTTCTGACTTAGATATTTTGTTTATTTCCTAGCCAAATCATGTACTCATAAGGAAGTGGCCTTCTAGGGATAGATATTTTCTGACAAAGATATATTGTTTATCTTGAGGGATGTCGTTTGATTGTTCTACTTATCAGCACTTTTCACACCTGAAATATTTCTGATATAAAAGCTATCTCCTCAATCTCCTCATTTACTTTCTAGAACCAAGACTGCAGAACCCAGATTTTCTTATCGGTTCTGGTTATTTTGTCAATAACCAATAGAACCGAGAACCGACTTTAGGGACCGACCCATCCCTAGTTCTTATATCTTTTTATATTCATTACCGGCCTAATGGTCTCTAACCTAATCTCATTGCACACTAAAAGTTGGATAGTAATAATAATAATAATAGTTTCTAACCAATTAAAAATTTGTAAAACCAAAAATTATGTTCAAAAACAATCTTTTTCACATATATTATGATTTGTCTCATTGATACTATTAAAGTGTATTTTTACAAAGGGAAGTGTTAACTAGTCAAATTCTGGGCAAATAAACTCATTTTAACCCTCCATCTGGGCAAGTTCGCATTTGCGAACTGTTTTGGCGTTGCTAAAACGCGCAAGTTCGCAATTGCGAACTTCACGCCGCGCTTCGCTAAACAGGTCATAGAATGCGCATATGACAAGCTACGGCAATGATTTTGATCTATTCGGAAACTACGTTAAACATCCAATAATTCTTTATAACTTAATAGTCGGTTATTTTAAATCGATAATTTACACGGCTTTGTGAAAGTAGCTATTGAATGCACGTTGTCGCTATATTGGACGCTTTGTACGATTCGTTGATTGTTTGCACTCACAGTAAATACTTGGTTTTTCTGTTGTAACTATCCGTTATAAATCGTTGTAATAAATCCGTTATAGAGCATGTTTCTAGCTAAATTTTAAAATATAAATCAACTTTTTAGTGTTTATAGAAAATTTATAAAATATTTTTCATTGTTGCTGTTACTGTGGCAACAAATTTTTAGGTTTTGTATTGAATCCATTTATAAATTTATAAGACATATTGTAAACTTCTAAACGTATATAATGTATATATTTTCTGAAACTAGATAAAATTTAGGACATTTTTACTATGTCACATTTAAAAATTTAATATCACAACATTGTATCCAATGGGTACCCCCACCCCCTTTCGCGACTTATGAAAAAAAATTTCCAAAGTAACGTACCATAAAAAAATCAAAAATATCTTTAGGTTAAGTTTTTATACATTATCTGGTAGCCTACATTCTTGAGATCATTTTTATACCATAAACAAGTAGTTTTATTACAATTTACTTATTTTTATGAATTTTATAAAAACATCTTACAAATTGGCCAAAAATCGCGACCCAATACTGAAAAATATAGTGACCGGATCGAGGGTTAAAGTAAAAATTGTCTGTAACTTTGCATTGGCTGATCGTTAGTTTTTGTTGAGTAAAGGGTAATTTCATACTTTTCCAAATCGATCTTGACAAAAAAATGTTAAACAATACTAATAAACGTTTTTTAAATAATAATTTATTGTAATTTTAATGGTTTTTGTCAAAGACAAAAAAACTGTGTGAAGGCTTTTAAATGTGATTCATAATTTCTAGATAAACACTATATCATTCCATAAAATATAAATCAATTTTTGTTAATATACTAATAATAAACTTTTTTGTTGTGTTTAAAGCGCTTTATGTAGCATATAATATATTAAAATCAAATATCAACCTGCATTAAATATTATTAATATTCCATTTCCAATTATTATTCAAATGTTGTTTAGGAAAGTACATTTTCAAAATGTTTTACGTGTTAGAATGATTTGATTGATATTTCTTGAGCCATTACACAAACAGTTTGGATGAGTCAGAATCAAAATAGTTTTATTAGGGAAGAGAGCAGTGATTGTGGCAGTGGCGGTGTCATGCACCAGTCACCTAGGTTGGGTACTGAGCAGCTCCTGTCTCCCACCGCCCTCAACAACACTTGACTCCTACCAAAAGCCACACCCTTCTTGGGTGTGTCCTGGGCAACAGTAGGCGAGGGGTGGCCTACTTGCCGAGGAAGGCTGCTGTACTGAAGGTCTCCTGCACGCTTGTAGCTTGCCAGAGGACTCTAAGACACAGACATCATTGGTGTTAGTGGAAGAGTGTCATTAAGACTGAACAACTTATAGCCAGACTAAGAAATAAAAATTTTAAATAAAGAAAGGCAGTAAAGGAACATAATAGTTTCTATGAAAGAAAGGAAAGATAATCACTAGCACAAAGAGTATGAAAAATGAAGGCCAAGGGAACTGTAAAAACATAGTGAAAACTCTAAGGAAATTTTCACTCTAGCATTTATTGAAATAAAATAGAAAATATACAAATATACTTTTAAACACGTGATTTTAAGTCAATTGAATCGAACTAAATGAAGAATGAATTGAAATTTATATAACTAGCAACTATAATAAACTTATAAAAGTATATAAGCCTGTTCATGGCTTAGAACAAAGTAAATTATCAAACAGATCATCTTATTTATACAATCGTTCACTATTATATTTTGTTCAGGTTGTAAATTTGTACTGTGTGGCAGTCAATTGTTTTGTACTTCTACCAAATGTAACATGCTCATTAAGAAACTATGTATTTGTAGACCTTCAGAATTACTTAAAGAATGTACAATCTAACATTAATATACTGCATTCATGTTTATTTTATAAATTTATCATGAACTACACATAATACTAACTAACCAAAATCTTACAATACAAAATAATTATCCTAAACCAGCAGCAAATAATTTCTCTAAACAAACAAAAGATTTACTACATGACAAATTTCCCCACCTCTGTAATATTCCCCTCTTTATTGGTGAAACTTTGCAGAACAGCCAAATAATATTTTACAATATTCTAGAGAGGGATTTAAAATAAGTATATTACCTGATGTTGCATATTGATATCATCTTGATGTTCAGAGACTTTCCGGGGACTGATACTATTGTTGGGGACAGGGCTTGGGGAAGGAGACACACCTCTACTCACCACCTACAACAAATTTTAATTCATAAGCAATGAAAATAAATTAGCTAATTTGTGTTCTCAATGAGTTTAGTGATAAAATTCTTGCCTCATTTGGCTTCATAAATTTAAAAAAATCATCCAATAATTTCCTTTATTTCAAATTGGCTCTTTTTCATTATTTCCTTGTCACTATTTAATAATATAAAATACTTATGCTTTTAAAATGTCTAACCAGAAATATTTTTTTCTGTTTAGCACATCTTTTCAAACATTAAAATGTGTGATTTTTCCCCCTTACTTTGGGAGAAGTAAGAAAACCACTTAACCACTCTTACTTTGTAGTTAATTGGTAGAGAGGACTAAATAGTCCTAAGTTCGCCATATAAATAAAGGCATTTTTCATTTAATTTCATTTAGAAGTTCATTCAGAATATCAAATTCAAAAGACAATTGGAAATTAACATAGGAACACATTATTTTTTAGCATTACAAAAACGATTAAATCTAATTTAATAAATAATAACATTCACTTATTTTAAGACAGAAATGAAAGGGCAAAGAGTAGAAAGTTAGCGAGCAAGGACAATATTGAGATAATGAACCTCTTCAGACACTGTATTGACTAAGCTCTAACTCAAAGTGGGAATCAATGGTAGACTGCTCTATCTTCTGTTCATCTGTCCTTACCTCACCCCTCATTCAAAAAATATCATAACCCACTTGTTTTTGGATTCGATTGTACGTAATAATGGGCAGTAAATCACCAATCTTGACAAAAAAGCCAATAAAATTACTTTAGTTGTAAAATACAAACCAGTAACTTTCCCAAGTATTCACAAATAACAGTTAAGTTATTTTGGATTCAAATGTACGTAATAATGGGCAGTAAATCACCAATCTTGACAAAAAAGCCAATAAAATTACTTTAGTTGTAAAATACAAACCAGTAACTTTCCCAAGTATTCACAAATAACAGTTAAGTTATTTTGGATTCAAATGTACGTAATAATGGGCAGTAAATCACCAATCTTGACAAAAAAGCCAATAAAATTACTTTAGTTGTAAAATACAAACCAGTAACTTTCCCAAGTATTCACAAATAACAGTTAAGTTATTTTGGATTCAAATGTACGTAATAATGGGCAGTAAATCACCAATCTTGACAAAAAAGCCAATAAAATTACTTCAGTTGTAAAATACAAACCAGTAACTTTCCCAAGTATTCACAAATAACAGTTAAGTTATTTTGAAAAATTGTAGGTTTTACGAACCTGTACTACACAAATAAGTCACATGTTGTCGATATCCTTTTACCACAAAAAAAGGCTGTACGTAACCTTGCAGGAACTGATCCACTTGCACACTGCAAGCCTCTTTTTGTAGAGCTTAACATTCCTACAGTAGTTAATCCTACTTTTCCAAGTTTTGCTGCAGACCAAATCAAATTTAAATATCTTTCCTACAAGACAGGAAATACATAAGTATTGTACTGGAGGAAGGAATAAGATTGACTTCCACATAGGCTGTCTAAAACAGGAAAATCCTTCAAATTAAATTGCATTAATTTCTTTAATAAACTGCCTGAGGAAGTATCATAGTAAGATTGGTTAGCTCTAAGAACTAAAAATATATGATTGGTTGGTCAGCAATCCTTTTTATAATATAGATACATTTTTAGACTATGATGTTGATGTCACATTTTGATTTACCATTTATACAATGTGATATTCACTTGACATATCATATTGTATACAATATCACATTGTCACATTTTGATTCACTTGACGTGATATTCACTTGACATATCATATTGTATACAATATCACATTGTCACATTTTGATTCACCATTTATACAATGTGATATTCACTTGACATATCATATTGTATACAATATCACATTGTATAAATGGTAAATCAAAATGTGACATCAACATCATAGTCTAAAAATGTATCTATATTATAAAAAGGATTGCTGACCAACTAATCATATATTTTTAGTTCTTAGAGCTAACCAATCTTACTATGATACTTCCTCAGGATATATATATATTAAATATTTATTTATAAATATGTACAGTTATTACACTATAATTTGTTTACTGGGCTGTATATTATGACTTGTCCTGTTTCTGTAAATCAGATAAATGGAATAAATGGATTATTATTCTTAAGTTTCAAACTCAAATATTAAACTCACATTTTTAGAACAAAACTGATAAATTTGTCAATCTAATGCCATACTGCAAATGGCAGTGAGGGAAACAGGATGTAATGATGCGCTTTTAAATGAGAAGGAAACAATCTTACAATAGCAATACACTATGATGGGTTAGGACTGACAAAATTCTGACCTACAAAGATGGTCCCATTGGCAAACCCATGTCCAGTATTATTGTAAAGGGGGGTTTACACACAATATCTTATTGTACATTTAGTTAGCAAGGACAAATCCTATCAGCTAGAATGTAGGGTGTAGACATCAAAAGGTATGTTTTGTCGTAACGGAATGAAAACCAAAGACAGATATGAAAACTGACAATGCAAGCTTTGTTTTGTGAAAACTGCAACGATAAGATGGAAGGTGTCAACACTTTACCTTGTTTGTCATATCGCCAGAAATAGGAATCACTTATACAGTACTAACTTTCCTGTCGTGTTCTATTTGGTTGCTAAGATTTTTTATTTAAAAAAGCGGTTATTTAGTTTCCTTTATTAAAAAAAGGTATCTCGCAAGTTCACAAATTTATGTCATCATACCTTCGACTATGTATTTGTTAATTTCTTATAAATTTTATTGAGCTGTATAACAGTTTTCTTGTCTGTGGCAAATAAAAAAACAAGGATTTTAGTGATTGTAATAAAAAACACAAACAAGAGTCAAAATAGTTGAGAATAATATAAATGCTTCTTCCATTTTAGAACTATAATAAACATAACCTAAACATTGATTGAACTGAGAGCTCAGCTAAAACGTAAGAACCACATGCTGTGTGAAAACAGAAGAAAATGACGTCTTGACGTACCTTTAATATGAACGATAAGACGTACAATAAGACGTTGCGTGTAAACTCCCCTTAAGGATTATAATACTATTAAGGTCTGAAGCTTAGAACATGTTCGGTAATTCAGACGATTTTGTGTTGATGTGAATATTGATTGACTTAAGGAATCAATTTTCAATATCATGGTGTCTCATGGCCACTATATTTCACAAGTATGATTTCAATGTCAAAACATTAATAAAACAGAAAAAGAACCAATAAATTTGTCTTTATCACATTCAATAATTATTTAATATTGTTTTTATTAATAAAAACAATTAAGTTATTAAAGTTATTGGTTATTAAAAAAATAACACAAAACCTGTAGAAAATACATGTCTGAACATATATGTATAAAACAAAAATGATACGCATGCATAATAAATTCATCTTTTCATGCTTTTATACACTTTTCAGAAGTAGAGGGTTAAAAGCGTATGTATATATATATTTATGTACAATATAAATAAATGGTAAAGAACTATTTTTTAGGTTAGTGTAACATGGTACTAACTGTTAGTAGTATCATCTCCTTCCTTAATTGCTTTTTTCCTATAAAATACGAGGGTAATCCAGAAAGTAACCTCCGTTTTGAAATAAAAATTAATCCAGTAAAGATAGAACAATTTTATCATATACATCTTAAAACTACAACTTTACTTTATTTTTCAACATAGTCACCAAATCGATTTAAGCACATCATATCTTTTGACAGTCTTAACAATTCCCTCCTTATAAAAATCTGCCACCTGTGAGTGGAGCCAACCTGTCACTAAGTTTTATAGCTCTTCGTCACTGTCGTACCCAACGAGCACAAAACTTGTGGTATCCCAGTTTTTCTTTCACTATCTCATGTAAGAGGCTTCGAGAAACTTCAGGAAAGTGATCAGAAAGTTCCGAGATCGTGAATCGACGATTCTCACGAACCTTCTCGTTCACTTTGCTCAGGAAGTCATTACTGACAACGAGTAGGCCTATCACTCCTTTCTTCATCGTGAATGTTTTTTCTACCATTTTTAAAAAACCGTACCCACTGACGAACAACACCTTCACTCATAATGTTTGGGCCATAAACGGCACACAATTCACGATGAATTTCAGCTGCTGCGTGATTTTTTGCTAAAAGAAATCGTATAACACTACGTACTTCACACTTGGCGGGATTTTCTATTGCCGCACTCATGTTTTAAGGCTGTAACTGGACAAAGTGTGATCGTACGATGCTCCACCTTGCACAGTTAGAAGCGTACTGAGCTGCTGCATGCACCGATGTCAGTATGGCAGCGCTACACCCCCTACTTCTCGCGCTATGAACAAACGGCGGTTACTTTCTGGATAACCCTCGTATTAAAGCAATTTTTCTTTGATACATTTCATGGACAGGCAGCGGGTGAAGTGTTAGTGAGTACCGTAAGTAGTTGTAGATTGTGGTTCCGATCACAAGTATACAATCACCACATGTAAGAAAGATGAATTGCCCAATCACCAACATCCTAACTTTTTGTAGAATCGTGAAAAGTTTTTCCTGACCATCTTTGATGTAGTTCATTATAACATACCAATTTATTTACAGTAGCTCATTCACTGCACTTTGCCTTGCTAGCTGTTTATTTAAATAAACACCCAATGTTATGAGTACGGTTCGACAGGATGGTCATCATCACTGTACGCATATGGTTGGGTAGGGTGGCTCATCACTACTGTACATGTGTGGGTGGGTGGAAGGGTAATCACCATAGACGTGTATGGTTGGGTGATGGGGCGGGGGGAGTAATAACTGTATGAATATGTGTGGATGAGAGGGTCATTACTACTGTATGAGTACAGGTGGGCAGGAGAGTCATTACCACAGTAAGTGTATGGTTGTGTGGGGGGATATTTCTGCTGTACAACTTGGTGTGACTTGGTACCTGTACAAGAGATGATACCTGATTTGGTGTAGAGGTGGCACAGTTGCGGGGAATTATAGGAGGCTTATTGCGTCTTCGCTCCTCAGCAAGCCTGTCTCTTAGTTCACAATTCTCTCGCTCTAGAGTAACCTGTTGTCTCTTTAGCTCCGACACTATGGCCAGCAACTCCAACTTCTGGGTCTCTAGAGACGAGCGAGTTAATATCTCCTATAAAAGGAATGCAATATAACAGATTAAACTTATAGTAAATAATTTATAATGAATTTCATGATTCATATAATTCAATCAATTGATAAATTAATTGATTTGCCGTTTCCTTGAAAAAGCAAATTTTACATCATTGCACTCAAGACTGTGGTCTTGCAAATACTGAATGTTCATCAGAGGATTTGTCACTTTTTTGACTGAAAATTTATTACAAATATTATTCTTCCTCAATACAAGCAATTATGGCACATCACATTAGCTTTTATGAGAGGAAAACCATCTTAGAAGAGAACAATCCACTACAACAATCTCCCAGACTCCCTGAAGAAAATCCCAGCACGACATCTGAAAAATCATCTAAAAAATTTTTGCTTCATCAAAGGCCATTCTACAGTTTTCAAGAATTCCTTGATTGGAGAATACGCCCACTAAAAATTTTTTACCACCCTTGCATCTTAACGAAAATTCTAAACTATTCGTTTATGAATGCATATTTAATACGTTATTTAAATGCAAGGGAATCATGGTACAATAATAAAGCAAATTCTTAAAACTTATTAAACCAAGAAGATGGACCCATTCAAAATTTATTTTACTTTCAAAACTACAAACAAAATTAATTTAAATTAAATTGATAACTCTTTCAAAATCACAACAAAACTAACATTTAGAAGACTAAACAGATTTAGCCTTGAAAGTTAAACATTTAAAACATTATGTTTATATAAGCTTATATTATATTTATTTTTTGTACTTAATATTTGTAATATTGATGCATCTGACAATGAAGCCTTGCTATTGAAAGACCTCACCAATAAAGTTATAAATATTGGTTTAAAATGTGTTTAATTTGACAATTCTATTGCTAATTATTGCTTCAAAAAACAATGTGTTTGATAGCCAAGCTCCTTTAAAGTAATGGTTTTTTCATTTATTTTTAATAAATTGATTATTTTAGCTGATCGTACTCAGCAATAGCCCAATAGAGGGTATTAAATCTCTTTAGTAATATAAATCTCTTCCTACAAGATTTCAATTAAACCAGTACAACAATTATTTTATATGTTACAATGGCTAAGAAACTTCTGTTACAATCTTGGACAAAGGTAAGATTGAAGATAGTCATAGATATAAATTAAAATTATCATCATCAAAACTAGTCCAATATTTTACACACATTCTTCATTTCAAATCCAAAATATTTTTTAATTTGAATAAAATTGAATTGAAATGAAATAAACTCTTATAAACCTTCAAACATGAAATGAAAGATTTTCTACTCTGAGACACTGTCATACTCACTCATCAATATAATTTTCATGTAACTGTTATAAACAATGACTTTATCATGATTTCCCTACAACAATTACAACCATGTTTTCCCCACAACTGCAATAACAAATTATTTCATCATGATTTCCCAACAACTGTTATAACCAATGATATAGTAACTCACCCTATTCAACACATCCTCGGCAGTGTGAATTTGTTTCTTTTGGTCTTCTAAAGCTTTCTCCAGGTCAGCGATCTTCTCTGTTTGTGCATCAATCTGCTCTGTTAATACAGTCACCTGCAACGACAGTCGCTCCTTGTCTCCCTCCAGCCGTCGCACTAGTTCGTCTGAATCCGTTGAGCTCTGTAATTCCAACAAAATTGCTTTACTATTTTCAAACAGTATTGCTAAAAACTTCCTTTAATACATTTTATTATTTTCAGCCATAATTTAAATTGGTTGTAAGGAATTAAAACTAACAGCTTCGCAACAGACATATGAGATCTTAAAATAGTGTAGTAAATTAAAAATGGAACAGGTATCACAAATAGATAACAGATGATTATTGAATTGCCATCCTGCCAGCCATCAAGCAATTCAAATACAACCAGAAAGTTCTAGCCAGGATATGTAGATAGCAGAAATCAAACCTGTTTCCACTAGGGGGGCACACATGGGTGGACGGGTGGGCCTTTACCACTGCACTTGTATGCTGTTAATGTACATTTCTCTACTATGGAATGTTGATAGTTCTGCTGCTTTAACTGATAGCTGATGGTAAAAAAACTTCAGCACATTGACACTCCACTTAAATATTAGAGATTTCATGCCAGACCACTAGTTTGTAACTTACTCAAGCCTAGACTCTTTGCGGTTGAAACAGACAATATTTAAAGCCCAAGCCTTACTTATTAAGTATAAAAATTATGAATTTTTATGAAAACACAAAATGTGAGTAAATGCAGAAACATGCTAGACCATCCAAACACTTTCTAGCGGTTTTATCAAGAAAAACGACATCCTATAGTAAAAAAGTATGTTGAGACATGGCATGTTCGTCTTTCGGCTTCCATTTCACTGTCTAGGAGTATATAATTGCAGAATCGTTCACACACAGTAGGGAAACCAATTCGTTGTCATATTTATGAATAATAAAAATCTCCTAACCTATTTCATTTACAAAAGTATAACTGGGAATCAATTAATTAATATTCCTTTTTATTCTTAGTATCTGGGACCTATTTATTTTAATCATTCCTATGCAGCCGTAAATATCCACTTGTGCATTCTCCAATGGTTGGTCCTCATAAACTAACCATTTCTCTTCTTTTAGATAACCGGTACATTTTGGGTTAAGGAACTTTGTATAATAATGATATATATATATATATATATATATATATATATATATATATATTATTTCAGTTGATTAAATAGTCAGTATATTAACTCAGTTTGATTTATCTTGTGATGTTTAAATTTAAATGTTCATTGTTTGGCTGGTGCTGATGACAATATCATAGGTGTTAACCCAATGTAAACATTTGGGAAAACACTTAAAATCCTGATATCTGAGGATTTTTTTACAATATTAGGCAGTAAAACTTTAAATACCTGCACAAATTGATGATAAGTAATCCAGAAAGTACTCATTACAAGTAACCTTTCATATAGATTCATATTATGCAATCACTAAAAATATTGAAGATTAAAACCCCTAAATAAACAAAATTAAAAAACAAACTGTATTCATTGGCCTAAAAGGAAAATATAATTAGTTTTGATCATCTGTTCATCTCATACTGGCATTTAGTTCTTAAACTTGAGGAAAATTACGAAAAGTTGAATTTTTTCAAATTGAGACATGCTTGAGTTTTAAAAATAAGGGAACTGTATTTATAACAAATACTTCCGGCATAGCAGCTCAGTGGCTAAGGCTTCGAACTGTAAACCAAAGTTCTTAACTCCCATTGAGGGTGTTTGATCAAAAATCATTTTTGAAAAATATTTGAATAAAATTGTTAGTATCCATGTAAGTAATAAATGTACTACGGGAAAAATTCTAAAAAATTTCTTTGTGGAGATATGCCTGCCCAAAGTGATATAATTATTATCATTTTAAGAATATACTGAACGAAAGGTGCTAATGAACTTAGTATATAGTAAATAAAAAAAATTTTTTAAGTGTTACCAATTATTTTTCTATAAATGATATTTGTTCAAATTTGAACTAAAATTGGTACAGTCATCTTTGGCTAAAAAAGTAGATTAATAATATATATAAAATTCATTGCTAGAGTTCATTATAAATGTGGGAGTTATGCCCATCTGTCAAATTTGTGGGGCGAGGCGGTGCAGGCGGGGGATATGAGGGGGAGAGAGGGGAAGGGAATACATTGCATATTCGTTAATGAGTTAGGATCTTTACTACTATTAGCGGCAGTTGGGATAAAATCTAGAACAAAATTCCTTAAAGCACTAAACTGGGCGCTCGTTCGAACAACCTTAAACAGAATCTTGTTACTTTACTTGCCCATGTACAGACCTGTGGCCCATGTGAATTGGTGAGTATTTATTAAAGTATTTTTTTTTCTTTCATTCCAAAAATTCATATCATTTATTACGCTTACCAAGAAGGAAAAATTAATTAAAGTATACAGCTACTGCAAAGCCAATAAAGTAAAATACCACGGAAACTTTTTTTACAAAATATAGTTTTTCAATGTTATATTCAAACAATATAATTATATTCTTTTAAAAAATAAATACCAAATTTGGTATAATCATTAGAATGTATTGACTACAGAAATGAAGCATTTGCAGTAGGAGCTTGCCTAACAACAGCAATTTGGCATTACCATAAAACTGAGAAGGAAGAACACTCCCTGAGGATTACACTCAGTATTGTCACTGTTTCACTTTTTGTGTTTATTTAGAGAGAAAATAAACAACAGTGGAATAAACTATTCGAACAACTATCAAATTATTTTTATGACATTATTAAATTGTAAAAGATAGATATAATTGTCATTGAGTCCCCAAGCAGATCAATCGGTTTACAGCTTTCATGACAAATGATATAGAATTAAAAGGTTTTGTTATAGTGATTCTTTGAACAGAATGAAGAATTTTTGAAATGATTGGTGAGACAAATTTGTTTGTTTGTGTGAAAATATAAACACACATAAAACTCTCAATTGTCATTCTAACACCTTCTTAACAATTCAGGTCAACTCATTTTACTTGTATGCACATATAACTACAATTATACCACAGAGATCATGATCTATGTCTAATATTTGGCGTATATTAGGGTTTGAGCATTGGAGGAGAAATGTTCCACCACTCCGCCAATGTACATTACCAGTATGACTAACTTTCAGCATTCAACTAACTTTCAATCTGTGAACTTCCGTAGCAGTTTTTACTGTAAAAAATAACTATGTTTCTATCAAAGTTTGTTTTGGTGTTATTATTTATTTATTACATTACTTGTGTTATTATTATTATTAATTTTTACCTCAATACAAAATTATGATTTAAATTTATCATTTCGTTGGGTGGTTGGCTTGATGTTTTAGTGTTAATAAACAAACAAACAAACACTCCAACTATTGACGTGATGGGTGGGGCCCGCTACTGTACTGCCAGCATGCAGTCTACTGCCTTCTTTAGTTTCTAAGTCAACAAATAAATAGTAAGACACAGTGGGTGAATAGTGGTTTTTTTTCTCTCTCTCTCTCACTTTGACCTCTCAGTGCATCTCTCTCGCAATCTGCTTTCACTAAGTTGAAATCTATCGGCTAATCTTTAACTATTGGCTAAAACTTCTCAACAGAGAAATGCTCTTGGTCTTTCAATGAATAATGTCTACTGTCAAAAAAAAAACAAACTATAAACACTCGAAGTTTGAAACATTACTGTAAAGAAACTAATTACACTAGAAAAATGAAAATGACATGAACATTTCCCTTTTTTATTCCTGCATTTTTTAGTGTGAAAGGAAATTTGTTATCTTCTAACAGTTTTTTTTTAATCGTGGGTGGAATAAAAAAGAGTGTGATTTCTAACTTTCTTACAAAACGTCGACTTTAAAACTTTCTACAATAAAAACCACTAGTCAAATTATAATGAAACTTTGATAGGTCATGTACCAGCTATTTTACTAACTTATGCTAGAGTTTTATGAACTTTGAATAATTAACAAAAATGTTCTTATGAAAAATGTAAAACATCTTTTTCTAGTAATTGAGTAGACCTACGAGATTGAATAACACTTTGTTTTGTACAACACAATATCATTAGTTCAAAAAACAAACCAACATTTACATAACATACTTGTTTGAATTTATATAGATTAATAATCAAATGCAGAGCAGTGTGCAGCGGCGAGTAAAATCACGGCACTCTCTCAACTACCGCAATACACAAAAGCACTGCAGCGTTGCCACATTTAATGTATCTTTAAACTCGTCTACTTTTCCTGTTCTTTGGAAACAAGCAGTAGTACGTCCATTACAAAAATGCTCCTCGCCTAAATCTCCTTCCGATTTTAGGCCTATCAGTATACTTTCCGCCCTTTCCAAATGTCTTGAACGAATCGTACATCAACAATTTATGTCATGCCTGGATCAAAACCAAGTTTTGTCGAAATATCAGTCTGGCTTTCGTTCAAATCATAGCACTACTACTGCACTTCTTAAGATCACTGATGACATTAGGCTAGCCATGGATAAGAGACTCGTTACTATTTTAACTTTATTCGATTTTTCAAAAGCTTTTGATTGTGTCTATCATCCTTTGCTTCTCATGAAACTACAAATGGCCGGTTTCTCCGATGGTTGTGTTAACTGGGTTAAGTCATATCTTACTGACCGACAGCAACTTGTGAGAGCAGGGCATGCTGAGTCGGAGTGGAGGCCCGTCACACGAGGGGTTCCCCAAGGCTCCATCCTCGGTCCTTTGTTATTTTCCCTGTACATCAACAATATTACTGAAGTTATTTATCACGCTAAGTTCCACTTGTACGCTGACGATTTACAAATATACTATCATTTTCCCATTAAAGATGCAAATGCTTCTGTATCTTTGATCAACGAGGACATTGACCCAATCACTATATGGGCACAGAAACATGGACTAAAACTGAACGAGACTAAAACTCAAACCTTGGTGTTAGGGACTCGACAGCTTCTTTCTAAAATTGTTTTTCAATATTTTCCTAAAGTAAAACTGAACAGCTACGAACTGGAATACTGTGACAAGGTAAACAACCTTGGTCTTATTATCAACAATACTCTGACGTGGAATGAAACTGTTTCTACAACTTGCAATAGAGTTTTCACTGGCATCCATAGTTTAAAACGTTTTGCTTTATTCCTTCCATACAATGTTAAAGTCATGCTTGTGAAGACTCTTGTGTTACCTCACTTCAACTACTGTAACATAGTCATTAACGACATGACTGTTGAGCTCTCGGAGAGACTGCAACGTGCACAGAATTATTGTATCCGTTTCATTTTCAACCTACAACGATATGATCATGATACTCCTTATTTTGAGTGGCTATATGTTTTAAAACTGAGAAATCTCCGTGAATACAATATCCTTACTTTGTTGTATGTTATCATCAGATCAAACTTACCATCTTATCTCTCCGAAAGATATTCTTTCTTGTCCCAGATTAGTTCTCATTATACATGAAGAGGAGCTATACTTCTATCGATTCCACAACATAGAACTACAATTTTCAATCAATCCTTTTTAGTCACTTCATGTCGTTTGTGGAATTCTCTCTCTGATAGTTTGAAAGTTATAGAAAACCGTGCCCGCTTTGGGGCGGAGGTCAGGAAATTGTTGCTTGAATTGCAGTAGTGGGGGGATTGGCTGCGATGGGTGGGCGTGCATGTGAGCGGACCATGTGTGAGTGATAGTTGTGAATGAACTTAAATAGTGTAAAATGTTTTCATTGTTCATGCAGTATTATGTATAATTAATCTTTTTAAGTTGTTTTGTTTATGTATTTTTGATTCATTTTTGGATTTTGTATCATAATCTTAATGTACAGTACTACTTTTTTGTGGTTAAGTGGTAGAGAGGACTAAATAGTCCTAACTTCGCCACATAAATGAAGGCATTTTTCATTTCATTTCATTGAACAGCCAGCATTTGAGGCCTGTTGATTGAATTACCGTTAAAACTTAATAGATTATAAGAAAATAATTTTGTTTAAATTAAGATTAGGAGGGAGATGTAACATATGGATGTAACCTACTGCTATGTAACTTTGTTTATAGACTATGAAAATATGTTGGTAATTAGGAGGGAGATGTAACATATGGATGTAACCTACTGCTATGTAACTTTGTTTATAGACTATGAAAATATGTTGGTAATTAGGAGGGAGATGTAACATATGGATGTAACCTACTGCTATGTAACTTTGTTTATAGACTATGAAAATATGTTGGTAATTAGGAGGGAGATGTAACATATGGATGTAACCTACTGCTATGTAACTTTGTTTATAGACTATGAAAATATGTTGGTAATTAGGAGGGAGATGTAACATATGGATGTAACCTACTGCTATGTAACTTTGTTTATAGACTATGAAAATATGTTGGTAATTAGGAGGGAGATGTAACATATGGATGTAACCTACTGCTATGTAACTTTGTTTATAGACTATGAAAATATGTTGGTAATTAGGAGGGAGATGTAACATATGGATGTAACCTTCTGCCATGTAACTTTGTTATGCCGGTGTTGGTTCTCTCACTGGTATCAAATGAACATGGTTTTATCATGTCATGTCTATTTATTTATTTAATATCCACACCAATCCAGTACAAATCAATACTGTACAGTAGATGCACACTTCTTTACTGGAGACAAAGATCTTCCCAAACAATCCGACACATTTTGATAAACAGAATACTGTTTGTCATTACACTTTTAGCCCTCAATTCTAAAAAAACAAATAGCACTAATAATAGCTGTTTCACTCTCTGACAATACTGACTTGCAAGGTATCTTGATTGATATGGCACAAACCAATACCATATACGAATTAAGATATTTGTCACAGAACACTGGGTTTTGTATACTTCGATGGTATTAATCAGAAACCGATTATGTTCCAGGGGTTAATATCCTATTTCAGAGAGTAAGGGTGGCATGACAAACATCTGAGTCACAGAGTGAACTCCATCAACAGAGGAAGTGAGTCATAGGAATGATTAATAATCACATATTACTTCTCAAGAATGTTGTGATTGAGTGTTTCCCCATAAAAGAGAGCGTATTTTCAAAACTATTCGATATGACTATATTATGATTTTTAATGAAACATAAAAATAAAATATTTAACAACATTCAGCATTTGATTTTTTAATAATTTTTAATTGTTTGTTGTATGTTTAGTTTAGCAGTTAGATAAGTAGTTGGACAATTCAAATCAATACACGCAATCAAAATTGTACATAAAAACTGTTGTATGAAAAGAAATAAACTACAAAAATAGTCTTACGTGAAAGATAGTTCTTAAGGAAAGCAAGAAAATCGCTGGAACAGACCTAAACGCGGCAACGTCGCTTTGTTTTGCCTGAAATGTCACTCGGTAGAGGTGCCATCATGTCACACGCCGCTGCACACTGCCCTGCGTTTGATTATTAATCCATATAAATTCATAGAAGTATGTTATGTAAATGTTCGGTTGTTGAAATAATGATATTGCGTTGTACAAAACAAAGTTTTATTCGATCTTGTAGGCCTACTCAATTACTAAAAAAAGATGTTTTACATTTTTCATAAGAACATTTTTGTTAATTACTCAAAGTTCATAAAACTCTAACATAAGGTAGTAAAATAGTTGGTACATGACCTATTAAATTTTCAATATAATCTGACAAGTGGTTTTTATTGTAGACATTTTTAAAGTCAACGTTTTGTAAGAAAGGTAGAAATCATGCTCCTTTTATATTCTACCCACAATTAAAAATAAAACTGTTAAAAGATAAAAATGTTCTTTTTACACTTAAAAACGCAAGAATAAACAAGGGAACTTTTAATGTCATTTTAATTTTTCTAGAGCAATTAGTTTTTTACAGTGATGTTTTAAACTTGAGAGTTTACAGTTTTTTCTTCGACAGTAAGACAATGAAGGTGATAGAATGGAAAATATAAATATGGAAAGGAAGTGAAAAATGTGAGCTAAATGAATTATGGAGAAAAAGTTTACTTTTTAATGTGTTGATTACTTGAGAAAATCTAAAAAATAATATATAAATATGAAGGAGGAGTAAAGACTAAATAAAAAAAAGGTGACACAGAGAAGAAATCTTAAAAATAAATTACGTGAAAAAGTTAAGAAATGGTGAATAGCTAATTGTGAAGATAATTATAGTGATTGGAGATTCAGAAAGCAACGGTTGTGTATAGAGGAGATATCCGAATAGAGTATTGAAGAAGAATATTGATCTCTAATAGGAGAAATAGTGAGTGCTACTACAGTAGAACCTCTTTAATTCAAACTTCTGTAATCCGAACGTCCACTAATCCGAACGATACCACGAGAAAGAAAAAAAATGTGCATGTACATATCTGAAACAAGAAAATACAATTTTATTTATCCAGCATTGAAGTATTCAGTGATTCCCACATTAGCAATAGTCTATTTTTCCAGCAAACCACTTCTGCCATTTTTAGGTTAATTAAGTAAGTGTAATATTGCAAATGTTAATTACATTAATGATATTATCGTTTAGATATAGCCTAGATGACAAGCTTGAAATCGACATAAATTGATCATTCAAATGTCACTAGATATTGTTCGAAGCCAGCTATAAATGTACTTGTAGAATGCCAGTGTTCAGTTAATTAAGATTACGTACAAAAATTGCAGAGCGAGAGCACCATTCTTTTCACCAAAAGCAACATTATCAAATATATATGATAAGCAGTATAATCTTTATTTACTGTAGTTAATTTTTATATTGTATGTACGTTGTTGAATAAACAATACAATATTTTACACTGTAAAGCATTTCTCTCTTTTCTTTAAACCTTTAGTATGATCTATTTTAGCCATATTCTAACTTTTTATGTGAAAATAACAATATATTCTGTAATCCGAATGGTTTGATAATACGAATACCTCCGGTATTAATTAGTTCGGATTATAGAGGTTCTACTGTACATGTAAAAGGAATAGTAGAAACTATAGAACAATATTATTAATGAATATCACATATGTAAAACTAGTTTCGCCCATTTAGGCACCTCATGTCTCTATGATGTGCCACTATTTAGAGGTTTTATTCATAAGAGATGTTTAGACGCCCTCTCCTCTAAGGAATGTTAAACAAGTTATTTCAGGTGGAGTTGATTCCAACTGGTAGATAGACATTCTTTAATTTAAAAATAGGTAAGAGATATGATAACATATCAAATTGACAAATCTTTAATATTTTCTCCTAGTAGCTGTCATTTTTTAATTGTAAAATTAATCCTTCGCAATATTTGCGTATTTCTAATGATCAACAAATTAAAGAGGGGAATATCTAGTTACACAGTGAACATAAGTTCTGTAAATTTATAAATCTGTCAGATATTGGCAAAATGTTGTTTTATGATCTATATAATTTGATTGATAATTCATTAAACTATAATTAAATCTGTTTTGTTCTTAAATAATCATGTTGCATCAATATAAGTTATAATTTATAAAACATATTCATGGCACAGCAATTTTTAAAAAATCTACTAATCCTGTTTTAACTGATTTGGGCAAAAGTTTAATCAGATAGTGTGTTGAATCCAAGTAATTAGAACAATACTTGATCTCATGAAGTCTATTCAAAGTATATACAAAGTCAAGAATATACAAAGAGTTAAATCTGTTCATCTGTCTGTCTAGAGCCAGCGTTGGAAGCAGTTATTGTTGAAAGCCTGCTGCTACATTACCACTGCCACCAGCCCGCAGCTCTATTCATCACTCAACCCTTGCCACTTCTACCAATCCTTAATAAATTCCCGTGAGTGTTATATTATTATAAATAATTATTAAATTGTTGTTTGTACCAATTTTAACAGGAAAACTTAAAATTGTCAAAACATTTAAATAATTGTATTGCAGAAATGTTGGGTCCCTTCATAGCCTAGTGGCTAGCAATCCTAACTTCAATGAAGGGGGTTGCGGGATTTACCAAATTTAGTAATCGGTTTGCACTTCTGTCTGATAACAATGTTAAAAAATCATAGTTAAAAATGACACTAGCATAAAGAAAAGAACAATTATTTTTCAACATTTGTAATTTTGTGTATTAGAGTGTTTATGACATTACATTAATGTTTTGGGTTTTTGCATGTATTATGCTAAACAAATGTTACACAATGACTGTAAACTAAGCTATTTATAGTTTGGAACATAATATAACAGGTTTATTAGTTTATTTACTATGCATTGTTTAAAATTCATTTAGAAAAATTAATAGAATCCACATGATAAAGGTAGCAAATTGGCAAAGAGAAATAATACAGAAAGAGAACAACTTAAACACACTTTAAAGGCAGTGAGGATTCTACGATGAGTTAGTATAAGTAATATATACTTTAAAGGCAGTGAGGATTCACGATGAGTTAGTATAAGTAATATATACTTTAAAGGCAGTGAGGATTCACGATGAGTTAGTATAAGTAATATATACTTTAAAGGCAGTGAGGATTCACGATGAGTTAGTATAAGTAATATATACTTTAAAGGCAGTGAGGATTCACGATGAGTTAGTATAAGTAATATATACTTTAAAGGCAGTGAGGATTCACGATGAGTTAGTATAAGTAATATATACTTTAAAGGCAGTGAGGATTCACGATGAGTTAGTATAAGTAATATATACTTTAAAGGCAGTGAGGATTCACGATGAGTTAGTATAAGTAATATATACTTTAAAGGCAGTGAGGATTCACGATGAGTTAGTATAAGTAATATATACTTTAAAGGCAGTGAGGATTCACGATGAGTTAGTATAAGTAATATATACTTTAAAGGCAGTGAGGATTCACGATGAGTTAGTATAAGTAATATATACTTTAAAGGCAGTGAGGATTCACGATGAGTTAGTATAAGTAATATATACTTTAAAGGCAGTGAGGATTCACGATGAGTTAGTATAAGTAATATATACTTTAAAGGCAGTGAGGATTCACGATGAGTTAGTATAAGTAATATATACTTTAAAGGCAGTGAGGATTCACGATGAGTTAGTATAAGTAATATATACTTTAAAGCAAGTTTGTAACCAACATTAACAAAACATAACACACTAACATTTTAGCAGCAAATGTTAACAACGATACTACATTCCTGTTTGGTGGTTTTAATAAGGTAAAAATATTTAAATTACACCAGAGAGTTTTAATTACAGTACACAGCTATTTGCAAACTGTCAAGTGATTTTAAACTTAACTAAATAAATTACTTAAACTTTTGTTTTTCAAAATAACTAAAGAAAAAAGTAATAATCCTAGTTATTTATTAGTTAATGTAGTTATTTTTTTGTTCATATTTTTACCGTTGCTGTTTTAGTTAATGTAGTTATTTGTTTTTGTTCATATTTTTACCGTTGCTGTTTTAGTTAATGTAGTTATTTGTTTTTGTTCATATTTTTACCGCTGCTGTTTTAGTTAATGTAGTTATTTGTTTTTGTTCATATTTTTACCGTTGCTGTTTTAGTTAATGTAGTTATTTGTTTTTGTTCATATTTTTACCGTTGCTGTTTTAGTTAATGTAGTTATTTGTTTTTGTTCATATTTTTACCGTTGCTGTTTTAGTTAATGTAGTTATTTGTTTTTGTTCATATTTTTACCGTTGCTGTATTAGTTAATGTAGTTATTTTTTTGTTCATATTTTTACTGTTGCTGTTTTAGTTAATGTAGTTATTTGTTTTTGTTCATATTTTTACCGTTGCTGTTTGTTGTTTCATTGTTGGTTTAGATTATTGTAGCTATTGAAGCTTGCTGCCAAAGCGTATAAGTCGCATATTTGTAAAGTTGCCTATTTCTATGATACTGAATAAGTACCTACCCCAAACCTCTAAACTGAATAAGTGCCTATACAGGGTGTCCCAGACCACCTGCCCGGTAAGTATAGCGAGAGAACAGTTTGGTTTATTGGCTTAAAACAAAATGTTTTCCCACTATATTGCATATGGACAATCCATTAAAAATATTTTCATCTACATTTATGTAAAGGTTATTAAAAAACTGAGTATCATGGGTTCGAATCTCAAAATTCTTAAATGGGAACCTAGGGCAAATAATACATAATTTTAAAGGTCTTGTTAAAAGAAACTCTTTGGTGAAAGAAACATTTAATTATCTTAATGTATTTCAAAATGGCGGCCATTTTTGCTGTTGTAATATTGACATTTACGGAATGCCCCATACTTTTCTTACAGTTCGATTACATCCCGATTACAAATCCTTACTCAAAACTTCAGCTTCATGCTGATATGCCACATGACCACTGTATTTTGATATTGGTCCCTTATTCCAAATTTTCAAATTTCTAAAAGTCAAAATTTTAAAATAAAAACATGCATCATATTGTGTGTAATTTTAAAGGTCTCATTAAGACGAACAAAATTTGTACTACATCTAATTTGGTATCTCCAATGGTTTTTGAGAAATTAGCAGGAACGTGTTTTAACATAATAACACAAACATATCGGCAGGTCAAGTTGCACTTCAAATTAAAGAGGACATTTTTAACACTTAAAGTTTCTCTATATCTCGTTCCGTTTCAACATAGTGGCAAAAAATGCATTTATTAAAATTAAAATTGTCCATTAAAAAATTAACTAAATACAAATAGGCTAACCTTAAATGAAGGCAAAATCAATGAAAATAAACTAGATTACTTGAAAACTTGTTTATTTTCTGACATTTCAATGATTTAACTAACTATTCTTAAGATTTGCTATGTAGGTTACGAAATTACACATAAATGAAAACAACAATTTATTAGTAACAGCATTTAAAATACAAAAAACTAAATTCTTAATTAGGTACTTATTAACAAAATTCCTATAAATGTTCAAAGTATCCCCCTTGATTCTGTAAACAAGGATTAATTCTTTTATCAAATGTACCCACAGCGCAAACAACTTCTTCTTTAGGAATGGACGCCACAGCATTTCTGATTCTGACCATCATATCTTCTCTTGTTGTTGGCCTAATATGATAAACAATGTCCTTTAATCTTCCCCAGAGGTAATAGTCTACTACAGTCAAGGCTGGAGATCTAGCAGGCCATTATACTGTACCTCCTCTCTCTATCCATTTTTGAGGAAACATTTGATCGAGTGTGTTTCTCACATTGATAGAAAAGTGTGGAGGGTGCCATCTTGCATTAGCCACATCCTTTGCCTTGTTTCTTGAGGGACAACTCGTAGTAAGATGGGAAAAATGAAATTATTACACTGTTCCCCATTCATTGTTTCATTAAAAAGGTAAGGTCCTACAATCCTATCACCAAGAACACCATACCAAGTGTTTAAACTCCAGTACCGTTGATGGTTCACCTCTCGTATCCAGTGTGGGTTCTCTGTAGACCAATATCTCATATTGTATCGATTTACCTCACCAGTATTCCTAAATGAAGCCTCGTCACACCATAGAATGTGTTGGAAAAATGTCCGATCTTCTAGAAGTTTTTTTCTTGACCAGTTACAAAAATTCACACGTTGCTGTAAGTAAATCTTGGGGTTTGAGCTCTTGGTAAATGTTTGTTTTTATTATTATCAGGTTGGACATGACCTGTGTCTCTAATTTGGTCGGCAAGTCTTTGAAACACTTTTCTTGAATAGTGAACTCTATTTGGATAGCGGTACTCGTACAATCTAGCAGCAGCAGAATAATTACGAAAACGCTCACCCAATATCATAAACATATCTGATGCTTCTTCATTGGTGTAAGCCATTTCATAGCCTTGAGTAAAACGAAACAGTAAAAAGTAGAAACTAATTATTAATGAAAAATGTAAAGTTATAAAACAATAAAAAAATTAAAATTCAACTAATATCTGTAAAAACGTTAAACTTATCATTGTATTTTGAAAGAACAGCATCTTACCAAGATTGGATTAACTATTTGTTTAAGTAAACATAAACACATTTTTTATTGTTGACAAAAACAGCTGATTTATATCCTTGATTATTAAAGATCTGCTGAATAAATTTAGCTACTGAATAGTTATCATAAGATTCAGAATTAGATATGTCTTATTTATTATTATTTACAAAATTAAATATTTCTACTGTTTTACGAGTTTTTCTGTCACTATAAAATAACCAAGCAGGTATGTGGAAAACAATAAATACAACATTCAGCTTTCTATCATTTCTAAGAAATTTGTTAAAACACGTTTATGGACCGTTATTTTGAAACATGTTGAGATAAAGAAAATTTAATTTTAATAAATGTTTTTTTCCATGTTGAAACAGCACGAGATATAGAGAAACTATAAATGTTAAAAAATGTCCTCTTCAATTTGAACTACAACTTGAGCTGTCGATATGTTTGGGATATTATATTAAAAACACAATTCTGCTTATTTCTCAAAAATCTTTGGAGATACCAAATTAGATGTAGTACAAATTTTGTTCGTCTTAATGAGACCTTTAAAATGATATACAACATGATGCATGTTGCTATTTAAAAATTTTGACTTTTAGAAATTTTGAAAATTTCAAAATTTGGAATAAGGGACCAATATCAAAATACTGATAAAAGTGGTCATGTGGCATATCAGAGTGAAGCTGATGTTATTTTGAGTAAGGATTTGGAATCGGGACGAACCCAACTCAAACTGTAAGAAAAGTATGGGGTATTCCGTAAATGTCAGTATTAAAAAAAAAAAAAAACACACAAAAAAAAGGCCGCCATTTTGGAACGCATTAAGATAATTAAATGTTTCTTTCACCAAAGAGTTTCTTTTAACAAGACCTTTAAAATTATGTATTATTTACTCTAGGTTCCCATTTAAGAATTTTGAGATTCGAACCCATGATAGTCAGTTTTTTTAATAACCTTTACATAAATGTTGAAGAAAATATTTTTAATATATTGCCCATATTTTTGTTTTATGCCAATAGACCAAACCGTTTTCTCGCTATACTTACAGAACGGGTGGTCTGGGACACCCAGTACTGTATATTGTAAACCACCTATATATTGTATACTACTTTTTAAATATTATAATCATAAGTTCCATATTGTGGTTCTTGCCGACAAGCTTTGCCAAGCTTGGCAAGGCCACGCATTTATAACAGCTTGTAAACTATAAATAAAAATAAATAATAAATAAATAACTACGAATAGACACTGATTGCAAGGTCTGGTTAGTTATTGTTGTGTTGCCTTTATTTACAGCGTCTAAGGCTTATTTTAACATGTTAAAAGGTAGCAACAGAGGTACATATACAAATACATATCATAAAATAATGTTGCATACTTCTAAATAAACTCACAGTTATACTACAAAACAAACAGTATACAATTTTCATTATTAATACACTAATTAAAAACAAACAGAGGTAAGTGAAAACATAAATATGTTAGGGAACATGCCAAATAAGTGTGGAGAGGTGGGCTACCTTGAGGTATCGGTACTGAGGATATATCTGGTCACAGTAGTAAGGAGGGAGGTTACGGTGGTGGCAAGGCAGGTAGCCCAACGGTTGTCCGAGCCAATGACAGTCCAGGCCTGGGTTGCTTCCGTAGTGGTGGGGGTGACTTGGGATGTCCTGACAACTAGTGGTACAGTTATAGCACAAATTCCTGCCTGAGGTTCGGAAGATATCCTCTGAATACACATTTCTGGAAGGTGAATGATATCGTGTATAAACATTTGATGACTTGGATTTATTGTCTCTTTCTTTCCGATTGCCCTTCAAACTTCCGGAGGACTTATTTCGATAAGTAACCGGCACTGGCTTCCCAGGATCTTTACTAGTATCTGAGTACAAGTCATTGTACTTGGGTTGCATGTCGTGTTCTTGAGACAACTCCTCATGGTTTTGGACCCATTGAAAATCCTCATCACATCCTGTTGTTATTTGCTCTGAAACAATTTGAATGCAGATAAAATCCAATTTTAACAAGATTATCATTAAACAATTGTAACAAGATTATCATTAAATAAATTGAATTGGTAATTTATAGACACATCTCATTTAAAATAAATATAGCATTTGTCACTTTATATGATCTACCAGATCCTAAAATTACAAAATGAAAAATATAAATACGTAAATAAATACTGCATATCTATCGTAGTCTAAATTACAGTATTAAAAATTTATATATTGTAAATTACATATTCAATTTATAGTTAATTTCTGGACTAACTAGTTATTTTTTATTCAGAGAGGTATTAATGATGTTATTATTCAAGACAGTCACTCAGTTATTAAATTTCAACAAATCACAAATAAACTAAAACTAGTCACATTATTTTAAAAATAAATAAGTGGTTCAATGTATTTAGCTCAGCAAAGATTTGAATCAGAAATATTATTGTGCTAAAGTTAAAATTCATAAGACCTTTTAATTCTATGTTCCTTGAATTGGCTATTAACTTGGTATGATAACTCAGACAAGTAAAATAAGATTGCAGTTTTGTGTAACTGCATAATATATAAATAAAAACAACAGCTTTACAAAAAATTTAGTGGAATAAATTATATAAAAACATAAAACTACAGTTAAAGAAAAACAGCACGCCAAAATATATTAATTGCTCTACCAAATACTGTAACAAATGATTTAAGTCTGAACTTATTTTGCATTTATAAAGGCATACTTACTAGTGGGAGAGAGAAGTATTAGAATATAAACTTAATTTATGTGTAAAAGACAATCAATTAATGAGGCATGGGCTCACCATCTCGGTTACTGTCGTCGGTATCAGAAGCGGAAGTGGTGCCCTCAGAGGGCGAAGAATGAGCAGAGTCCGTCCAAGTAGGTGTATCCCCCGGACCACCAGACTGCACCCCGCTAGCCGCTGCAACAGTTACTTGTCAGTTTACTAGCTCCTGGAGCCTAAGCTGGAGTGAGTTTATTTCTGCTCTTAACACGCAGCTTGTCTGATAGAAATGATTTAAATGGTTTTCACTCAACTCCACTAAGATTGCAGATATTTTAAGAACAAACTCCCACCTCTCACTTTAGGATCGATTAAACAGCTGTACATGGATACGATGTTATATTTATACTATAATAACTTTAAACACAACTGACATAAAACTCAAATAATGAGAACCCCTTGCTCAAGTCTTTTTTTATAAATAGTTTATCTTACCAAAACAAATAGAATAACTATTGCAATAACAAAATAAAAATATTTGATTGCTCTAAGAAACAATATAACTGAAGCAGCAAACATAAATATGCTTTTTATCTGTGTTTTAGTAAACTTAATTAAATACATTAATAAACAAACATTGTGTACTCTATAAGGTAATGTGATGAGCCTCTAAATACAGATTCGTTCAATAGAGTCCACAGTTAAGTTTTTGAGAAAAAGATGAAAGATGAGATAAGTATGAACAATCTTGGTGAAACTATTGAACATGACAACACTTTACTGTACAATCTATGTTAGTTTAAACAACATTTCCATTACATTCATGCTCAATTTTTCAGTTGTTGGGAACAACAGGATTTAAGCAATTACAAATGATCAGATCAAAATAGTTAAAAAATTATCTTTTCACCAGAATAGTAAATTAAACTTGTTTTAGACTAATCACCTAATAATAGTGTAGAGTAGAGATAAGCACATCAATCATATTTATCAGTGAATATTAATTAAACAAACAAAAATCACAGCAAATATGAACAAAGTTGAAAGTTGTGCAATTCACATTTCAATTGTCAGTTATAGTTTCCTAATTGGATGTACCAATGCCATCACACACTATCTCTCACTTTCTCCCCTTGTCATATGGAAAAATGAAACAAACAACTCCACTAAGTATTCTCACTTTAATATTTTACTTATCCATATTAGAATATTATATTTACATACGAGATTACTAAAATCAACAGCCTGAAAACAAAAAAGTTGTTTTATGACATAAATGATTGGTGGAAACTGTTTTATATCAGGTATACATGTTCACTCCCATTAATACCACTGTAAGTGTACGGGTAGGCAGAAGAGCCATTACTACTGAGTACCAGGCTTATCAGGTATACATGTTCACTCCCATTAATACCACTTTAAGTGTACGGGTAGGCAGAAGAGCCATTACTACTGAGTACCAGGCTTATCAGGTATACATGTTCACTCCCATTAATACCACTGTAAGCGTACGGGTAGGCAGAAGAGCCATTACTACTGAGTACCAGGCTTATCAGGTATACATGTTCACTCCCATTAATACCACTGTAAGCGTACGGGTAGGCAGAAGAGCCATTACTACTGAATACCAGGCTTATCAGGTATACATGTTCACTCCCATTAATACCACTGTAAGTGTACGGGTAGGCAGAAGAGCAATTACTACTGAGTACCAGGCTTATCAGGTATACATATTCACTCCCATTAATAACCCTGTAAGTGTACGGGTAGGCAGAAGAGCCATTACTACTGAGTACCAGGCTTATCAGGTATACATGTTCACTCCCATTAATACCACTGTAAGTGTACGGGTAGGCAGAAGAGCCATTACTACTGAGTACCAGGCTTATCAGGTGTTCACTCCCATTAATACCACTTTAAGTGTACGGGTAGGCAAAAGAGCCATTACTACTGAGTACCAGGCTCATCAGGTGTTCACTCCTATTAATACCACTTTATGTGTACGGGTAAGCAGAAGAGCCATTACTACTGAGTACCAGGCTTATCAGGTGTTCACTCCTATTAATACCACTTTATGTGTACAGGTAGGCAGAAGAGCCATTACTACTGAGTACCAGGCTCATCAGGTGTTCACTCCTATTAATACCACTTTATGTGTACGGGTAGGCAGAAGAGCCATTACTACTGAGTACCAGCCTTATCAGGTATACATGTTCACTCCCATTAATACCACTGTAAGTGTACGGGTAGGCAGAAGAGCCATTACTACTGAGTACCAGGCTTATCAGGTGTTCACTCCCATTAATACCACTGTAAGTGTATGGGTAGGCAGAAGAGCCATTACTACTGAGTACCAGGCTTATCAGGTATACATGTTCACTCCCATTAATACCACTTTAAGTGTACGGGTAGGCAGAAGAGCCATTACTACTGAGTACCAGGCTTATCAGGTATACATGTTCACTCCCATTAATACCACTTTATGTGTACGGGTAGACAGAAGAGCCATTACTACTGAGTACCAGGCTTATCAGGTATACATGTTCACTCCCATTAATACCACTTTATGTGTACGGGTAGCAGAAGAGCCATTACTACTGAGTACCAGGCTTATCAGGTATACATGTTCACTCCCATTAATACCACTGTAAGTGTACGGGTAGGCAGAAGAGCCATTACTACTGAGTACCAGGCTTATCAGGTATACATGTTCACTCCCATTAATACCACTGTAAGTGTACGGGTAGGCAGAAGAGCCATTACTACTGAGTACCAGGCTTATCAGGTATACATGTTCACTCCCATTAATACCACTTTAAGTGTACGGGTAGGCAGAAGAGCCATTACTACTGAGTACCAGGCTTATCAGGTATACATGTTCACTCCCATTAATACCACTTTAAGTGTACGGGTAGCAGAAGAGCCATTACTACTGAGTACCAGGCTTATCAGGTATACATGTTCACTCCCATTAATACCACTTTATGTGTACGGGTAGGCAGAAGAGCCATTACTACTGAGTACCAGGCTCATCAGGTGTTCACTCCCATTAATACCACTTTAAGTGTACGGGTAGGCAGAAGAGCCATTACTACTGAGTACCAGGCTTATCAGGTATACATGTTCACTCCTATTAATACCACTGTAAGTGTACGGGTAGGCAGAAGAGCCATTACTACTGAGTACCAGGCTTATCAGGTATACATGTTCACTCCCATTAATACCACTTTATGTGTACGGGTAGCAGAAGAGCCATTACTACTGAGTACCAGGCTTATCAGGTATACATGTTCACTCCCATTAATACCACTTTATATGTACGGGTAGCAGAAGAGCCATTACTACTGAGTACCAGGCTTATCAGGTATACATGTTCACTCCCATTAATACCACTGTAAGTGTACGGGTAGGCAGAAGAGCAATTACTACTGAGTACCAGGCTTATCAGGTATACATGTTCACTCCCATTAATAACCCTGTAAGTGTACGGGTAGGCAGAAGAGCCATTACTACTGAGTACCAGGCTTATCAGGTATACATGTTCACTCCCATTAATACCACTGTAAGTGTACGGGTAGGCAGAAGAGCCATTACTACTGAGTACCAGGCTTATCAGGTGTTCACTCCCATTAATACCACTTTAAGTGTACGGGTAGGCAGAAGAGCCATTACTACTGAGTACCAGGCTCATCAGGTGTTCACTCCTATTAATACCACTTTATGTGTACGGGTAAGCAGAAGAGCCATTACTACTGAGTACCAGGCTCATCAGGTGTTCACTCCTATTAATACCACTTTATGTGTACACGGTAGGCAGAAGAGCCATTACTACTGAGTACCAGGCTCATCAGGTGTTCACATCCTATTAATACCACTTTATGTGTACTGGTAGGCAGAAGGAGCCATTACTACTGAGTACCAGCCTCATCAGGTATGTTCACTCCCATTAATACCACTTTATGTGTACGGGTAGGCAGAAGAGCCATTACTACTGAGTACCAGGCTTATCAGGTATATGTTCACTCCCATTAATACCACTGTAAGTGTACGGGTAGGCAGAAGAGCCATTACTACTGAGTACCAGGCTTATCAGGTGTTCACTCCCATTAATACCACTGTAAGTGTACGGGTAGGCAGAAGAGCCATTACTACTGAGTACCAGGCTTATCAGGTATACATGTTCACTCCCATTAATACCACTTTATGTGTACGGGTAGCAGAAGAGCCATTACTACTGAGTACCAGGCTTCATCAGGTATACATGTTCACCTCCCATTAATACCACTTTATGTGTACGGGTAGCAGAAGAGCCATTACTACTGAGTACCTAGGCTTATCAGGTATACATGTTCACTCCCATTAATACCACTTTATATGTACGGGTAGCAGAAGAGCCATTACTACTGAGTACCAGGCTTATCAGGTATACATGTTCACATCCCATTAATACCACTGTAAGTGTAGGGTAGCAGAAGAGCCATTACTACTGAGTACCAGGCTTATCAGGTTTCCACTTAAGTTTTTGAGAAAAGAGAAGAGAATAAGTATGAACATCTTGGTAACATTGAACATACACCTTATTAAATCTATGTTAGTTTAAACAGAAGATGCAACATTTCCATTACATCATGCTAATTTTCAGTTTAAACAGATTTAGCATCAAAGAGCAAATAGTAAAAAAATATCTTTTCAGATGTAAATTAACTTTTAATACACTTAAGTGTAGAGTAGAGAAAGCCATTCAACTATACTATTACAGGTATAATTACACAAAATCACCAATATGAAAAGTGAAGTGTGCAATCCATTTATTGCAGTATAGTTTATATGGTGTACATGTCACCCCATTTCCACTTTCTCCTGTAAGGAAAAGAAACCAACTACTAGTATTCCCTTTAATATTTTACTTCCATATTAGATTTATATTTACAGGTACTAAACACAGCCTAAACAAAGTTTTTACAAGGGCTTATCAGGTATACATGTTCACTCCCATTAATACCACTGTAAGTGTATGGGTAGCAGAAGAGCCATTACTACTGAGTACCAGGCTTATCAGGTATACATGTTCACTCCCATTAATACCACTGTAAGTGTATGGGTAGGCAGAAGAGCCATTACTACTGAGTACCAGGCTTATCTGGTATACATGTTCACTCCCATTAATACCACTTTAAGTGTACGGGTAGGCAGAAGAGCCATTACTACTGAGTACCAGGCTTATCAGGTATACATGTTCACTCCCATTAATACCACTTTATGTGTACGGGTAGACAGAAGAGCCATTACTACTGAGTACCAGGCTTATCAGGTATACATGTTCACTCCCATTAATACCACTTTATGTGTACGGGTAGGCAGAAGAGCCATTACTACTGAGTACCAGGCTCATCAGGTGTTCACTCCCATTAATACCACTTTAAGTGTACGGGTAGGCAGAAGAGCCATTACTACTGAGTACCAGGCTTATCAGGTGTTCACTCCCATTAATACCACTTTAAGTGTACGGGTAGGCAGAAGAGCCATTACTACTGAGTACCAGGCTCATCAGGTGTTCACTCCTATTAATACCACTTTATGTGTACGGGTAAGCAGAAGAGCCATTACTACTGAGTACCAGGCTCATCAGGTGTTCACTCCTATTAATACCACTTTATGTGTACAGGTAGGCAGAAGAGCCATTACTACTGAGTACCAGGCTCATCAGGTGTTCACTCCTATTAATACCACTTTATGTGTACGGGTAGGCAGAAGAGCCATTACTACTGAGTACCAGCCTTATCAGGTATATGTTCACTCCCATTAATACCACTGTAAGTGTACGGGTAGGCAGAAGAGCCATTACTACTGAGTACCAGGCTTATCAGGTGTTCACTCCCATTAATACCACTGTAAGTGTATGAGTAGGCAGAAGAGCCATTACTACTGAGTACCAGGCTTATCAGGTATACATGTTCACTCCCATTAATACCACTTTATGTGTACGGGTAGCAGAAGAGCCATTACTACTGAGTACCAGGCTCATCAGGTATACATGTTCACTCCCATTAATACCACTTTATGTGTACGGGTAGCAGAAGAGCCATTACTACTGAGTACTAGGCTTATCAGGTATACATGTTCACTCCCATTAATACCACTTTATATGTACGGGTAGCAGAAGAGCCATTACTACTGAGTACCAGGCTTATCAGGTATACATGTTCACTCCCATTAATACCACTGTAAGTGTATGGGTAGCAGAAGAGCCATTACTACTGAGTACCAGGCTTATCAGGTATACATGTTCACTCCCATTAATACCACTGTAAGTGTATGGGTAGGCAGAAGAGCCATTACTACTGAGTACCAGGCTTATCTGGTATACATGTTCACTCCCATTAATACCACTTTAAGTGTACGGGTAGGCAGAAGAGCCATTACTACTGAGTACCAGGCTTATCAGGTATACATGTTCACTCCCATTAATACCACTTTATGTGTACGGGTAGACAGAAGAGCCATTACTACTGAGTACCAGGCTTATCAGGTATACATGTTCACTCCCATTAATACCACTTTATGTGTACGGGTAGGCAGAAGAGCCATTACTACTGAGTACCAGGCTCATCAGGTGTTCACTCCCATTAATACCACTTTAAGTGTACGGGTAGGCAGAAGAGCCATTACTACTGAGTACCAGGCTTATCAGGTGTTCACTCCCATTAATACCACTTTAAGTGTACGGGTAGGCAGAAGAGCCATTACTACTGAGTACCAGGCTCATCAGGTGTTCACTCCTATTAATACCACTTTATGTGTACGGGTAAGCAGAAGAGCCATTACTACTGAGTACCAGGCTCATCAGGTGTTCACTCCTATTAATACCACTTTATGTGTACAGGTAGGCAGAAGAGCCATTACTACTGAGTACCAGGCTCATCAGGTGTTCACTCCTATTAATACCACTTTATGTGTACGGGTAGGCAGAAGAGCCATTACTACTGAGTACCAGCCTTATCAGGTATATGTTCACTCCCATTAATACCACTGTAAGTGTACGGGTAGGCAGAAGAGCCATTACTACTGAGTACCAGGCTTATCAGGTGTTCACTCCCATTAATACCACTGTAAGTGTATGAGTAGGCAGAAGAGCCATTACTACTGAGTACCAGGCTTATCAGGTATACATGTTCACTCCCATTAATACCACTTTATGTGTACGGGTAGCAGAAGAGCCATTACTACTGAGTACCAGGCTCATCAGGTATACATGTTCACTCCCATTAATACCACTTTATGTGTACGGGTAGCAGAAGAGCCATTACTACTGAGTACTAGGCTTATCAGGTATACATGTTCACTCCCATTAATACCACTTTATATGTACGGGTAGCAGAAGAGCCATTACTACTGAGTACCAGGCTTATCAGGTATACATGTTCACTCCCATTAATACCACTGTAAGTGTATGGGTAGCAGAAGAGCCATTACTACTGAGTACCAGGCTTATCAGGTATACATGTTCACTCCCATTAATACCACTGTAAGTGTATGGGTAGGCAGAAGAGCCATTACTACTGAGTACCAGGCTTATCTGGTATACATGTTCACTCCCATTAATACCACTTTAAGTGTACGGGTAGGCAGAAGAGCCATTACTACTGAGTACCAGGCTTATCAGGTATACATGTTCACTCCCATTAATACCACTTTATGTGTACGGGTAGACAGAAGAGCCATTACTACTGAGTACCAGGCTTATCAGGTATACATGTTCACTCCCATTAATACCACTTTATGTGTACGGGTAGGCAGAAGAGCCATTACTACTGAGTACCAGGCTCATCAGGTGTTCACTCCCATTAATACCACTTTAAGTGTACGGGTAGGCAGAAGAGCCATTACTACTGAGTACCAGGCTTATCAGGTATACATGTTCACTCCTATTAATACCACTGTAAGTGTACGGGTAGGCAGAAGAGCCATTACTACTGAGTACCAGGCTTATCAGGTATACATGTTCACTCCCAATAATACCACTTTATGTGTACGGGTAGCAGAAGAGCCATTACTACTGAGTACCAGGCTTATCAGGTATACATGTTCACTCCCATTAATACCACTTTATATGTACGGGTAGCAGAAGAGCCATTACTACTGAGTACCAGGCTTATCAGGTATACATGTTCACTCCCATTAATACCACTGTAAGTGTATGGGTAGGCAGAAGAGCCATTACTACTGAGTACCAGGCTTATCAGGTATACATGTTCACTCCCATTAATACCACTTTAAGTGTACGGGTAGGCAGAAGAGCCATTACTACTGAGTACCAGGCTTATCAGGTATACATGTTCACTCCCATTAATACCACTTTATGTGTACGGGTAGACAGAAGAGCCATTACTACTGAGTACCAGGCTTATCAGGTATACATGTTCACTCCCATTAATACCACTGTAAGTGTACGGGTAGGCAGAAGAGCCATTACTACTGAGTACCAGGCTTATCAGGTATACATGTTCACTCCTATTAATACCACTGTAAGTGTACGGGTAGGCAGAAGAGCCATTACTACCGAGTACCAGGCTTATCAGGTATACATGTTCACTCCTATTAAAACCACTGTAAGTGTACGGGTAGGCAGAAGAGCCATTACTACCGAGAACCAGGCTTATCAGGTATACATGTTCACTCCTATTAATACCACTGTAAGTGTACGGGTAGGCAGAAGAGCCATTACTACTGAGTACCAGGCTTATCAGGTATACATGTTCACTCCTATTAATACCACTTTAAGTGTACGGGTAGGCAGAAGAGCCATTACTACTGAGTACCAGGCTTATCAGGTATACATGTTCACTCCCATTAATACCACTGTAAGTGTACGGGTAGGCAGAAGAGCCATTACTACCGAGTACCAGGCTTATCAGGTATACATGTTCACTCCTATTAATACCACTGTAAGTGTACGGGTAGGCAGAAGAGCCATTACTACTGAGTACCAGGCTTTTCAGGTATACATGTTCACTCCTATTAATACCACTTTAAGTGTACGGGTAGGTAGAAGAGCCATTACTACTGAGTACCAGGCTTATCAGGTATATATGTTCACTCCTATTAATACCACTCTAAGTGTACGGGTAGGCAGAAGAGCCATTACTACTGAGTACCAGGCTTATCAGGTATACATGTTCACTCCTATTAATACCACTTTAAGTGTACGGGTAGGCAGAAGAGACATTACTACTGAGTACCAGGCTTATCAGGTATACATGTTCACTCCTATTAATACCACTGTAAGTGTATGGGTAGGCAGAAGAGCAATTACTACTGAGTACCAGGCTTATCAGGTATACATGTTCACTCCTATTAATACCACTTTAAGTGTACGGGTAGGCAGAAGAGCCATTACTACTGAGTGCCAGGCTTATTAGTTAGCTGAAAATCTAACCAATACAACATGGTTTGGAATCCCTGGGTCCAATTGGCCCTCGGTTACATTGGCCATATCACTTACATTAATATGTGTCTTGTTAACCGTTTCTGTCAATGTTAGTTAGCTATTACATTACTTGCAATACTAACATAGAGTTCAGTTATAGATGTATATAGGATTATTGGACATTTGAAAGGGTTTTTGGTTTTCCAATGAACAATAGTAAGTCTAAGCTATTGCTACAAACAACAGTTGATCTCACTTGAGGGCTATTAATAAATGACTTTTACTTAGAAACAGTTCAACTTAATAGCAATGTCTACACTCGTTTATCTACACTCATCTGAGTTTCTCAATAATTCTGTAACTTTTTTAGCATTACCATACTTTCTTCACATTAAAGTTTGTCCAATTTAAAAGGTTTTATTTAATCCTTGAAATAACATACACTTTGAAATCCTTACTACATTAATCTTTTTCACTTCAGTATTTATTTAAATATACTTAAATTAATTTTCATTTAATTAAAAAAATAATGTACTTAAATTTACTAAAAAGAAAAGAATTCTCTAAGTAACTAAAAAACAAAATGATACTTCATAAATAAAATATATAATGTTTTAAACACATCTTTGTAGTACAAAATAAATTATTCTTTTATCTTTGTAATACAAAATAAAGCAACTTTTAAAAGGTTTATATATTGTATAAAACATGTCAATTTTAGCACAGAGTAAATAGAATGTATTATTGAAATCAACTAATTATCTATCAATTAAAAATTTATACTAGATATAGTTATAAAGTACCTCAGTTTTCCTTTGAGACTGGTTAACATTTAATTTACAATACTTGTTAGAAGACGTACACTACTTAAACACGGAAACAAGGACAGCTAAAGGCAAAATGGGAGAGGTGTCATAGGAGACAAAAATGTAAATAATGGCCAGCTAAGTAGTTTTCCCTGTTGGTAGAACGAGCCTTGCGTTACAAGCACAGGAAAGTTTCCACTTTACTCTTCCATTTTACACCAAATTGTATTAGTTTTCAATATTTTATTGATTAATGGGACTCTCCATCTGTTTGATATTATAAAGCTTAAAAGGAATTATCTACATACAAAATATATATACATAATAACGAGAGTTCAAAAAATGTGCTTTTCGCTTTAACAAGACGTTAATGTGCAATGATAGTAACATTTAAATTAGCTCATTTCAATAATCTACTACAGGCAAACTTATTGTTATCACACCATACAACTTATTAATAAGATAGTTAAGAGCTAATTTAATTAAAAGAAAATGATAACTAATGAAAACCCCACCTCTGTAAGTAGTTTGGTTTTGTACAATTATTACTTGATGTAAATCATAACATTACTTGATAACTCACAATTTATTGAAACTTTTATCCAAAAAACAATCCAATATGATACCTTCCTCCTAAATGTACAATTCTATATGATATACTATTTATCCCACACAAACAATTCATTAGTTATATTTATCCTAAACATACAATCCAGTATTATATGTGTATCTTAAACGCACAATGATGTATACCGTATGATGCATATATTATAAAAGCCATTTACCACTCATCACTATTTTTCCAAAACTATGGATCCAGTTGGCTTCAAATTTTGTACATAGGTTTATCTTGGTCCCTAGAGGTTCACTAGAAAGGATTTTCCTTTCCAACCTCAGGACTCCATCCCACTAGCCTCCGAAATTCCCATGGTGTTTTTATGGAGCTATATTAATTGATTTATTTGATTAACAGCTGTTAAATAGAAACAAATTGAATAAAATTGTAGTAGGTTAAACTTGGATTGAAAAAAATAGTAGAAAAATACAGCGTAAACTGAAAGCTTGTAGCACATTTCGATTATGTAATCAAACTCAATATTATACCGGCGAAGCGGCGGGTACAGCTAGTGGGACACATAAACCCATCTATTCTACATTCATTCTACAATAAGAATCCAATATGATATAATAAAACTACTTGGAACGACCTTGGAACGGAAAGCCGTTGTAATTTTTATGAGCGTAGTTTTGGTTTTGTACATTACAAATTTGTTTTTGCGCAGATTGCACTGCCCTTTTTATTGTCTGTTGTCTTCTAATATTCAAGGTCAGTCGTGCAAAGAAATTCAGTGAAAGCGGTCTACTGTACATGTAAGGAATTTTCGTAAATTTTACTATGGCTTTCTATTAAAGTAACTTTTTATACTTATAATATTTACTATACTATAACAGTTTTTCTTTTTATTTATACAAATATTAAATGTTTTATTGCTAATATTTTATTACCTTATTGTATTTTAATATATTTCTTATTCTAGTATATTTTTAATTTGTTCTAACCATGGCTTTACGAAACTCAGAAATCGATAAGCTAATAGGACTAAGTCACCTTATAATAACTTTGCAAGTGCTGTACCTTACTACATCAAATGTTTTCTAATCAAATTTGCACATTTTCTTTATATGTTACATGTTTAATTATGAGTTTTGGTAACTTATAAATAATATTTTTAATATTTTGAAAAAATGTCTTCTTGATTTTTTTAGATTATAATAAAACATTTACTAATATGTACAATAAAGCACATATACTGTATTCAGAATAAAATGGTTTTTGTATTTAAAAAATACCTAAACATATATATATATTTTTTTTCAATAAAACAAAAAATCCTAAAATCTACTATGGCTTTCTAACAATGTAACTTAAATTAGACTTTTCGTTCTAGGGTTAAACAACCATGTATATTCCAGACTTATCCTACAAAACAACCACACGTGAAAGTCATCCTGCAAAAACAATCTACCCTACATGAAACATTCACCAAAAACAAACTGTATACGGATATCTTATGAAGAACCATGTATGACACATATTTCCAATACACACATATTTTTACTAAAAATTAAAGTTTATAATTAAGTGAAAACACACAAACATGGCTGTATAAAACATTCAACTTCTACACACAATACCAACTTATTTCTGTCTATTCCATAGTGATTTTTTGAATTTTTACAAGTACTATTTGATTACCTACAATGATTATACTGTAACTTTGGACATTTTTTTTCATTTCTGCGTCATAGGTAAACAAAAAATTAAAAAAAAAGCTAGTAGTTTATCTAAAATGTAACAACATATTATTATAGTGCTCTGAATTATAAACAATTTGGCTATCCTGGAATTATTTACAAAAATTTTGTATCGCTCCTAAGGAGAGTTATAAGTTATAATTTACGTAGAAAATTAAAAGTTTCTTTTCAATCTTTTCATGACAGTAATTATTTACTAATTCTTTTTGTAAGTTTTGATGGTAAATAAAGTTCTCAAGAATCAAAAAGAGCATATTTAGTATTTTTTTATAATTTTTTACAAGAAAGGCTTGCAAAGCGCCAAAAATGCTGCCAAAATTATTCGCACAGTTAAAAATAAACAGTGCTCATGATCTAGCGTTAAGGCGCACTGAAAGAAGTTTATTTCTTAGATTATTAACAATCTGGAAATAGAACACTGTAATGCGCAGCAGAAGGTTAGCCCAAGCTGCTCTTTAAAAACACTACCTGATTAATCACGATTTTAATTTTAAACAAAATGAATGTTTGAGCATGCAAACTTGCATTACAAACTTTTACAGAAAATGACAGGGCCCGATTCTGAATTTTTATCTTAACTCATTAGCTGGAAATTGTCTTCAGAATATTTTGATACATCGCCGGTGTAAAGTGTTTTTATTACATTTTACGAGAATTTGTTAGTCAGGTTTTACTTGCTGAATGCTAAGAGCAATTATTAGTTAACATAAACAAGAAATAAATATATTTTCTTAGAATATATATGAATGTGTATTACAACTAACAATATTATTAGTAATATAGTTATTTATAATGCACATGTCTGTCTTCACTGGTCTTTTACCATAAATACTATCCCCTGGTAAAATGAAGCTACAAGAACAACACTGTCTACAACACTTCTTTACTAAGCAAATCCCTTAAAACACTCTTGCCAGTATGAGCATGCTCAGTACGTCAACTAAGGGACCATATACAACTGACCGTAAAAACTGCATATTAATTGTTTGTACAACCAAAAGTGAATTAATAAGTATTAAAAAAAAATAAGTTTGCCCTAAACTTATTCAAAATCTAATATCACTTATTAAAATGTGATTGAATATATTTATATTTAATAAAAAAAGAAAAGTTAACACTAATAATTTAAAATGTAACTCTTCAAAATGTTGATAAATCCATTAAACAGGAGGTGCAAAAAACATTACAAGATAAGAAATACAATTAGACTTAATTTTACCTTTTTTTAATTTTATCAAAAGCTAAAAAAATATGAAACTATCCCGTTTTAGTTATATAGTCAATTTAAAAAATGAACCAACAGCATATAAGCTAGTATAAGAAAGAATTTAAAAATCATTACCAGCATAAGAACAATCGAAGAACTAAAATATATTTTTTCAACAAAAATGGACAAAAAGTCAAAGGCTATCTTTCTGAAATAATACAGATAAAATTTCAGAGTGACAGTTTCAATAAATATTCAGGAACTGTTTAAAGAAGGCAAACAATTCAAATACTTGATCTTAGATCTGCATATTCTGAGTGATTACTAGATTTGCACAATTGAACATGACTTTAATACGAAATTTCACTAAATTGATATCCTAATATACAAATCAGATACATGTCTACAAGCTGCAGTAATTTTAAGCTGTGTTGTAATTTTCACATTTACTTTGTTAAAAATTATTTCTACCATTGAAATGTAGAACTAACTATACTTAATATTTCTTTTAATGGTTCCTAGTTCTGTACAAACTGTATAACTAACTATACTTATTATTTTTTTATGGTTCCTAGTGCTGTACAAAATGTAAAACTAACTATACTTATTATTTTTTAATGGTTCCTAGTGCTGTACAAAATGTAAAACTAACTATACTTATTATTTTTTAATGGTTCCTAGTGCTGTACAAAATGTAAAACTAACTATACTTATTATTTTTTAATGGTTCCTAGTGCTGTACAAAATGTAAAACTAACTATACTTATTATTTTTTAATGGTTCCTAGTGCTGTACAAAATGTAAAACTAACTATACTTATTATTTTTTAATGGTTCCTAGTGCTGTACAAAATGTAAAACTAACTATACTTATTATTTTTTAATGGTTCGTAGTGCTGTACAAAATGTAAAAATAACTATACTTATTATAGTTTTAATGGTTCCTAGTGCTGTACAAAATGTAAAACTAACTATACTTATTGTTTTTTAATGGTTCCTAGTGCTGTACAAAATGTAAAACTAACTATACTTATAATTTTTTTAATGGTTCCTAGTGCTGTACAAAATGTAAAACTAACTATACTTATTATTTTTTAATGGTTCCTAGTGCTGTACAAAATGTAAAAATAACTATACTTATAATTTTTTTAATGGTTCCTAGTGCTGTACAAAATGTAAAACTAACTATACTTATTATTTTTTAATGGTTCCTAGTGCTGTACAAAATGTAAAACTAACTGTACTTATTATTTTTTAATGGTTCCTAGTGCTGTACAAAATGTAAAACTAACTGTACTTATTATTTTTTAATGGTTCCTAGTGCTGTACAAAATGTAAAACTAACTATACTTATTGTTTTTTAATGGTTCCTAGTGCTGTACAAAATGTAAAACTAACTATACTTATTATTTTTTAATGGTTCCTAGTGCTGTACAAAATGTAAAACTAACTATACTTATTATTTTTTTAATGGTTCCTAGTGCTGTACAAAATGTAAAACTAACTATACTTATTATTTTTTAATGGTTCCTAGTGCTGTACAAAATGTAAAACTAACTATACTTATTATTTTTTAATGGTTCCTAGTGCTGTACAAAATGTAAAACTAACTATACTTATTATTTTTTTAATGGTTCCTAGTGCTGTACAAAATGTAAAACTAACTATACTTATTATTTTTTAATGGTTCCTAGTGCTGTACAAAATGTAAAACTAACTATACTTATTATTTTTTTAATGGTTCCTAGTGCTGTACAAAATGTAAAACTAACTATACTTATTATTTTTTAATGGTTCCTAGTGCTGTACAAAATGTAGTTTTAGTCACATAACATGTTCTTGAAAACTAGCTATTAAAATAAACTAATTACAGATATATAAACAGTTCTATGTAGGAATGCCTGGCTGACGGAACATTAATAATATAAAATTGAACTCTTATATTTATTACATCTACCATTTGTAGTAGGGCCTGAAAACTCCAACATTGTGTGGTAGTTAATATATCTATATTATTTATTAACAACAATTTCTTAGATATTTTTACACCTTTTCCATCTTGTACTTATGTTTGTGTTAGAATAGAAAATTGTATAAAACACAAAATTGAGGTAATTGTTATAAAATATACATTTTATTAACTTCTTCTCTATTTTGGGTTTTATACTTCTTATCTTTTAAGTATATAAACTTGTACTGTATTTACAATTCTACAACAGGTGTCTTATTTCTTTTTCTGAGACCAACTTTAATACATAATATATATTCACAAGTAAAGTAATGCTCAATTGTGCAAAACAGTCATGTCTTAAATTGCAAATCCAGGATTAGATAGAAGAGAATATTTACCTATTTCAGTGACCATGCTATTGGAGAGAGGTGAGTAAGGTTTAGTTGTTATAAATTACTATTAAATGAAAAATCCCACACTATAAATAAAAAAAAGTCAAATCAAACAGGCTGTAAAGGACATAATGAGCATGTTACTAGTGTTTACCACAACAATGAAAGAAAATTACTTTGAACTTATCTGACAGTAACAAACTGACGAAATAATTTGCAATTTGGCTTCAATATTTCAATGCCAACTCTTAAAGCCAACATTATGAGTACAAAAACTGAATGCAATTCGATTTTTGGGAAAGTAAATGATAAAAATGTTTAGTACTCAATTTTTTTGACAGTTACTGTATAAGATAAATATATAAAATTTACTGTTTCTGGCTTGAATGTCACAATTTAGCACCTAACAGCCAAGTAAGGAGTAGAACTTGAGCCTGTAAGTAAACTGCAATCTACAAATAAGTTAGTGAATTTCAGACCAATTGGGTATTCAAACCTGTTGCCATCGCTGTATTTTCCTATCAACTGCTTATTCTATATAATTAACAATTATTTTGATTTCCACATACGGGGGTAATTAAAAAAAAAGCTTGGCTAATGACTTTTGTAGTTGCATTTTATTGCTTACTTTTATTGCAACTTTCATTCCGATGGTAAATTTTTAATGGATGGTATTGATTAAAAAAGACAATTTATTAAAAAGATAATTATAAATATATTTGAATAAAAATAAAAGAAATGTTGTATCAAGTATTCCTCAATCTATATTTACAATTTGTTAAAATACAAATGTTGGAAATTAATTGTTCAGGTAAAAGTCCAAACAAGTTTAAAAACTTAAGTTTGATGAAAATATATTTGAGAATTTGAGATGCAGAGATATTATTTCTGGCAGTTCTGCATTGTTTGTACAGTACACAAGCTATAGCCAGAGGCATTATCAGTTTAATGTATTGTATTTTTGCACTACAACACTTAGCAACGCAGGCTTGCTCAAGTAAAGTGGTTGTCCTATTTCTTACTGCATTAATTTTATCTTAAAACTGTTTGGAAAAATATTAAACAGAAATTAATTCAAATTATAGTATGTAAATGGTGAAATGACTTTTGCAGTGTATATTCATTATGAAAACAATGATTTTATTTATATTCATTTTTACTATTATTCATTATTAAGACGCTGATCATCAAGATATAGGTGAATATGAAGTGCGAATGAGTGTGGTGAGAGTAAATAAACGAGTGTATTCATTGTTACTAACTAAAGTCGACTATTCCTCAGAATGAGATATTTATTCCACAGCTTTACGTGGAATTCGAACCACGTAGTGTTGGTTTGATTTCCAGCTAACTGACAAGCCTGACACTCAATTCTCTTCCCTACACAACATCTGAACCATGACTACCATCCAACATGGACACCCCAGACTCCTCTAGTAGTGTCCACATTGATAGCAACCATTGAGCGGATGCCGTGTCAGTTTTAAGAGGACTGAGCATAGAACTTAACGCCTACAATCTCCTCAACACTTCGTCCCCAAGTACCCTAAAGATAAAGACGAATATGACGAGTGAACGAGTGTGATGACTGTAGTCACTGATACTAACTTGTAGTCACTGATACTAACTTAAAAAACTTGTAGTCGACTCTTCCTTAAAATGAGCCATTTATTAAAAGCCCAATTGCCAGGGCAACTAAGGTTCCGATATATGAGCTTACATGGAATATGAACCACATAATATTGGTCTGATTTTCAATTAAATGACAAGCTTGATACTCAGTTCTCTTCCCTACATAACATCCATACTCTGACTACTACCTTACACTGATATATCAGACTTTTTTAGTAGTATCCACATCGATGGAAACCATTGAGCACATGCCGACAGAATTAATAGGACCGAGCATAGAACCTTCAATCTCCACAACACTTTGTTCCTAAGTAGCTGGGTTACAGTACTGCGCTACTACAGTACTATTTGTAGATTTTCTATTTAGTGATATCAGTATTCCAACTGAACTGCTACCGTAAAACAAGCAAGGATTTAACAGAACACTGACATTACCGAATCATGATAAAGAATTAACATGTATGTTTATTATTAAAGAAATATTGTTTTAAATGTGCAACATAGTACGATAATATAGACTATTTCCATTTACAGAGATCTAAATAAATGAGTTCCTCGAAATTATTTACCGACATGCCCACCCATACACGTGCAGTGATAATGACCTACCCGCCTACCCATACACGTACAGTGGTAATGACCCTCCTGCCCACGTATACATATGCAGTGGTAATGACCTACCCGCCCACCCATACACATACGGTGGTAATGACCCACCCACCGACCCATACACATGCAGTGGTAATGACCTACCCGCCCACTCATAAACGTACAGTGGTAATGACCTACCCGCCCAACCATACACATACGGTGGTAATGACCCACCCACCGACCCATACACGTGCAGTGGTAATGACCTACCCGCCCACTCATACACGTACAGTGGTAATGACCTACCCGCCCACCCATACACGTGCAGTGGTAATGACCCACCTGCCCACCTATACATGTGCAGTGGTAATGACCTACCCGCCCACTCATACACGTACAGTGGTAATGACCTACCCGCCCACCCATACACGTGCAGTGGTAATGACCCACCTGCCCACCCATACACATGCAGTGGTAATAACCTACCCGCCCACCCATACACGTACAGTGGTAATGACCCACCTGCCCACCCATACACGTGCAGTGGTAATGACCCACCAACCCACCCACACACGTACAGTGGTAATGACCCCAGTGGTAATGACCCACCTGCCCACCCATACACGTACAGTGGTAATGACTCACCTGCCCACCCATACACATACAGTGGTAATGATACGTGTACATATGTGTATGGGTGGGTGGGTAGGTCAGTATTACTGTACTTGTATGGGTGAGTTGGTCAATACCACTGTATGTGTATGTGTGGGTGGGTCAATATCATTGTACGTGTATGGGTGGGCGGGTGAGTCAATACTACTGTATGTGTATGGGTGGGTCAATATCACTGCACGTGTATGGGTGGGTGGGTTGGTCAATACCGCTATACGTTTATGGGTGGGCGAGTGGGTCAATACCACTGTACTTGTATGGGTGGCAAGTGGGTGTGTCAACATCACTGTACGTGTATGGGCGAGTGGGTGCGTCAACACCACCGTACACGTATGGGTAAGTGGGTACGTCAAAACCACGGTACGTATATGGGCGAGTGGGTGTGTCAGCATCAACATATGTATTTGGGCGAGTGGATGCGTCAACACCACCGTATATTTAAGGGTGAGTGGGTGCGTTAACACAACGGTACGTTTATGGGCGAAAGGGTGTCTCATCATCACCATACGTGTTTGGGTGAGTAGGTGCGTCAATACCACCGTACGTTATGAGCGAGTGGGTGCATCAATACCACCATCCGTGTATGGGCGAGTGGGTCATCAATACCACCGCATGTGTATGAGTGAGTGGGTGCATCATACCACCGTACGTGTATGGGCGAGTGGGTGCATCAATTCCACCGTACGCGTATGGGCGAATGAGTGCGTCAATACCACCGTACGTATTTGAGGAGTGGGTGCGTCAACACCACCGTATATGTAAGGGTGAGTGGGTGCATCAATACCATCGTACGTGTATGGGCGAGTGGGTGCGTCAACACCAACGTACGTGTATGGGCGAGTGGGTGCGTCAACACCAACGTACGTGTATGGGCGAGTGGGTGCGTCAACACCACCGAATATGTAAGGGTGAGTGGGTGCATCAATACCACCGTACGTGTATGGGCGAGTGGGTGCGTCAACACCAACGTACGTGTATGGGCGAGTGGGTGCATCAATACCACCATACGTGTATCGACGAGTAAATTAGTCAACACCACCTTATGTGTATGGGCGAGTGGGAGCATCAATACCACCATACGTGTATCGACGAGTGGATGCGTCAACACCACCACACGGGTAAGGGTGGGCGGGCGGTCAGTAGTTTGAAGAACATTACATATTTACCATCTGTATTGACATACAAATCAATCATGGCGAATAACTATTCACTCAGTACATTTTTCTGGTACATACCTGGAGGTGCATTATCAACATCGGCATCTGAGTCTGTGGTAGAGGCTGAGTGACGGCGAGGCAGCACAGATACAGCTCCTGCCCGACGTAGCACTGCCGCTGATTGAGATTGCTGCTCCAACACGGCCACTGCAGCAGCCACTACCGGCCCATTATTGCTGCGGACCATCGCTCACTGTTCACTCACCACATAGTGCATCACTCACAATCGTGGCTTTCTTTGTCCACGTTATAAAAAGTACAGACTCTTTTGTAATGCACATGACCTATATGAAAATTAATTAAAAAAAACCATACTTCTGAAAACCACAACACCTGAACACGCGACTTGCCGGGTACGCGCTTGGGCTGGCAGGAAGCTTGCTCCCACCAAGAAGGAGTTGCTCCATTTACATATTTTCTCCTATTTCCCAGGCCATATGATTAACGCACGATAGTCATGTTATCTACCACCAACGTGTAACATGTTCTCGAGATTGAACTGTTCTCACTCGGCAGGCAATAACGGATTGATCCGCTACAGAACACAAAATACAGTAGACCCTATTTTTAATAGAGCATGACTCTTGAGCGAATGAATACATTAACATCTTTAAACCACAAGCGTTTGTTTTTCTCTGGAATAATTAATAGGTACTAAGAATGTTTAACACTGTTTTAAATACATGACAAATGACCAAAAGGAATTTGTTGATGGTAATTACCACAATTCTAATATGTAACTAAACGTCTTTTTTACCTCAATGGTCGATGATTGAGCTAATAAGCAATCATGCATAACTTGTTATATTCCCACGAAACCACGTTTACTTAGATCAATTTACGCTGCCTCTCGGGTGCGTCATGTATACTAGGTTAATATTTACTAATATTGAGACAGTAAAATAAATTTGACGACTGCAGTTGTGAAATAAGGGAATTATTATTAATTAATTCAATCAGTTTATCTGAATTGTGTTACATTTTTTAAACTAGGCATTAGTAGCCTACGTATACATTTTTAATAACAAGTCGAATAAAAGACGCTTCGCTGTCTCATCCTGAATAATAATTAGTCTGGGCGCACGGTCAGTGCTAGCTGAACACAGAAGAGGGGTGAAAAGGGGACTTTCATGAAACCATCACCCAAACAGATGTCTTAAAGCAGTGTTTATTATGTATTATTATTATTATAATTATCAGCCGATGTTTGATATTGCAATGTTTGTCACGGTCTAGGCATGATGGCTAGTAGACTGCGGCGACTATGACGTCACACGGACGAATCAAGGTTTATCATTCACTAATATTAACTAAATATACCAATACAGTAATATGAAAGCTTTCAGTTAAATTGCAAGCACGCTATTTACCATTAATCGACTTGAATTCTAACCAAGGGAATTAGAACAAGTATTTTTGGGTATTGGTCTACTCGACTGCCAGTATGACGTCATGCGAGATGCGCGTGATACCTTCCGTCTTTCTAGCTACCGCGATATTTGGTACATTATACTGAAATAAAGATCTGGAATTATTAACAAAACCTATAAATATATTAATGGTGTTTGCAGCGTCTTCTTTTAAAATTAATATAAAATAATAGACTACGCTTTAAATAAAACATTCGCTGTAGGTGAACCTTACATGCAATTACATAGTACTAGGGGACACCCCTGCACGCTTCGCACGTCAACCCCACTACTCGCTGCGCTCGTTACACACCGACTAGTGACTGTTGACTACAAATAGTAGTAAGTTATCAATAAACTATAAATTCACAGTATTACAATTATTTACTGCATCTCACTCACATTACATACGTAGCTACCATTTATTAGTGGTAACACCCAGTGATATTACTTGGCCTATTTCAAACGTGTTAATTTAATTTGTTTTTGTTTAACATCGGAGTATTAATCAAATAAATAAAATACCTGCATTAGATTACCATTGAAACCTTCAAGCCCTACAATCGAATGTGAATAAAAACATGCTTACAACCTTCCCTGGTTTAACATTATGAAATATCAAACCTCCTAAATATTACAAACACCATTGTTTACATTCCAGCAGTTGTTATAACCTTTTAGAGGCATTATTTATATTGAAACAGCTGTTACTTTACGAATCGTTTAAATCTTCCTCTATGTTATTCTTATGGCCAAACAAAGGACTTTGAGGGCTTCCCATACTCTCCAGGGTGAAAATATTGAAGGATTAAGACCTTATAGCACATCACAAACAGAGGCGAACTTAATTTCACTATCGTGGTCGTCTGGGTCCGACCGTGTCAAACTATGTACAATATCAGGATCCGAAGTTTCGACTTCGTTATAGAGTTTCATCTTCAGGGCTACATAGAAGCACTAACATACGTAGGACTGTGATTAGTACTGGTGCGGACAAGAGGCACATTTTTTACATCTCAAACGTTTAAATTTATCAAGAAATGAGGGAGGGGTTGCGTTGTCAAGAAACTTCTTTACGTATTATATGTAAGGATTATAATGCTAGACACCTAAAAATGGACTTCCTACAGTTTGGATAGAATTATCTGTACAGTCGATGTTTTTAAGGTAGGACGGCTGCTATACTTTTGTGTCTCACTGGAGATTTCCTCCTCAGGTAAGCACGCTTCATGCCACAAGGCCGTTTCACTTCATTCCTTCATGTTGAAGTTGTCTAGGAGGTGACGGTGAGAGTGGAGAGCTCTACATGTCTCCACTTCCCATGCCCACGGCACCGGCATACAGTAATTGTCGGGTCATGCCTTCAAGTAGAAAGTTGTCGAAAATTACTTATCTCATGGCCATTAGACTACAGCTTTCTGTTCAAATGACAGTAAACTGCAACACGGTCTTGCGTTAATGAACGAAGCTAATTTTTACAATTTACCCTTCGGAATATAATACAAAAAATTTTAAAAATCGTAATCATTCTAACAATGTGTTATATATTTTTGCATTGAACTATTTGCATACGCTCAACTTTGATAACCCCACAAGAAAAACCTATTACCAATTACGGGGGAAAAAATGACAAATATAAACTGTTATAAATTTAAAAGTTCGAGTAAATGGGTGGAACTGAACACATGGATTTACAAATTAAATATGAATTTTTAAGAAGGTAATAATTTACTGTTGTAATGCAATGTACATACTGTTATTAGACATATAAATAAACTATATATATGATTTGATTTTAATATAGTCTATTACTCCTTGTTGAGCCAATATCAGATCTGATTTTCACCCAAATTGTTAAGGTTTAGAATAAAATCTCCAGCATCGAAAAAATCTGTCAAACTGGTTACATTCGTGGTTTATAATTAATTATTTAATTTAATCGCAGTACGTGCTTTCGCTTGATTATTTAGCATGTTTCAATACTAAACCATTATTTAAAGTTCAATATTATCCTAGTGCGTGTCTGTCTAACACCTAACAACAAAAGTGATTGGCGGTGATTATTTCGACTGGTAAAGCACTGATTATTATTTTAAAAACATAAGTTCGAAATACAACACATGATACTAAGCAGTAGCCCAATCACCGGAGCCCCCAGCTCGCAGTGGTGAGCCCCTTTCTGACCAATATCCATTATGAGGTGAGATAGTTCAAGTGAACTCTCATCCGTAAAGAAGTAACTATGTCATTCCATTTAGCGATGTTCACTCATCGTCACAATCAGAGCGTACTCGATGAGTTAGCTGGACTACATTCTCTACTTCCTCCAGTTTGAAGGTTGCTGTGATACATCCAGTGTTGTTAACAATTGCTAGTGAGGTAACAAAACAGTCAACATAACTGTATTTGATTTTTCATTCATCGAAACAGAAAAAAGGGAGCTATTAATAAACTGTTTTGAATAATAATATTTTTTGACAAAAACACAAACATGGTGGAAAACCATTGAAACTCCTGTAACAGTTCACGATTTGAGAGAGTAGGGGCCAGTATTTAGAGATGATTACAAGCAATGAATACAAACATTGGTAGAGGGGAGGACTGTCGTTTTCATGTAATTACTACTGAAAGGAAGTCAAACTGCCCCTAACTGGAGTGGGGGAGGGGGTCACACAGCAGATGTCGACGGCCCCCATGTGCAAAGGTCACAGGTTATTCCAGTCATTATTCATTAAAACTGGGATCTGAGGGAAGAGCTCATTCGCATTCAAACGAGATTTCTTAGGGATGTATCAGTGTTCCCACCACGGTGTTCAACAGCCAAACATACAGAACCAATCTGCTGCAACTAGTCGACCTAACCACAACAGCAATTCGTACGCTCTCGTCACAGTGTTTAACAGCCAAACATACAGAACCAATCTGCTGCAACTAGTCGACCTAACCACAACAGCAATGCGTACGCTCTCGTCACAGTGTTTAACAGCCAAACATACAGAACCAATCTGCTGCAACTAGTCGACCTAACCACAACAGCAATGCGTACGCTCTCGTCACAGTGTTCAACAGCCAAACATAAAGAACCAATCTGCTGCATCTATTCGACCTAACCCCATCAGCAATGGGTACGCTCTTGTCACGATGTTCAACAGCCAAACATACAGAACCATCTGCTGGAACTAGTTGACCTAACCCCATCAGCAATGGGTACGCTCTCGTCACGATGTTCAACAGCCAAACATACAGAACCATCTGCTGGAACTAGTTGACCTAAACCCATCAGCAATGGGTACGCTCTCGTCACGATGTTCAACAGCCAAACATACAGAACCATCTGCTGGAACTAGTCGACCTAACCCCATCAGCAATGGGTACGCTCTCGTCACGATGTTCAACAGCCAAACATATAGAACCATCTGCTGGAACTAGTTGACCCAACCACATCAGCAATGGGTACGTTCTTCTCAAACCGTACCACTGAAATAAGAATGCATTATACCCTAATCTATAATGAAAAAAAACAGGTTTTTTGTAGAAATTTCCAAGCTATCTTCAAGCCATTAAAGTATTAGATTTTATAAAGAATTCATTAAACATATGAGACAAGACTACGGAATCGACGGAACCCCATCAGGTGTTCCGCAACCGCGCGCGAGTATGAAGGCTCAAGTCTACATTACACTGTGTAACAAGTTAATAAAATATTTTCTTTTAAAACCATAGTTTATTTTCATAAAATGTTTTGAAAATAAAACACTTTTGACGTAGTTAATTTCAATACGTTTTATAACTACTTTAAAAAAAATTAAAAATTCACCCTCGGTCCGTCAATGACATGGCCCTCATGCTCAGCAACATTTAGATTAACCACTACAATATACAGTGCTAAAGACTAATCAGGTTTTAAAATACATCCTCTTTTAATCATGACAAGACTCAATTAGGCTATGCCACATTTGGGTTTGCAACCTATTTTAATATTTTACCAAGCACCAGTCGTTTTAATTGGCATAGGTCGAGATCACGTACATAAATGGGCTTAGTTACAGCTGAGATTGGACAGATTCCTCATGTGCACCCGAATTGAAAGGAACTAACAGGCATACAACAAATATACTCACACCATTGATTTCCTCGTTTAATTGTACTTTAAGTCAAATGCATTTTAACATTTTATTACAAGTTTTAATAAGTTTTATCCTAGTTGGAACAAAAAAGTACCGGAATTTTAACTAGCTGTCACTGTGCATCAACTTTACACCGCTATTACTACACCCTGTTAATTTATTGCATTTATACTTTAATACGTGGTTGATAGGAATGTTTTCTATAAGTTTTATACATTTTAGAATTTCAAATATTCGAGATAAAAGTTCTTATCAATTCCCTGAAACATTGTTTTCTTGGCTTCTAGAGGTTTTAAATGTATTACCTGGTCTTGTTGTAATCCTTAAGACACGTATAGTTACGATATATTAATTTTATACCCGTAAATAAATGCATTTTTTTAAATCGATTTTAATCAATTTAAAATAACTTTAAATTTATAAATTCAAACTAATATAAAAATCACTCTATTTACTGAAACATATGAAAGTAATGTAACGTCATAAGGATTAAAAATATACCAAGTAATTAATTTTACGACCTCTAAAAGTAAAGAAAACAATATTTCAAGGAATTGTTCTTTTTTTCTCGAATATTTGAAATTCTAAAATGTATAAAACATATATAAAACCTATCAACCACGTATAAAGTATAAATGCGGTAAATTAACGGGTTTTTAGTAATAGCGGCGAAACGTTGATGCACAGTGACAGCTAGTTAAAATTACGGTACTTTTTTGTCCCAACTAGGATAAATATTATTTAAACTTGTAATAAAATGTTAAAGTTGTTATGAAAATACATGGTTTAACGGACATTTATGGACGACATTTGTGACAAAAGCAACTCAAGACAAAGACACAGTGTCACATTGTTATTACAGTTGTAATGATGAAAGATTATTTTAATCAACATTATTGATACATCATATTCAAAGTTAATTGTATAATTGTAAAGTATCTAACAATATATATCACAAGATAAGAATCGGATTATTGTTGGATCAACTTTCAAAGCTGTACATGTAGCCAGGACGGAATCACTTGTGATAAAATATTTTTTAACTAAAGTAATAATGGTTATAAATCAAAATGAATTTATACAACCATGTAATAACTTAATATCATCCACATAGCAACTACAACAGCAATTAATTTATACTTTAAATTTTAAAGATGTATTTATTTCGCAATTTAAAAACTCCACTACACGATGTAAATGAAAAAAAAAACAATAATGCTATCCAAGATAAATTTGAACATTAAAAATATACTTCAACTAATGAAAACAACAAAAAAACATTAAAACAGTTCAAATGAGAAATGTCCCAATTTTTATTTCACAAAGACGCTAATTTAAAGAAAACATAAGAATAATAAAAACTATAATTGACATAGTTACGAGTGATCCATCGATAGCAGAAAACCCAAGATACACAAAAGAACACATAAAAAGCCGAAGATCAAAGTTGCACAAAAAGGCTGAAGTAGATAGCGCGTGCGGCGAGCCAAGACTGCACGGCTTGCGGCTAAAATTAGAGCTCCCCTCCCAACGCCGTTGGAATACGACAAGCTGACGGAGTTGAGTGACGACTACATTCCACTGGTTCACAAAGACAGAACTTAACTACATTCGTGAGGAATACGACAAGCTCACGGAGATGAGTGACGACTACATTCCACTGGTTCACAAAACAGAACTTAACTACATTCGTGAGGAATACGACAAGCTCACGGAGATGAGTGACGACTAGATTCCACTGGTTCACAAACACAGAACTTAACTACATTCGTGAGGAATACGACAGGCTCGCGGAGACGAGATACGACTACATTCCACTAGTTCACAAAGACAGAACTTAATTACGTTTGTGAGAAATACGACAGACTCGCGGAGATGAGTGACGACTACATTCAACTGATTCACAAAGACAGAACTTAACTACATTCGTGAGGAATACGACAGACTCGCGGAGACGAGTGACGACTACATTCCACTGGTTCACAAAACAGAACTTAACTACATTCGTGAGGAATACGACATGCTTGCGGAGACGATTGACGACTACAATCAACTGGTTAACAAAGACAGAACTTAACTAAATTCGTGAGGAATAAGACAGGCTCGCGGAGACGAGATACGACTACATTCCACTAGTTCACAAAGACAGAACTTAATTACATTTGTGAGAAATACGACAGACTCGCGGAGATGAGTGACGACTACATTCAACTGATTCACAAAGACAGAACTTAACTACATTCGTGAGGAATACGACAGACTCGCGGAGACGAGTGACGACTACATTCCACTGGTTCACAAAGACAGAACTTAACTACATTCGTGAGGAATATGACAGGCTCGCGGAGACGAGTGACGACTACATTCAACTGGTTCACAAAGACAGAACTTAACTACATTCGTGAGGAATATGACAGGCTCGCGGAGACGAGTGACGACTACATTCCACTGGTTCACAAAGACAGAACTTAACTAAATTCGTGAGGAATACGACATGCTTGCGGAGACGATTGACGACTACAATCAACTGGTTAACAAAGACAGAACTTAACTAAATTCGTGAGGAATAAGACAGGCTCGCGGAGACGAGTGACGACTACATTCAACTGGTTAACAAAGACAGAATTTAACTAAATTCGTGAGGAATAAGACAGGCTCGCGGAGACGAGTGACGACTACATTCAACTGGTTCACAGAGACAGAATTTAACTACATCTGTCTTCGAACTGTGTCGTCTGAAACCCTGTTTCAATTCTTTATTGCCAAAATATACAATTAATGTACTTGGTCATAAGTCATGTACGAGATAAAAATAAATGCTTGTCACAAAACTTAGTAAATGTTACTAGAAATTATGTTATTTTATGTTAAATTACCATGAGTAATTAATACAATTATTTACACTGCAGAAGACATGGTCTACCAAGACGTTTTTGAGTTGTTTGCTATTTACGCCCTTGTAGTATAGACAGGGCCGCCCAGAGATTTTGGTGGAACAGGGCAAAGTTTACCATGTGGCCCCTTCCTTCACTTAGGATCAATTTCATTACTCTGACTGTCAAATATATTATAATTGATATTTTATTTTTAGCACAGTCTACATTATTCTTAACATCTCTTTCATTAGATTACTATTGTAATTAAGATTCTTGTTCATGGACGTTTTCTCAGGGCTACCTTGGCTAGCTGCGAAGCTCCGGTATGTTTTTCTCTAATTTTCATATACTTTTTAAACATTTCTTTAAGTATTACCACTACAATAACATAAATCTCTTATAACAAAACTGCTATTCTTTAATTTTAAATGAATAATAACGAACTAAGCAATGCCACAGTCAGTTGTCTGCAGTTGGGCGTAGCAATACTTCGATCGCCAGTTGAGGAGACATCCTCGCCGATTTTGAGTTTACAACAGAACTTAAACTTAGAAAAACAATTTAACAATTTTACTAATATCTTTAACTATAATTTGTCATTAGGTTGTCCGTAAAAAAAATAAATAAAAGAAAGAAAACACTTACCAAAGGTTGGGTGACAAAGGGTATCCGAGTCTCGACACAGAAGCTAAAAGATTTAGGCATACAGAAAAAACAAAATAAATCGACCTAATTTGTAAATTTTATACAACATATAATAAATTGTACAGAAAGATCATCAAAGCTGCCAAGGCTCGATACATATACACACGCCTGAATACTAGTAACAACATGTCTAAAGATACGTGGGGAATAATAGACGCAGATAGGAAAAGCAAACGGGTTCAGTTCCCCTACTATGCCAAACCCTGAATGTTTCAACGAGTTTTTTGCCAATCTAGGTAAAGAGAAACAAGTATTGATAACAAAACCCTTGCTACAGTCAATGAATAACGTAAACTGGCCAAACAAACTCAGCTTAAGTCCTACAGATCAAGTCGAAATTTATAATATTATAATGAATTTAAAAAAACACACATTCAGCCGGAGTTTTTTGCCACTGTGCAAGATACATTTGTAAACCTCTTTCAAAGTGATTAATTTATCATTGTCAGAGGGTTTCTTTCCACAGGTTTTAAAACAGACTGTAATACGTCCAACATTTAAAGATGGAAATAGTAATTCTCCGGAAAATTGGAGACAAATTGTGAATGTTTCAACATTTTCAAAAATATATGAACATGTTTTTGCACGTAGATTATTAAATTTTTTATCTCATCATAAACTAATATGTAAAGAATAGTTCGGTTTTGTGCAAGGAAAAAACACAACAGATGCCATGGTTAATTTTATAACGAAAGCTATTCTTGCTTTAGATGAGAGATGTAAAGCTGTAGGCGTTTCCTTGGATTTGCAGAAAGCGTTCAACTGTTTGGATCATTCAATAATCTTTGATAGACTTTATGACCTCGGAGTACGAGGAGTGCCCCTAGATTGGATTAAATAACTTTTAATATCAAGAAAGCAAAGAGTACAAATAAAAAATGAAAGTTCAAATAATATAGAGTCAAATTTTGGAATACCCCAAGGCACTGTCTTGAGACCGACAATTTTTGTCTTATATACAAACAGTATAACTGCGTCACTAAAAACTTTAAATAACAATGCTTATATTTATGTGTTTTTTTTTTTTTTTTTTAAACAATATGGCGGATGATATGGCGGTTATTTTCAAAAACAACATCGTAGCTGAATTAGAAATAGATAGTTATCTAAATCTTACTAACCTATTCCAATAATTAAATAATAATAATTTACATGTAAAAAAAAAAAAAAAACAGTTGTATATATTTTACAAACCACAGGAATGTTGCTCATAATTCATTAATCATGATGAATGACATTGAGCTTCCATTTCAAACTGAAACAAAATATCTTGGCCTAACGTTCGATCAACATTTCAGGTGGACTCCTTACATTGACAGAATTTGTTCAATATTATCGTCGCAATTATTTTTATTAAGTAGGTTTTCTAAATTAAATAACATTTTTATTATGAGACTTATCTACAGCTCACTTATAGAATCTAGATTGAGATACGGTATAATCCTATGGGGTTCTGCATCCCGTACTGTTTTACTAAGAGTTTTTCGTTTACAGAAGAGAGCAATCCGTATAACGGCTGGTGTGAATAGAAGAACTTCATGTAAAGAAATTTTCAAATCATTTCAAATGTTAACTTTATCACCTCTGTATATATATGAAATCTTAGTATTCTACAAATTTAAATTGGCAAATTTTCAAGCCGGCTCAAACACGCATAAATATAATACAAGTTATTGTGATCAACAGAGGAAAATATTCCCATAGATTAGAACTATTTTTAAAATCTAATATATGGGAAATTTATAATATATCCCATATATTAGATATCCCATAGATATTTTTAAAATCTTGGTGTTGTGCACATCTTTGTAAACTAAAAATTTAAGACTAAATAAACTAATATAAACTTAATTTATTTAAGTACGTTAAACAAACATCATACCTCGTTGATATTCCAATTCACAGGTAATAACAGCCTATATATAATATTTACCGTTTAATTGTGTTGATAACTTTTGTTTATAAATTCAATAAATTATTGAATTATTTTTAGAATACACTACATTACAAAATATGAAAACCACAACGCATTAACATTCATAACATAAAATAGTAGGTGATTGCTTAAGAAATATTGGCTTCTATTTTTAAGACAACACTTTAATATGTAGTAGAAATATTTTGTTTAGCACTATTAGGAATAATCAGGAAATCATTGTAAATAAATAGACTTGTAATTATTTTGAAACATAAACATATAATTAGTACACAGAAATATAAAACGCAGAACTGTTATGCAACAGTTTCCTCTTTGTAGTACATGTAAGAAATTTGTTTTAAATACTACATTATATCTATTTGGTTGTTCAAAAACTAATTGAATGTCCTTAAGATATTTTTTTTTGGTTTTAGATAATTAGTGTTATTTGCTTTTCTGACAGTTTTGGTATCCATAGTAACATAACTTGTTGCCTGAATACCTTTCAGGACGTCAAGAAACACAAAAATTTTCGGACGAGAGTGTATAAAATGTTTATAGAATTAATAGTTATATTTTAGCCACTGTAAGGAGGAATTATGATTTTTTTAACCACAAGGCACAACTGTCATATCTCCATTATCTGTGGGTGAGGGAGGGAGGGGCCAATCAATTTGTATAGGCCACTTGGCTTCGCTAGCTAAAGAGCAAGCTTAGACTGAGAGTGGCCGAATGTTCATGAAATAAAATAATTTGGCGAGCGCGAACATCTAGTGCTTTAAAAAACAGTCAACTAAGAGTTGAGGTTATATTGTTTTCAAAACAGGTTGTAGACCACTAGCTACATAGCTTATTGATGTTGGAGATTAAAACATCTAGTTTATACTCGTGATTTGAAGTTTGTCTTTGTGCTCAACTTTAAAACTATTCAATTTTTATTTCACAGGCATAAAAGGCATTTTGTACCAACTCAATTTTCTCAGCATAAAACACAGTAAAATTTGTGTCTATCAAATTGGATACTATATCATTGATGTACATCACAGTGTACACGTCCGTACAGTGGCAGTGGTATTCACACACCTACCCACACATTCACATACAGTGGTATTGACCCTCCCGCTCAACAATACACGTACAGTGGTTCAATCATGTTAATTTTACTTATCACGTAATAAACAATAAATAAATAATGTATTATTGATTGTAAAAAATATAAATGGCTTACTCGTTTGCCAGTGATAGTAAAAAAATTATGAAAACAATTTTGATAGATCGTAGATTGGTTTTATTAATGTGTGACAACACTAATCAATCTTGCTATTTGTTTGGGAACATCCCGTACGTGGGCATAAATGGTTTTCAATCAAGAGCTACTCTATTGAATATGGTGGGAATACAGTTTCAAGGTAAATTAAACCAGACAATAAAAGGGTTATAACAAGTTAAAAGTCACAAAATAAATATTATTCAAAAAAGTTGTACAAATCTGAACAATGATGAAGATGTTTTATCTTTTAATGGTGTACTTAAGAGCTCCTCTTTTCATTAAGATCTACGTCATAATATTTTGGTAAAATGTCTTTACGAACATCCATGTCATACATAATAACTAGTAAATTTAAAATGTCAAAGGAAATATTATAGCAGAGAGGAACTATAAAAAGTTAAATATACAGTAAATTCTGGTTAACCGGTTATATATGATGGAATGTGAATCCGGATGGTACAGAACAATACCACTGTACGTGTATGTGAGGGAGGGTGGGTCAATACCACTGTACATGTATAGGTGGGAGGGTGGGTCAATACCACTCTACATGTATGGGCGGGAGGGTAATTAAACATAGGTGTCTTATTTTTAGACAAGAATATACCATACAATTCCTCCCGCGATAGCGTAGTACAAGTGTGAATGTAATGCATCATACACACATATTGTTGCACATCCGGTAAGCGAGCGGTGATGTTGTATGCATATTACTGGATTTAAGTACTGTACCCAGAAATATACTGTAATTTGGTGGTTTACCATTCTTAATATATTCTTTTTATAATGTAAATTTGATAGTGTAAATTATTCCTTGCAGTAAATTACAATATTATTTATAGAATATTTTTATTGATTTCAAAAAACGTTACTATAAATTACTGGGCCTAAACTTTAGCTTTTTGTTCTCTCACAATCGGTATTAATCTGGAAATGGAATATGAATGATTGCAAATTAAATTAATTGATAATTATAGTAGGTTACTAGGAAATCCAAAAGAATGCATTAAACTACAGAAATTTTACTCCGTAAAATACAATAATAACAAAATATTTCTTTACTGGACGACAGTAACCAGACTGATGATTGACGATGCCAAGTAAGCAATACACACGACACGCCCTTCATGACAATTATTGGACTCTTCCAGCTACGTTGTTACAAAATTGTACATTTTGCCTGCAGGTTTTTTGGGTGTAAAACACAGTGACTACTGAAATGTCGGCACTGGTGGCGCAGTGCTGTAATTCAGCTACTTGGGGACAAAGTGTTTGGAAGATTGTAGGCGATAGGTTCCATGCTCGGTTCTCTTAATACCGACACGGAGTCCGCTCAATGGTTGTCATCATTATAGACACTACTAGAGAAGTCTGGAGTGTCCGTGTTGAATGGTAGTCAAGGTTCGGGTGTTGTGTAGGGAAGAGAACTAAGTGTCAAACTTGTCAGTTAGCTGAAAATCAGACCAACACTACGTGGTTCGGATTCCACGTATAGCTGTAGTTCCCATAGTTGCCCTGGCTATTGGACTATTAATAAATAGTCCTTTCTGAGCTAAGTCGAACTCAGATAGTAACAATGACTACACTCGTTCATCTACACTCATCACACTCATTCATGCCTCATATTCGCCCATATCTCTACGATCGGCGTCTTAGAGATGAATAATGAATAATAATAATGAAAATATGACTACTATTTCTTATATTAGCTATTGCAAAATTAGCTGATCAGTGCCGGGAAAAAGTGCATCGTTACCACGTTCGAACGGAGTGCCGGCGCCAGTTACCGGCTTTGAAACCAAGTTTGTAAAAACATTTTCTCATAAAGACTTTTCGTCCTTTTTAAAATGACAGATTTAAAATGTTTTTACTTTAATTCTGTTTGCTTGGATTTAAGTAAACAAGACATCTCATATGGGGGCCCACTGTCCACACCACTCAAGCATATTTTTATGTTTGCAAACAGGAAAGATGTTTTGGTGTGTTCACAAGCTTGACAACTTTATACTAGTTCGCAAACAACAAGGCAACCGGCGAGGAGTACGGCTGCACTCAAATACCAACCAGAGCTTATGCTGTCATTCCACTATGCCGACCGCTGACAAAATTCATAGACCAGTGTTCAACTTGCTTCAAAAGGTTCCTTGGTTTCTATAAAACCAATGGTTTAGTTTAAACGTTTGAAAACTAAAACTGAAAGACTTATCTGGCCTAATATCACTTTTGATATTTTGATAAAGGCCTAAATCGTTTCTTATCCAGTAAATTATTAAGTATTTTATTTGTTGTTGCACGAGTTGTTGTCCCCTCTGAACTAAGTATGTGTGGCCCCGGGGCAATCTGCTCCTTTTGCCCCTCCCCCCTCTGGGCGGGCTGGCTGAGTATAGAAAACGGCCGTCGAAATAGAATGGCGAAATGTTCATTGGGCGAAAAGCAGATTTGCGACGGCAACGTCAATAAACTCTTACAGACAAGTACATACTGAGTGAACAGTAGAAACGCCAACCAAACTTACCTAACTTGAACTTGTTTGTAAGTGTCATAACTGGTAGTTTGTTATCTTTCAATTGCCTAAGCATTCCTTTGATGGAAGGTTTACCATGTATACAATGTGTTAATTGATATATTCTGTTTATTACCTCCCTGAATCCAGTGGGGAACGTTAGTCATAAAAGTCTGTATTGAAATACTTTAATGTTCGAAATAATTGTTCAACCCGTGCAAATACCACTACAACTTAAGACACTGATTGTAAACAAATCTATTCTTAACTAACCCGTGACAAAGTAGTTGGCCGCTGGACTTGAGCGTTGGCTCCACAACGTGTACCAGGATAATGATTTAGTACATATACACTGGTTTTAATTTTAGCTGCTGATTTTTTTCTGTAAGATGGCTTTAAAACGCGAGTGATCGATCTAGCGTTACTACCAGGTATTGTTGGTGATCATTGTGATGGGGTTTTACACCATTTAAAAGAGCTTCAATTTGCTAGATGGTTACTTAAGTGGAAGCAGACCACTTTGAAGAGGTTCTAAAACATTTTTCTTATCACAAAGATGTTATAAATACTGTTCATTATAGTGAATAATGAATGTAGTAAAGAATTATCTAAACATAACATGCAAGGTTACTTGGGAGTGTTTCTTCAGTAGCTTAAGTAATATCATCCAAATTTATAAATTTTCTAGACTATGTAACTGAGGTGTCAGCGGTATATACGTTGAACAAAATTGGATCAAGTACAGGCACATCTCTGAGGCACAGACCACTTATCGCCCGACTAAAAGAGCTTTCCTCACGACCGAGATAAAGCTTTATTAGCCTGGTAATAAGCATTGACTTCAAAAGTCTGAAAAGAAATGGACAGGGAAGGAGGCAGAAGAACTTCAATAGCAAACCTTTTCTCTATACTGTGTCATAAGTCTGCACACCATCCTTCTGACAAACATGTGCTTTAAAAGTTGAATGTAAATGAATTTATTTAATACGTTGGTAAAGTGACGGTACCAAACATTATGTAAACAACCTCTCAAAGGTTTTAACATATACCGTAAAATAACCATGGGCCCACCGGTTAGAGTCACTATTTACGTCAGGAAGAGTACTTACATAAAAAATTATCTTATATTTTGGATACAGGGTTCCGTGACAGTGTGGTTTATATTTGTTCCGCTAAGCCCAGGTACATAACGTATTTTTTATGACACAGATGTTATAAATATACTTAATTATAATTAATAATAAAGAAAATAAAGAATTATCAAAACATAATATTTAAAGTTATGCTATCGAATGTGTTATACGGTCAATAAGAGAAGCGTGCAGAACAGCAAAAACTGGTATGTTTGGCCAACCACTGGACTTGACATTACAGGTGGGTGTCAGACATGTTTCTTGGGGAGTCTGCAGAGGTAGTCGTCATGTTGGATTTATTTCACATAAGAGCAATGTTAAATTTGAACTCGCACTGTGACTTAACGATTGGTCGGACAGTTATAATTTTTACATAGTTTGAACGAGTATAAAATATACTAGTACATCCACTCTTTAAAATGTCTAAAAAATTCATACAAATTAAAAACTAATAAACGAAAACTTATTATTTTTTATTTCATTACCAGTTCATATTTTTTGAAAATTAAAAAGAGGAATATCTAATGGAACTTATAATGAAGCGTCCTGTAAAATTTGGAACTGGTAATCGTTATATTAAATGTAGCATGCGAGTTTAATTGTTGTACTACACATTTTCGCCCGAGAGTTTCAAGCCGATGGTAGCAGCGCGCCTGGGTGAAAGTGAGGGAACTACACCCCAGAGCAGTATTTAATGAACTAGCTGACAGCCCTTGCTTCGCACGGGGTGATTCTATAAGCTTGCTCACCTTTCCCTCCGTGGTTCTCCCTAAACCATCACATCAAAATAAAAGCTCAGCCTGCTGCCGTTCTTCTGAAGAGACTATGATTTATTTTGTAGAAAACGCTTTAAGTCTACTTTAGGGAGATTGCAAAGTAGCGAACGGCAGTATTTCTGATGAAGGATGTTTTAACAGTTTGATGGCTAAGAAAATGAGTCTTCCTTTTTTTACAATTTATTTCATTTATTTAATTAATTTATTTTGTTCATTTTTTGCTTATTATGTGCAAACAATAATGTCATTATTTGTGATGGTATTAAAAACAAGCCTCCTTTTTACAAATGAAACTATTTTAGAATGTAAAGCAAAGTTAATAATGTGTTTTAATTCCATTTATCTAAGGATACAATTCTTGTCAGTTCCATTAATATTGCTGTTGTGCTGTTTTTGTAAATTGAATTTTAAAATAGTGATATTTACACTTAGATTTTATACCAATATTGTTCAAATTTATGCTGAATACCAAGCAACATAATATTATGATGACTTTTATTTATTTATGTGAGCTTTAATTACACAATTGAGCACATTATATACGGTTTTTATAATTTTGACGGTTATATTTAACAATGGTGTAAACAATGTTTCTTTTTTAAGTCATTGTTTAGAAATGTTTTGAAGGGTTCGAAGATTGTCTATATACAGTACCTCTCTTTGCAATACGCTTATACTGCTTAAAAAATTGTGTCTTTGAATCTACATCACTGTACATCATGATTGACTAATGTTGTATAGTTCACTAGTTCTCAGTGGCGTAGCTAAACTAGGGTTGCCATACGTCCATATTTTGTACGGATGATTTGCATTTTACATCTTGTGTCCTTGTCTGTACAGTACAAAGAAAAAACCGAATAGATGTCCGTACTTTTCATTCTATTAATATTAAATATATATTCTAAATATTTAATATTGTAAAAATTACCAACATGTATTACTAGTACTTTTGACAATCGTCAATCAACAGTTGTAAGAGGTTGTGTGTTGTATGATGACTCACAGACTATGCACTTTTATACTACCAAACACCTCCCACCCCTCAGTTTCAAACAAAATAAGTGTAAGTGTGACATTTTTGAAAGTGTTGAAAGACATAACACGTACTGAATTTTTGAAGCCATTAAAATCAATAGTTCTTTACATAAAAATAATAATCTCTTCAGAAAAATATGACTGGTTTCTGCCTTCAGCCAGTTCTGTACAACTACTACAAGTGATACCTACGACGTGTTTATAAGATCTCATGCAATGATTGTTCAGGATAATATATAGGACAAACAGGAAGATCTTTTTGCACAAGATTTAAAGAAGCACATACAGACCCCAAGCACAATAAACAGAAATCACATGTCGCTTAGCACCTCCTTGATACCAATCATTCTCTTCAATCAATAGATGAAAATTTACAGATACTTCATTTCTGCCAAAAAAGTAAACTATTAAACACACTAGAAGAATACGAAATTTACAAGTCTAAAACTAATCCACATTTACTTAATGACAAGATACATTTTGAATCCAACATATTATTCAACACTCTCATACACAAAACAAAATCAATGGTCACAGCTGATCCTAAAAACAATGATATCATTGAAGAAGGGGATAACTGAAGTTCACTTCAGTTCTTGTCTAACAATCGGCCACAGAACTGTATCGGTCTGTGCTTTATATGAAGTTATAGCTCTTTCTGAGGAACAGTCGACCTTAGTTAACAATGACTAGACTCGTTCATCTAAACTAATCACAAACATTCACTCCACATATTTGCCCATTATCTTGACGATCAGCGTTTCACTGATAATGAATAGTATTGTGAATGAATCTCTTAGTTAACATGGCTATGCCAACGTAGGGTTGTAACAATAGTACAGAGGTATTGACCCACCCATACACGTACCGTGGTATTGGCCCACCCGCCCACCCATACACGTACAGTGGTATTTATATGAACTTGTGTGAACTTTATATGAATGAAGTTCATCTTAACAAGAACAAGTGTTTTTGTTAAGATGAACTTGTTCTTCAAAAGACACACCTGATGATGAGTCTTTTGACTTGAAACGCGTCGTCAAGTTATCTAGTGGACAGATTGACTAAAACACGTAAGTAAATATTAATCGTCTGTCTGGGGCTAAAATGTCCACAATCCCCTTCCTTTCTTAATTTATAATTCTTCATTCCTAGTTCTTTCACTAATTAACGTAGCCTCACTAGTTTTGTTTAAAATGAAAAGTGATATTTTTATCCGGGTAACAATTTTCGTAATACTTATATACATTTAACACTGCTTTCATCTCACCACTTTTAAATATTTTTCTTTTGTCTTTCTTTTCCATTGTTAAAAACCACACTGAATAACTTAAATTATAATTATTCAATTCACTCGATCACTCTTTTAAGACACTTTTGTTTGTGTTTTTTCCAAAAAACACAAGTAATAACCAAAACCTGAAGGTACGCTTGTACAGTACTTCCTTCTTGGCAGATGTTTGTTTATTCCTTTGCATGGACAGATAAGATGAAAGAGCAAAAGGCCCAACTAAGTCAGCCAGCCTTGTCCTCAGTTGAGTTATTGATGGGTTTGAGATAGATAATATAGGACACACACTGAGCTGAGCTAATAGTAACACAATTCATACATTGATTAGTATTACTATTAAATACCCCTAATAATCTAACATAAATTATTAAATGTAACTGTCTTAAATCAATTAATAATTTCAACACTCGTTAATTTACGTACAAAATTAAAGAATGCTTTGAGTAACATAAGATGAAATACATTAAAGTTTCACAAAATTCACTAACATAAACATTATATGCGGTCCAAACGTATTATAGATATATCATATTAATTTAAATAAAATAAATCTATTTCTCCATTTTTAATATAACATCTATTATTTATTTCACAAATTAAATCATGAAATACCGAAACATTACAATAAATCAACGTTCATTTTTTGTTTTGTAATAGGGTAATTAAAACTTGAATCCTTCAAGAAGAAATTAATTTACAGCATTATACTTGTTAATTTATTTTCTAATTTACTATATTTCTCTTTTAATCAGTAAAATTTTTCTTGTAAATGAATAAACATATATGAAAATATCTACAAATTTTCATAGTTGAATAATTTCTTTGTTCTTTAAATAAATTTTTAACTAACTATTTGATTCGAGCAAAACCGTGAAGTTGATATATGACAGTGGGCAGACAGACGTGCTCTATATTTTTGCACCGGCTAGTAGCGCTGTGTTTGACCATAAGAACCATACTGCATTCTCAATGTGAAATAGAGTATAGACATACACCTACAATGGTATTGACCCATCCACCCACCCAGACACATATAGTGGCACTGTGGTATTATGGTGGGTGGGTCAATGCTATTGTACCTCTATGGGTGGGTGAGTGGTTCATTACCACCATAAGTTACTACCACTGTAAGTGTATGGGTGGGTGGGAGGGTCACTAGCTACAGATCAATTTAGACACCAAACTTATAATACTAGCCAATTACTGGCCAATATAGCACAATAGGCTCATTTATTGTAGTATTCAATAATAATAATGAAATTTAATGATTTTAACTTATCATGTTCTGTAATCTGCATTTACGTTTGAACATCTATCTACAATAACTGGTTCTGTAGCTGGATTAATTCCTAGTAAATTTCATGTTATGTTTTAATTTCTTTTAAAGGGGGAATAAATTCATTTTTCCAATATTTTGTTTGAACGCTTTAGCAATAAAGTAAATATCAATGAGGTACCTGGCTGCATCCAAATCTCACCAATTTACAGTGGTAATGACTCACACTTGTCCGCCCATACAAGTACATGGTGATGACCCACCTGCTAATTATATAACTAATGTTTATTGCAATCCTACACGTTCTTGGTTTGACTATTGGGTTTTGTAGGACAGAATGAATGCTGTATTATTTATCAAGATGTGCATTATTACTAATTTGAAAGTAGAAAATGAAATTAGAGTTGGTTGATTTTCATTAAAAGTGCCGAATGCTGATTAATATTTCTAAGACATTTGATTCGTTAAGAATCTTATTTGGGTTAGTAAGAAGGGTTTCTTTGCAACTATTTGTGTGATTTAACAAATCAATTTTGTTTAAGAAAAGATTATTTTACATTCAAATGTTGAATACTAATACCCAATAATTCCTAGTTATACTGAAGAATCATTGAATATATCCCTATAAATTTCAAATCAATTATTCAAATCACTACTAAGAATTAACTTAATTCTATATAAATTTTAGAGATCACTTATCAAAAACATATGTAAAACAGAGGCTAAATAGAAGTGCAAAAGATATATGGTAAGATCCACTCAATAAAAAAAATCATTGTAAAAAAGCACTTGGCAGAGTTATACCAAAAAACAAACACTAGAATTATGAATTGAGAATAGTAATGCCTTAATTTTCCCTTGCATTTGGTCATTACTGTATTTACAAAAACCGTTTTCACCCATTATCAATCGCGTGGTGAGAAAAAAATCTCTCTAAAATAGTTGTTACATTGGAATCTTTTTTAATTGGTCGGTAGCGTAGTTGGTTCAATCCAATTTAGTCAGCTTCATGTGCTAAAGGTTCTCAGTTCGGTTCCAATCAGAGTCATAATACATTTTAAGAAGGATCAGCTGATAACCACCGGCTGTTCATTTGTCATTGGGTTACTAATTAATGACACTTTCTAAGGAATAGTCGGCCTTAGTTTGTAACAATGACTACATTCGCTCATCTACACTCATTCGAAATCCATATTCGCCCATATCTTGACGATCGGCATCTTATGAATAAATAAATAAATAATAGCCAACCTACAACATTGACGTTATCTCTATACGCGATCGTTTGTGTCTCAGTAGTGGAGAGAAGTTTTCTCCATACGATTAGACTTGTTTTTAAAGTATCTTTTTTTGATATAGTTATTAATTTTGTTTGCAGATTTAGTTACGTGTGTTTAGTAGTATTTAAAGTTGTAAATAAATAGTTGTTATTTGTTATGGCCAAAAAACCAGATGATACTTTTTGTATTTGATAAATAATCTCTTTTTACATATATGCTTTAGTTATCCTCCGCATTAAAAAAATATATATTGATTTAATATTAAGAATAGCGCACACAACTACAACATTCATGAAATAATTATAACAAAAATATTTATATTTAATAATATTCGGTAGTTTACAAAGAAATAACAGGCATACAAATTTGCTTTATACTATCCTAAAGTGTATCAAATAAACTTAAAAATAAAAAATACAATTTTTTATGATATTGGAAAGATGATTGATTAATGTCATGGGTCTAAATTTTCTCTACACGCGACCAAATTTGTTCCATCCAACTGTGCAACCGATGACGCGTTAAGCAGACATTAAGGTTTTAAAAAACTGCTACCCATGACTACTCATTTACCTTAAAATGCTAAAAAATCATTAAATGGCTTCTTGAAAGATTCTTACAGCATCACAAATTTGTAGACTTTTTTCTACTTTGCCTACTTTCTAAACAAATTGTAGACAAATTTGTTTAGAAAGTATCTTTTGAATGTTATGTCAAAGACTTGCACATTACTTTTGAACAAGAATTTACGTTATAAATAATGGTTTAGCAGATATAAGACACTTAAACTTGTTCATCCAGTACAGCGAAACTTGGAGGTGGACTTGTAATGTTGATAGTTTATTTCAATGCTCATTAAAAAAATAAATAAAACAGAATTAAAGTAATTAAATCAATAACATTAGTTTAATTCAGCATAACAAATACAATATGACAAAAGATGCATAAGCCCTTGTCATATTCTCAGAGTTTGTTCATGCAAAAAGTTTCAGTTGAGAGCATCTGACTGTTTCAAATCACTCTCTGGACATTTCTCTCTAAATAGGAACAAAATATAGGAAAATTAGTCAATTTAAGAACTTGATTTTAGAGGGAAATTGCAACGTATCCAATTGCCCCTTAATTAAATAATATTGGTTTCATTGTATTAAGTGAATTTAACACCAGCAAATAGAACAATTCTTAATATTAATATATAATTTATAAATTAATTCTTAATATAAATAAAATGCTATTTATTTTATTAAATGTTATCAAAGAAAGTTATGAATTTTATTGTAAACAGATTTAAAAGAAATTTTACTAAAATTTAACATGTGCAATTTTTATATATTTCTTTTAACGTGTGCTGAGTGAAAGGAAATCTATAATATATTAAGCAATCATAATAAAGTGCTTAAGCAATAAAATCCTTGCCACATAGATCTACATTAATGTTATTTTTTTAGAGAATCAAAATTGTTGTCAGTTTAACATTTAATCGCCTATACATTTAACAAACTTGTAACAAAAATATTAATAAGCTTATTAATAAAAACATAATAACAATAATTGAACTGATACATGAGATGAAACCAAAATCATAAATAACCCTCTATACAGGATTTGCATGGCAGACCGTAGGCAGTTTTTCCAAAAACACAATAACAATAATTGTACTGATACATGAGACCAAAATCATAAATAACCCACTATAAAGTATTTGCATGACAGATATTAGGCAGTTTTGCCAAAAACACAATAACAATAATTGTACTGATACATGAGATGAAACCAAGATCAAAATAACCCACGATACAGTAGTTTCATAGCAGATATTGCCAAAAACACAATAATAATAATTGTACTGATACATGAGATGAAACCAAAATCATAAATAACTTACTATACAGTATTTGCATGACAGATATTAGGCAGTTTTGCCAAAAACACAATAACAATAATTGTACTGATACATGAGATGAAACCAAAATCAAAATAACCCACTATACAGTAGTTTCATAGCAGATATTGCCAAAAACACAATAATAATAATTGTACTGATACATGAGATGAAACCAAAATCATAAATAACCCACTATACAGTATTTGCATGGCAGACCGTAGGCATATTTTGCCAAAAACACAATAATAATAATTGTACTGATACATGAGATGAAACCAAAATCATAAATAACCCACTATACAGTATTTGCATGGCAGATATTAGGCATATTTTGCCAAAAACACAATAACAATAATTGTTCTGATACATGAGATGAAACCAAAATCATAAATAACCCACTATACAGTATTTCCATGGCAGACCGTAGGCATATTTTGCCAAAAACACAATAACAATAATTGTACTGATACATGAGATGAAACCGAAATCATAAATAACCCACTATACAGTATTCGCATGGCAGATATTAGGCAGTTTTGCCAAAAACACAATAACAATAATTGTACTGTTAGATGAGATGAAACCTATATAAAAAATAACCCACCATTAAGTATTATCATGGCAGATATTACGCAGTTTTGCCTAAAACACAATAACAATAATTGTACTGATACACGAGATGAAACCTAAATCACAAATAACCCACTATAAAGTATTAGCATGACATTATTGGGCAGTTTTGCCAAAAACACAATAAAAATAATTGTATTCTTACATGAGATGAAACCTAAATCACAAATAACCCACTATAAAGTATTAGCATGACAGTTATTGGGCAGTTTTGCCAAAAACACAATAACAATAATTGTACTGATACATGAGATGAAACCAAAATCAAAATAACCCACTATACAGTAGTTTCATAGCAGATATTGCCAAAAACACAATAATAATAATTGTACTGATACATGAGATGAAACCAAAATCATAAATAACCCACTATACAGTATTTCCATGGCAGACCGTAGGCATATTTTGCCAAAAACACAATAATAATAATTGTACTGATACATGAGATGAAACCAAAATCATAAATAACCCACTATACAGTATTTGCATGGCAGATATTAGGCATATTTTGCCAAAAACACAATAACAATAATTGTTCTGATACATGAGATGAAACCAAAATCATAAATAACCCACTATACAGTATTTCCATGGCAGACCGTAGGCATATTTTGCCAAAAACACAATAACAATAATTGTACTGATACATGAGATGAAACCGAAATCATAAATAACCCACTATACAGTATTCGCATGGCAGATATTAGGCAGTTTTGCCAAAAACACAATAACAATAATTGTACTGTTAGATGAGATGAAACCTATATAAAAAATAACCCACCATTAAGTATTATCATGGCAGATATTACGCAGTTTTGCCTAAAACACAATAACAATAATTGTACTGATACACGAGATGAAACCTAAATCACAAATAACCCACTATAAAGTATTAGCATGACATTATTGGGCAGTTTTGCCAAAAACACAATAACAATAATTGTATTCTTACATGAGATGAAACCTAAATCACAAATAACCCACTATAAAGTATTAGCATGACAGTTATTGGGCAGTTTTGCCAAAAACACAATAACAATAATTGTATTCTTACATGAGATGAAACCTAAATCACAAATAACCCACTATAAAGTATTAGCATAACAGTTATTAGGCAGTTTTGCCAAAAACACTATAGAAATATTTGTTCTGATATATGAGATGAAACCAAAATCACAAATAACCCACTATACAGTATTTGCATGGCAGATATTAGGCAGTTTTGCCAAAAACACAATAACAATAATTGTACTGATACATGAAACCAAATTCATAAATAACCCACTATACAGTATTTGCATGACAGATATTAGGCAGTTTTGCCAAAAACGCAATAACAATAATTGTACTGATACATAAGATGAAACCAAAATCACAAATAACCCACTATACAATACTTGCATGGCAAATATTGGGCATATTTTGCCAAAAACACAGTAACAATAATTTTACTGATACATGAGATGAAACCTAAATCACAAATAACCCACTATACAGTACTTGCATGACAGATATTAGGCAGTTTTGCCAAAAACACAATAAAAATAATTGTACTGATACACGAGATGAAACATAAATCACAAATAACCCACTATACAGTATTTGCATGGCAGATATTAGGCAGTTTTGCCAAAAACACAATAACAATAATTGTACTGATACATGAGATGAAAACCTAAATCACAAATAATCGCTATAAAGTATTTGCATGGCACATATTAGACAGTTTTGCCAAAAACACAATAACACTAATTGGACTGATACTTAAGATGAAACCAAGAACACAAATAACCCACTATACAATATTTGCATGGCAGATATCAAGCAGTTTTGCCAAATTGTAAATTTGTGTAATTTATCATTTTATATTAGTTCCATACTAAACCTGAAGTATGTTTGGTCTTTTCTTTATCTTTAGAAATTTTAAAGGGATAAATTTAAAGTTAAAAATGATAACTAAGAATTCCATTTTATATTTTTACAATGAAGTATATATATATATATCATCAATAAAGTGTTTATAGTTTAAGGCCGATATAATATTTACTCAAACTTATATCAGCTTGGATGAGTAGGCAAACATCACCAAATGATCCCAAAAACATAATTTATTTAAGTTTACAGTGAAGTATTTAAGTAAGGACTTATCAACATTCAAGTTAAACCTTTCATTTATAGTAAATAATTTATAAATATTTACGACTAATTTATTACATCACGTAAAACTATTACATTATGCATAATTTTTTCTTATATTTATATTTGTTATAGAGTCTTGATTGGATGATACTATCTGTAACATATCTTTTGGTATCATTATTACATCAGTTGAATCTTCTTGAATCTAAACATTATTTGTAAGTAGAGGATATACAGTAATTCTGTTTAAAATTCTGTTTTATAAAAGTAAAACAAATAGAAGAATAAAAATATAACTGGGGGAGGGGGAGTAAGAGCAGGAATGGGAGTGTACCAAAGAGGCAGAAAATGTTTCATTAAGAAACATTTTTGAAATACAAAGTGAATAGTAGTGAATGTAGTTTATCATTGGTTTTGGAGTGCGGAGAACTTGGCTGTCCAACAACTAGAGCAGAGTATCTGCCAGTCTACATGGAGCCCACCTCACCCACCCCCTACATTGCTACACATTTCCTCTTACCAAATGTCTAGTTTCATCTTCTAAACTCAAGTTTCTTACTTATTTAAGATTTACTCTAATATATTAAAACAATTTAAACTATTCTCTTTAAAAAGTAAATTAATCATTCATCTTGCAGTCTAGATTGCTTGTAAATATATAAGCGAGTTCAATTTATTGTATGATGAAATTAAATGGAAGCTCTTTATTTAAAGAGGCATAATTAGGGCCAAGTGGCCCTTTTTTACATTCAACCTCTTATCGGTTGAATATAACACTAATATCCAATTTTATAGTTACTCTAGGAATTTTGTTTAAACATTTTTTCCCCTGTAATAGATTTTCCAATTCGTCATTTAATTGGGAAAATAGTATTATATTTCCCAATAATGATAAATAATTGTTTCAGAGACTACTAACATTTATTTATTAATATTAGATTTTAGTATTTTTTTAAATACAATTTGGTATTTTAATCATATTAAAATGTATAAACACAAGTGAAATGTAAATTTAAAATGTAAATATTTCGCAAATGTATTGTATATTAGTTTTCCCTGATTTATGTATTTTCAGTATTTTATAAAAAGTATACAAATCGTTATGCAAGAATAATAAGAGAGCTAAATTGATGACAACTGTCAAAATGTTAAAATGCCAGATACACAACAAGGCTTCCAAGTTCAACAATTTAAAATAATTAAGAGCATGTATTGAAGGCCTTCTGGTTTCAGGGTCTGCGATACCAGAATTTATTACAGTGAAACCTCTCTCCCTCCTCTAGCTCAAAACCAATTGTGACAAGTTTATATCATCCTTACTATGTTTCAATATATTAGGCAGTAAGACTATCAAGAGGTGGGGAAAATAATGAGCAACATAAGTTATATGCCCATTGAGATAGGATGATACAAAACTGCAAATACGTCTGCTTCCTAACATTGCAGTCAAAATTTAATTTATGTGTAACACCGTATTCACATATTTATATAGCATAGTATAAGATATATTTGCAATAATTTTGTGTGCTTTGCATCTGTGATAGTGCTCACAGAGGAACGGGCAGAGTCAAAGGAGTGTATGTTGCTTTAAACAAATTCAAGTTTACTGTTCCGTAAGAACACTTATGATTTCAGAGGTTTGATAAATTAACTGAATTGGTCGGGATAGGCCATAATCAGAGAGATTAGAATTAAATACAGTAGTAGATACTTCACAGTGTATGTAAGGAAGGAGAGAAGTGGTGTGATTTGGGAAAATAGAAAAGAGGTTGAAGTCAGATGGGAACTATCACAGTAAAACTAAACATAAGAACGCACAATCGACAGTAACATACACCCACCCACTCAAACACACACAACTGATGTTGACTGACCTACACACTCTACAAACATATACAAATGATGTTGACTGACCAACATACTCTACAAACACATACAACTAATGTTGACAGACCTACCCATTCTAAAAATACATACAACTGATGATGACAGACCTACCCATTCTACGAATACATATAACACGACTAACAATTCTCTGAACAAATACAACTTATGTTAATACTATATACTGTGTGTGTGTATATATATATATATATATATATATATATATATATATATATATATATAGTAGAAAAGTTGTAATTCCTAGGGCTGCTATTTATAATAATGTTATAATAAAAAACAATAACTTAGCACCCTTAAATAGTTTTTTTATTAAATTATCACCAACCGGTTTCGGCATTTATGCCATCTTCATAGGTGAACGTGTGTTTACAAAACAAATAAAATTAAGTAAATAATTATCATAAAGGAAACATATGTTAAATTAGTGAATATTTTTCTTCTGGTGGTTAGTTGTCATTTTGTGTGTTGTTTCTTATATGTATAATTGTTTCGAATATTGGGTTTCTTTTTTGTGTTAACATGGTGTTGATTAAATTATTGGGATTTTCTTTGTTGTGTTTATAAATTTCAAGTTCTTCTTGAGAATCTAGTTTTTTGCTTTTAGAACCGAATTTTAGAATTTTCATGTTGGTTTTCATATTTGTGTAGTTGTGATTATTGTTTAGTAAGTGTTCTGCAAAGGAAGATTTCATTGAAGTTCTGTTGTTTGATTTTAGAGCTTGTCTGTGTTCATTGAATCTTCGTTTAAATGATCGTCCTGTTTGTCCAATGTAATAGTTTGAGCAGTCTGAACATTCAATTTTTGAATAATCTAGAATCATCAAAAATCATTAATGATAAAAATCCCTTTAGAAACAACTTAATTTATTGGTTTCGTTACGTTGATGATATTACAGTTGACTCGCGGTAGTCTGACACTTAACAGTCCGACACGCTCGGTAGTCCGACGTGGTCTAGCGTGGGTGACCCAAGAAATCTTCCTAGACTGGTATAATAATCATTTTGTCAAAGAAGTAAAACAGCATTTAAAGGCTAATAATCTGCCATTAAAGGCTCTTTTATTATTAGATAATGCTCCTGGGCATCCAAAATCAGAAGAATTAAAAGCAAAAACAGCCGATGGATACATCGAGGTCATGTATTTACCGAAAAATACAACTGCTCTGATTCAGCCAACGGATCAGAATGTTATCAAAACTCTAAAGGCGCATTACAAAAAACGCCTACTTATGGATATTGTTTGCCAACCAGATGCAGACATTACAACACTGTTGAAAAAGTTTGACATTAAGGACGCTATTCTTAATGCAGCTTTTGCGTGGCAACAAGTCCAGCCATCAACACTTATAAAATCCTGGAAAAATGTTTGGCCACATAACCCCCTCCTCCAAAATAAAGATGGTGAAAACCAACGGGAAGATGACGACAACACCCAAGATAACAATCGTGTAGTGGAAGAAACCATTTTACTTTGTAATCAAACTAACGTCCAACAAGAATTATCGGAAGAACTAATAAGATGGGTGTTAGACGATAACCTGGGTGCAGAACAAACAGATGAAGAGATTCTGCAAGAAATCATAACACAAAACGACACAATTGAAGAGGCCGTGGAGACGGAGAAAAATCCGTGATCAGCTGTGATGAAGCTTTGTCTGCTGCCAACACTTTGATTCTCTGGTGTGAGGAACGTGACCTAGATGCCAACAACGTTTTAGTTTTGAAATACATTCAAGAAAAAGCGATTAACGAAGGTTTGCGTACAAAGAAGCAGAAGAAAATAACAGATTTTTTTCATGTTTAGTTTATTTACTGTTTTGCAATCTGTTCATATGTGTGTAAGTACAGTACAAACTTTGCTATAATACATACAATCTTGTACTTTTAATGTAGTAAATACAGTTTGTCAATTTCTTAAAATTATCGGCATTAATTACTGTACTTTATTTTTAACCTAGACCTTTGGTCAATACAGTACGTATTTATTTTATGCACATAAATATTCACAAACAGTATGAAATAGGTTTGTTAATACAGTACAGTACATACCTATTGCTTAAAACTATCGTATTTGTTATTGTTTTAAGTTTAAACATCGAATTCAGTCATGATGGGAGGTACAATTGGTAATCCGACGTTTTTGGTAATCCGACACCCTACTGGTCCCGTGACTGTCGGATTATCAAGAGTCAACTGTATTTGTTTATTCAAAGGAACAAAAGATCAACAAATTCAACTTCTAAACTATCTGAATTCCATCTCTAAAACAATCAAATTTACAATGGAAAGCCAAAATAAAGAAATCAACTTTTTAGATTTAACAATTTATCAAAATTCATCAAAACATAAATTTAAAATTTACGGAAAGAACACTCAATCAGATCTTATAATCCCAATAAATTCCAATCATCCATGGTGTCATAAAATGGCTTCATTTCGATCTTTCATTAAAAGACTAGTGGAAGTACCAATGGACAAACATGATTTCAATGAAGAATTCAAAATAATCAAACAAATAGCAATGGCTAATGGTTATAAACCTTCCACAATCGACAAAATATTACATAAAATAAAAATTAAAAATAGAAACATTTGTCAAGTAGAACCAGAACATTCATCTGTGTTCCCCACAACACAATACTTAATAAAGCAATTAGAAAAACCTTTAAAAAAGAAAAATTCAAAATAGGTTTTAAAACAAATAACAACGCATTTAACATAATACAAAAGAAATCCACTTCCAAATTACATAAAACCCAAGATATATTTGACAAATCAGGAATTTACAAAATTGAATGTTCAGACTGCTCAAACTATTACATTGGACAAACAGGACGATCATTTAAACGAAGATTTAATGAACACATACAAGCTCTAAAATCAAACAACAGAACTTCAATGAAATCTTCCTTTGCAGAACACTTACTAAACAATAATCACAACTACACAAATATGAAAACCAACATGAAAATTCTAAAATTCGGTTCTAAAGCAAAAAACTAGATTCTCAAGAAGAACTTGAAATTTATAAACACAACAAAGAAAATCCCAATAATTTAATCAACACCATGTTAACACAAAAAAGAAACCCAATATTCGAAACAATTATACATATAAGAAACAACACACAAAATGACAACTAACCACCAGAAGAAAAATATTCACTAATTTAACATATGTTTCATTTACGATAATTATTTACTTAATTTTATTTGTTTTGTAAACACACGTTCACCTATGAAGATGGCATAAATGCCGAAACCGGTCAGTGATAATTTAATAAAAAAACTATTTAAGGGTGCTAAGTTATTGTTTTTTATGATAACATTAATACATTAATATATATATATATATATATATATATATATATATGGTGACGCGTAACCATGAAAACACAATGACATATCAGTGTTGACTTCAATAATGATTTTATTTGCAAGCGTTCATCAAAGTACATCTTTAGTTTCCATGACAACTCTTGTTAAAAATATACAAAATTAAGTCCTAATTAGAGAATCCATTTTGTGTCTATAGGATTATATAAGATAATAATTAACTTCCTTTCAAGGTGGTAATGAGTCATCGCGTGAGTAAGAACCTGAGCCGCGAAACAATAAGCATAAGCATGTTCCATGTTTCTTGAATTTTAGCCGTAGGCTCTAAGCAAAAAGATCCGGGGGTCCAGGGGGCTTGCCCCCTGGCGAGGCCCGCAGGGCCGAGTTTTCATCGGATCATATATAACGAAATCGCTACTTGAAAGCGTTCAGAGCACTGACGAGAATTAGCAAACAAATGAAAAGACTGAAGGAGAAAATAATGCACAAGAAAATGATTTTCTTATTTAATTTTTGAACTAATAACTATTTAAAGCATTTTTTTAAGTATATACTTTAAAAATTATTTCAAAATACACAATAGTAGCAAAATTTGATTTCATAGAAGATGGTACAAAGATTGTTAAGATCAGACCAATAATAACTGATAAGTTGTAATTTTTGTAGAATAGAATAAGTTTATTTGCCACAACAATATTTCATGAAATATACAGGCACGTCCATTACAATATTTTTCAGTTAAAAATTCAGTTATAAAGTAAGAGGGATTTTTTTAATAAGAACAATTCCACTTTCTTGTTAAACATTTTAAATTCTAAATCTCTGATTTCCTTTGGTAGTTTATTCATGAATTTTATTGATATAATAAGTGGGCTACTGTCGCTTTTGTGCAGTCTGGTTTGAGGGACATTGATGAGGTTTTTATGTCATAAGTGTGGAATGCCTCTCTGAGTTCAATTTTATCTGAGTTAGTTTTAAGGTACAATAAACATTGCAAGATATGTAAAGTGTTAACATTTTTAAGTTTTTGAAAAGAGGTTTGCAGTCTTCAATTCTATCTACTCCAGATATTATTCTTATATATTTCCTTTGTACTGTGAGAAAGTTTTGAGAATGAGGAGAAGCACCCCACACCAAGAGACCATGTGAAATGTGAGATTGGAAGATTCCGAAATAAGCCTTACGGACATAATCCTCTCCAGTTCACCACAAAAGCGTTTTAAAGCAAAAATACTACTGCTGAGCCAATTAAGTGAAAATTAAAATTTAGAGTAGGATCTAGCGTAACGCCAAGAAATGTTGGAAAAATATCATTATTTTCAGAATTTACTTTGGTACAAAAAAATTTTTGAGTTTTTGAGTTGTTTAGGACCAATTCATTAGCTGATAGCCAGGTTTGAGCATAATCCAAATTGGATTTAGCTAAATCAAGTGCTTGATTACTATTTTTGCGTTTACTTATAATGGTGGTGACATCAGCGTATAACACGAGGCTCGAAGGCACATTTGAGCTCAGGTCATTCATTGATCATTATTAAAAAGAGGAGTGGTCCAAGCACCAATCCTTGGGGAACGCCACTTGTTACCAGTAGTTCCTCAGTGATTTAGTCATCACATATGACTTATTGAATTCTACTGTTCAGGTAATATTAAAAACATTTAGGGCTAGGCCTTTGATCTTGTAATGGTGTAACTTATCTAACAAAATCTGGTGGAAGACGCAATCAAAGGCCTTGCTGAGATCACAAAGAGTAATCACAGCACATGGTAATTAGATAAAATTGTCACAACATTAGCATATACTGTATTACTAAAATTACAACTTATCAGTTATTATTGGTCCATTCATAATAATCTAATTGTACTATCTTTTATGAAATCAAATGTTGTAACTTTTGTGTATTTTGAAGTTTTTTCTAAAGGTTTATACTTTTTAAGATACTAAGCTTTGAAAACTAAAAGTAGCCAATATTTTGAAATGGTACAAAGTAGGAACTTGCTACTGTATACTGAATTAGGTCTTATTCCTCATAGATTTGCTTGATTCAAGATAATATTTTGAGAGGTTATTAGGATATGACAAATGATGTAAAAAACACATTCAGACAGACAAACGAAAAAACAAGCGTTTTTGGGAACTTTTTTCTTAGTGAAAACTTAGTGAAAAGATTAAATTCACGTCTTTCTTGAAAATTTAATCAAAATTGTTAGGGTTGTTTTTGAGATCTATTTTTCTATGTTTTTTGGCGATAAAAATAAAAAAAAAAACTGGTTTCAATTTACATGAAAATGTAAATAAAAATATACTGAAGTCTTGAAGGTTTTTTTTATGAACAACCTGTATACAGTATGTACTCTATGATTTTTTTATTTGATTATCAAGTGTAAATAAATGGTACCAGAAAACTGGCACAAACTTTCTTCCTTTCCCTTTGTTATATCAGAGTGTTTTAAAAAATGTACAAAGCTTGTTAAGGAAATGAATTTGAAATAGTTTAGTGTATTGATTTTTACCAGAGATAGATGACCAGACGAAACACTTATTTTATTTATATAAAAGTATGGAAAACAATAATCTTCAAAAACAGTTGTCCAGGTAATCACATTGCCAGATTTTAAGAAAACAACCTTCAACAAATTGAGTCGTGGCTTTCGGCCTTCGGCTTCCAGCCCCAACTTAGTAAGCTAAAAACTAAAATATTTTAATTTGCATCTTTACTGAAAATTTAGAAAAGTTTGAAAAATTTCATTTTTAATGTTTTTGCCCTTAAAAAAATATTATAACTCAAAAAATATTTAAGTTAGGGACATACGGTTTTTACTAAAATATTTTAAAATGAAATTCACGTCTTTCTTGAAAATTTAATCTAAATTGTTAGGGTTGTTTTTGAGATCTATTTTTGTATGTTTTTTGGCGATAAAAATAAAAAAAAAACTAAAGTTTCAAAAAAGTGAAAAAAATGATTTGGAGATATTGGCTAAATATACATTCTTTCCAAATTCCATAAAAATCTATCCATCCGTTTGGTCTCCAGCGAAATGCACAGACACACACACAGACACCAAATATTTTTTGAAAAACCATTTTTTTTTTGTTCAGGGGGCCCTAAAATGGATATTTAGACCAACTTGTAAAAGAATTTTGTTTGGATGATTACAATACTTTCTGTATATAACGCATATAGGAGAAAGTAATAACATAACTATAATCACAAACTAACAATTAATTCTGTTTTTTAGTACTTTTGAGGCACAAGATTCAGTAGTATATAAACACAAGGTTCATATAAATTAATTCCTGATTTATAAGTTCATACTATATTTTATATAAATATAAACTCAATATATTTTTAATAAATTACAAATTTAATAATAATTAGTTTAAGTTGTTTTTTACATAAATATGTGCTGTTATTTTAGAGCAAGTAAGACTGTAATAATGAGTCAAATAGATTATTTTAATGTTTTAATTTATATTTACACAATAATTAGATTGTGCTATGGCTGTCAATTGTTTTATGTTTAGGGTTTCAACAGGCGCTCAAGACATTGTTTACACACTTCTTATTCAGTAAAGGACTCAACATAATCAAGCTGTTTTCGTATTCTTGTCTTTTACTTCGGACTCCTATGCCTTTTTGTCACCTTATTTTTCAGGCACAAATAAGTACTTTAAAGAAGATCAATTTTAACTATTTCATAGAACTAATACTTTATTTATTAATTTGTTACATATGTTTAAGGGATTTTAGGTAGACAACAGTAGGAGGATTGCAGGAGAAGATGATCTTACTTTTATATCTCAATTAAATTTTAAAAGCTTTTACAACAACTTTGTATTATATTCATAGTATAAGTTAGAAAATATTTTTTATTTGATATTTGGGTCAACAGGTAAATAAAAAATAAATTTATAAAAAAATAACTAATCTGTAAACTACTACCGTGTAGCTGTGATAAATTTGATACAACTTTACTCTCTACCTTTTTGTTGTTGTATAATATTTTTATTAAAAAATAACCAAAAACTAAAATTGTATTTGTCTGAAAAACATTGTAATTTTTGAATTTTTCAGTAACTTAGAAACTATTGGATGAATAGAGGTAACTGCTAATAAATTTTATCTTCTTTAAATAAGGTTTGGTTGGCTAAATTGTAAAGATTTATAGTTCGGAAATATAAAAAAATCTTAAATCTAAAATTTCAGAAACTCACCCATTTTTTGAGACAACATTTCTAGAGGTTTTTCACTTTCTTCAGTCACTATTTCAGCTGCAGGCTTATATATATATATAAATATATAATGGGCGAGTTTCTCATTATTACAGTCTTACTTGCTCTAAAATAACAGCACATATTTATGTGAAAAACAACTTGAATTAATTATTATTAAATTTGTAATTTATTAAAAATATATTGAGTATATATGAATTTATATAAAATATATCTTGAGCTTATAAATCAGGAATTAATTTATATGAACTTTGTGTAAAAAATTATATACAGTAGAACTCCAATTATCCAAACTCCAACTATCCAAATTGCCGATTATCCGAATTGTTTTCAGATGGTTTTAAAACAAATCATACAACCTTCAGTTTTTTAATTTTGTTCTGAAAAAAAAAACAAAAACTAAAAACATACACAACAAAGATTAGTATTTTTAATCCTTAAAAAAACAAACATACATGTATGTATCACAATAAATAACACATACTATGCCTCAAATACTGTACCCATCTTAAAAGAACAAATCCCAATTCTGGCAAAAATTATAATAAGATAGGGATAATTTATTTTCTACACAAGCTATTGTCCTTCCCTGTCAAACAGATTTGCGACCTGGCTGCCTAAAAACAGATAGGACAGTAAAGCATACAAAGCATATTTGACTAAGATGTTTGGCAAACAATAACATTTGTTTACTGGATGGTACGTAAATACACCTATAATATACTGTATATAATTAAATTGTAAATAAATATATAACAAATGCCCTCTTTCATTTCCAATATTGTTTATCCCATTTCAACATAGATGCACTTAATTACACAAATTAGTTCAATAAAATGGACCAGTTTTAGACAAAAATCCAATTATCCGAATACTTGATTATCCGAAAAGGGTATGGTCCCAATTGATTCGGATGATTGGAGTTCTACTGTATTGAATTTTCTTGAAATAAGACATTGTAAAGATTGGCATAATATCTACATAGTAATAAAACGTTGAACTTGAACTAATTATAAAATAATTTATAACTGTGTTTCTTATCATTTTGATGCTATATGAGGACAATTAAAACATTTTGGAGGTAGTATATCGATCACCAATTGCCTAATATTAAGTTATATTAAAACATCTAATCAACGTTTTACAATAACATTATCAGTGAAGCAATAAAAATACCATTTGAGATTTTGCTGATATAAAAATAAAATAGTTAGTTTAAAGGGCACTGGATCAGGAATAAGTATATTAGAAGAGATAGAGAATCAGCAAACGTACCTTAGAAGTCTAATAACACAATACAAAAGAATAAAAATACAGACATAACTCATACACAAATTTTCAGTGCAACTGGCACTTTCCTCAGACTCACTAACTAATCCTTATTTTCTAGTTTCTAGTTGAACTTACAAATACCATTACCACTGCTGGCAACATTAAACTAAAATCATCCAAACTGAACTTAAAATATTTTTTTAACTCTACTTACAACCGTTGCTTTCCTCCAAATAATGCCTAACCTTAAATTCACCTATTCTCCAATACAACAAAAACCTAACTTAGCAGACCTTATCAATATACATACCCACTGGCTCCTGTTCTCCTAAAAAAAACTCTGTACCTATCCCTCTACAAATCTCTTCCTGGCAAAAATCTGCGTAAACTGTTAATTTTTCTCTTAACAATGGTACCGTGTGCTGTGTATAACCTCTCAAACCACACCCTTCCCGAACCTGAGCTGAATATTTTGTCCAAAAGCCTTACTTTCACTCCTACTTCTCAATTAGACCAGTTTTTCTTAGTTTCTGATATAATTATCTTTGTCTGCAATCTGAAGTTAATTTGTTCTTAGAGAACAACTCTTTCAACCCTATTTCTGCCGATTTTTCTGGAACCTGCCGAATCACTTCAAGCCTTAATAAAGCCTCCAATTTTATCTTTTGAATATCCTATTGAACTGTACTTTAACTTCATCCTCCAAAAAGTGTGAAATCCATAGTTCTTCTCCCAACTGTACCGGGTCTTTTGACCGGTACATTTCGTTTTTTTCGTCGTTGGCTGCCGGGCTGCCTGAGATCGCTCATGCCCTGCGTTTCGCGTACTTTGGTGGCCGTTGGCCCAGTTTCGTTCGTTCCTGGGTCCAGCTTCGGTCAGGTTGGCCTGTCTGTTCAGTTGTCTTGTGCTGCCTGCAGAAATAGACATGCGAGGCTAAAGGCACCTAAAACGTAAGTGTTCATTTTGTAAGTTTTAATATCTAATCACCCTTTTGGTGAGAATATTTTGTTTCAATAATATTAATCGTTCTTGCTTGTGTTTCAGGGTTTTGTTAAATTTTGTGTTCTTTGTCTAGATGTTTCTCAGACTAGGTTAACGCCATGTGCTCAATGTTACAGTTTTACCAGTAATTGCTTTATCATATCTTGTTTTATTTTCAATTGTAATTTTCTATAATGTTTATTGAGCCTTTTTTCAGTTGGAGTTACCGATATATCATATTTTTGTTACTTGACAATAACCTAGCCTATCTTTAGTTTGATTTTCATGTTATAACATATTGCCCCTGTATCCATAGCCTAGTTGTAAGTTTGTCATTTTTTTTCCATACGTCTTTTATATTTTGTTAAATTGTAATTTAGTTTAAATTTTTCATAGCCTAAAGTTAATCTTTCACTGTCTTGTTGCTCCAATCATGTATAAGTTTGTCTCTTCATGTTAAGTTTTGCGAAATCATGCACACTTATATTTAGTTGTTATGTGTTATTTTTGTAAAAGGGTTTGGCTGTTCTATTTTTAATGGCTGTGTTTGACCTTGCAGTCCAGGGTCCTCGAGTGGGACATTTTCCCTCAGCCTGCCGTCCGGGGATTGTCTACCATCTGCACTGCTAGCCTGGCCTGAGGACCATGTTGGAGCCTGGAGTCGCCCTCTACCCGCTCTACATCTTTGGTGGTAGAAGTCTTCTGTCCTCAGGTCAGTGCGTTCTATGTCGTTTTTCCCGGCGGCTGAGCTGGGGGTTTTGATGTGAAATAAAAAGAAAAATAAAGGTGCCGAACTATTGAATGTGGCCTAGGCCTAAACTGGAACAGTGACTCTATTCAACACAGCCATTGGGGACTTATGTATTTTTTTTACTAAAGAAAAAAAAGAAAACTTTTAAAATACAAAAAGAACTTAGTGTTAATATTTATTGTTATTTATTTTTAATTAGTTTATTTTCTTATTACATTTGTTTAGATTTTTAAATTTGTTAGGTCCCCATTGTTAAAGTAGGTTATTTATTTATTTATATGTTTAGGCCTAGTGATTTATTTTTTGTTGTTGTTAATTGTATTATAGATGTCTTGAAGTGCATTTTTACTCGAACGGTACCGTGTTAGATTTTCTTTTTAATTGTTTAATTTTTCAACTCACCAAAAGGGGATTATTGTGCTTTTGCTTAACTTCTAATTCGGAGCTGCCCAGGGATTCCGGCTTACTCCCTGGCCCGGTGGAATCAAGGGGATGTGGGCTAAATTGCCGGGGTTTATTTTGGGGTTATCTAAATTGTTTCTAGATGTTCACTTTTAATTTATTAAAATTTTCTTACGTTTAGGGTGTCTGGCTAGGCTGCAGATAGGCCATGTAGTTGTTAATTGGTAATTTTGGTATTTGTTGCGTTTGTTATTAATGTGTAGTATCTTGTTAATTCTAGTGTTTGTTGTTATTTATTTAATTGCAAATTTATGTTGTGGCCTTCTGCCTGCCAGTTTTGCCTTCTTGGTAATAAATCAGTTTTGCTCAGCTGCCGAGTGTTATTTTGACCCTCCAACTGCCACCCGTGATCCCATCGCTCGACTTGTTTTGAGCCATCCCCCAGTTGGCACGCCTTCCAGCTTTGGTGGGGGGGGATGGGTCTCACAACTCCCTACAGACTGGAACCTTACCATCGCTGAATGCGGAGCTATTAAGTCCTGAAATCTAATGACAACATCGAATCCTCTGGCTGATAGAGCCTCCACCACTGTCATTCTGAACAAATCTGATAACATCCACGAAATAAACCACTATTTGACCAATTCTTTTTTAAAAAAACTTGACTTTGACCCTACCGAATAATAAATACTCCTTCATCATGACAAACACCTAAACTAAACTACTGTCACTAAAATTTTGTTAATCAGTGATCAACCTATTCCACCTTACTGGTAGGCCTATTGTGGTCAGCTATAATTACATTACCGAACACACACACCATCAGCACATGCACTACCAATACCAAACTTAGCACTTCCTTACTAGTTCAGCTAACTCAGTTCATCCTCGAATAAAATCACTTCCAAAGTTCTGGCATGAACTACCTTCAGATCAAGGGTGATGCTATGGATACCCGCATGGCCCCTTCTTACCCAACCTTTTCTTGGGGAAATTGGAGAAGAATTTCCTTCAAAAGCAACATATCCAACTACTCTGCTGACTTTCATTTCATTGGTGCTCTATTTCATTGGTGATATTTTATGATCTCTGACCAACCTTAAACCCTTTCTTTATAGCCTACAAAACCTTTAATCCCTGATTTTCACTTGACAATCTTCTTCCGAACAGATAGTCTTTCTTGATGTGGAAATCAAGATTGGAGGACGGTGTCTTTCAAACTTATATTAACATCAAACCTAATAATAAACAACAATACCTTTACTATTCCAGCTGTCACCCAAACAAGATCAAACTCTCACTACTCTATAGCTTAACCCGTGTCAGAGAGAGGATACCCTACCAATGTCATTAAAACCAACTGGACTGTTTAGCCTAGTCCCAAAACCAACACAACAAAGCAGTAGTTCTCAATGTTTGCTTATCAATGCTTTTCAGCAGCACTACAAATTTGTGATGTTCTATTTCCTTCTGCACTATGTTAATAAACTTGTCTTCTTTGATAAGTTTGATAATGCCTGTTTATATTATACACTTTTTTTACTATTTTGAAACATAAAGCCAATTAGAAGTGTTACCGAGGCAAATATTTTGGAAAAGTGGAAATTACAGAGAGAGACTGGGAACATGTGGGTTGCATCCCCGAGTTTGCAGGTGTTCTAATTACATGGTTCACTGGTCTTTTTGTGGGGTCAGAACACTGTTTATAGTGATACTGGTCTTATAATTTACATACTCTTATTTTATAAGTATGTAGAACAAATTAGCAACAAGATATATTTTACTAACATATTTATTTATACATAGAATAATCAATCACATACACCACATATATTTTGTTGTATTAGAAATAATAAAAAGGTGATAATCAAAATATTGATATAAACAACAATAATCAGCAGTTAGCGTTAACAAAAATAATTTATAGCTATAACATAACTAAATATATTTGGAATGTATTATTCTCAGTAAAGTATAAAAAACAACCACCTGTTTCTACATGCGAGAGAAATATAACTGTCAAAGTTTATGAAAGGCAAATAAAGAGAGGTTGGACCAGCCAGAAGGGGTTGAAAGAACAGTTAAAGGGCTGAGGACAATCAACGGGGGAGACTGGTGATGGGGGAGCATTACAATGTGAGTGTGGAGAGGGGGAGTCAAATTAAAATGTGAAGGCATTCACCACCACATGAATGATTCTGGTATGAGGATGAGGAGTTTTGTTAAGGGAGGTTTACACGCAATGTCTTATTGTATGTCTTATCGTTAATATTGAAGGTACGTAAAGACATCCATTTTCATTTATGTTCACACGGCAATGTCTTTTCTTACGTTTTAGCTGAGCTCAGTTCAGTCAACGTTTAAGTTATGTTTACATACAGAATGGAAGAAGCGCTTATATTATTCTCTACTATTTTTACTCTCGTACGTGTTTTTTATTACGTTCACTATAATCCTTGTTTTTTTATTTACCACAACAAGACAACTCTTATTCAGCTCCATAAATCTGCAAGAAATTAACGAGTACACTGTCCTAGATCTGATGACATAAATTTGTGGGATACTTATTTTAATAAAGGAAACTAAATAACTTTGCTTTTTTTAAATCGAAAATCTTAGTAACTTTGCTTTCTTAATCTTAGCAACCTTAAAAAAAATATAGAAAACAAACCAAATAGAATAGGACAGGAAAGTTAGTACTGTATAGTGATTCCTACTTATGGCGATATGCCAAACAAGGAAAAGTGTTCACACCCTCCATCTTATCGTTGCAGTTTTCACAAAAAAATGCTCGCCTCATCAGTTTTCATATCACTCTTTTGTTTTCATTCCGTTTCAACAAAATGTACTTTTCACTGTCTACACGAAACGTTTTAGCTGATAGGATTTGTCCTTACCAATAAACGTACAATAAGATGTTACGTGTAAACCCCCCCTTTTTATCTTAATTTAGTTTTAAGAGTAAACAGTTTTATAAGCTATGAATGAAAACTCTGCGCTTCCTTGTGTTTTTTATTATGGTCACTATAATCCTTGTTTTTTATTTGCCACAAACAAGAAAACTCTTATACAGATCAATAAAATTTGTAAAAAATTATCGAGTACATAGTCGTGGGTATAATGACTTAAATTTACAAACTTGCAAGATACCATTTTTTAATAAAGGAAACTAAATAACTGCTTTTTTAAATCGAAAATCTTAGCAACCAAATAGAACAGGACAGGAAAGTTGGTACTGTATAAGTGATTCCTATTTCTGGCGATATGACAAACAAGGAAAAGTGTTCACACCCTCCATCTTATCGTTGCAGTTTTCACAAAACAATGCTCGTATCGTCAGTTTTCAAATCCGTCTTTCGTTTTCATTCTGTTTCGACAAAACATACCTTTTGCTGTCTACACGCTACATTTTAGCTGATAGGATTTGTCTTTGCCAATTAAACGTACAATAAGACGTTGCGTGTAAACCCCCCTTTAGAGCAATGGCCCAAGTAACCAGAGCATCTCAGCTCAACTGTTATGGCTTTTGTATGCTCTTAAAATCTTTTGATAAATCTTCCTTTGAAACTGGTCTTTCTTAAAAACATAATAATACAACATACACGAATAATACAAAATGTACAATCAATTGTTCACTCACCGTACAAAAAATGATATTTCCTTTGGATTATGCGTAATGAATAATTTCAAGGAGTAAACCAAACTAATTCAGTTCATTCAATTTTAATTTTTTTAAATGGATAATTTTCATTTATCATTTATAAAAGGGTTACTAAAACAAATTTTACTGTGTAAGAACTAATTTACAGAGTTAATTCAATAATTATACTTTTGTACAGAAATCATTAGATTTATACATAAAGGAAAATAATTTTTTAAACAATGCTATTTAAAAGTTAAGAATAATATAGTATACTATATTACAGGCATGCAATAAGAAGAGATTCTTCATTTCGGAATTAAATGGCAGCCTTTTTTACCCCCAAAACTACCCCAATATATTTCTTATGGGAAAATCACAAAAAAGTAGTACTTCTGACCTAACTTGAGAAAAATCGCGAGTAAAAGTTTCAAACCTTCACAGCTCTACATACGTAATAAACGTGCACCTTATATATGAATTTAAGCCTAAAAACTTTAAAATTTGGGGTATCGGTGGTCCAAAACTGAAATTTTTAAAAATGTAACATTTTTAAATTCTGATGTTAGCTACTCAAGTGGGAATCAAATTAAAGCTATTTATTTCTCTTGAATCCAAATATACCATCTGATTTCGAAAAGGGCAATTAATATAGGGCATATGCCCCAAAATAAAAAAATTCCGAAAACAAAATAGGGCAGTATAAACTCTATTAGGGTATCAAACTAAAGGTATTTATCCCCAAAATCACATTATATCACTGTATTTTGGAAGAGACAACATTTAAAGGCTCTGCTCCCCAAATAAAAAAATATGCTTCAAAACCTAAAATTGGGTAATGTTACAATAATATACCCAAGTGAGGTATCAAATCAAAGGTATTCTTCAATGAATTACTAATATACCATCAGAGGTTAGAAAAGATTATGATTATGGGCTCTACTGCCCCTAAAACCAAAATGCATGGTCAAACTGGTTAAAAATCAGTAGGCCGATCTACCTCACGAGGCGATCTGCCGAGATCCAAAAATGGGATTGTAACAGAGTGCCTCGGTGAGACCATAGGCTGAACTTTCCACCGCGAAGCCATAGGTAGAGTTCCATAAAGGGGCCTTTAACAACGAAACCAGGTGAGGCCGTGGGCCGAGTTCTACAAAGGAACAAATGGCAGAGTCTCTAGGTGAGGCCGAAGGCCGAGTTTCCTTCACAAGCGTAGCGACTGACGGGGTTGGCACACAAAGCGTGCAGGGGTTACCCCTAGTACTGTATAAAGACATGTTTGAATATACCAATGATTGTTATAAAAATAATTTATGGAGTTGTTTACTAAACACATAAATATATTTAAACTAGTTTAGTAAGTAGATTAAATCTGTGTTTAAAAAACTAAGCTTACCTTGATGTGCTTTAAAACTTTCTTGATTACTTCTAGGATTCTTATCTTCAATCATCAAACAACAGGAAACGCTCAAACTTTAATTTAGGCCTTCCTTCAACTTCCTACAAAGTTTGATAAGTCTGTGACTCCCATCTAATAAGACGAGAGGCTGTCGGTTTATCAAACAGAAATGTGAGAACAATTTTAATGTCTCAGGAATAATTTTAGGAAATAATTACAATTTGGGGAGAAAACAGGGAGGAGATACAAGAACAACTGGACAAGTGGAGTAGGAAGATGAGGGAGAGAGGGCTGAGGATAAGCAAGGAAAAAAGTGAAGTAATGGTAGTAGGAAGGGACACAGTTTTGGAAGAAGATATATTGGTAGATGGAAGTATACTAAAAAAGGTAGATGATTTCAAATACCTTGGAACGATGGTGTCAAGTGATGGAAGAATGGAACAGGAAATAAATGCCAGATTAGGAATGGGAGCGGGATTCTTCCGGACGGTGAAACACCTAGTATGGGACAAAGAGGTACCAAGGAGGGCCAAGGTAATGATGTTCAAGAATTACTATAGGCCTATAATTACTTATGCGGCAGAGACATGGCGGATGTCAGAAAGGGAGTGGAGTAGAGTACAGGCAGGGGAAATGAGGTTCTTGAGAGCAATAAAGGGAAGAACTCGAAGAGATAGAATTAGGAATAGTGAGATAAGGAAGGATGTAGTGGAGGAGAGTATAAGAGAAAGAGTGGAACAAGCAAGGTTGAGGTGGTATGGTCACGTAAAAAGGATGAGTGTAGAGAGGTTGCCGAGGAAGATGGAGGAATGGGAAATGGAGGGAAGGAGGCCCAGAGGAAGACCACGAAGAAGATGGCTGGATGGAGTGAGGACAGACGTGGAAAAGAGAGGGAGTGTGTGGGGGGAAGTGGTGAGAGAGGAGATGTGGAGGGACAGGAGAAGATGGAGAGGCTTGGTGACAACCCAGACCCAGGATTGACTGGAACGGGACCGGATAAGTAAGTAAGTAATTACAATTTGCTTATTGTTATAATATTCAACATATTCAAAGTATCATAGAATCTGCCTGGAAGTATTAAATGAAGATCAAACAAATCTGAAGAATCAAAAACATAATACTGCTCTTTATGAGAATTGCCGGATATACAGCCAAATTATTTAGAGATTTGCTATACAGATTATTAGTATGTCCAATATATACCATTAACTGCAATCCAAAGTAAAAGTCATCTTGAGGTCGATTGACAATACCGCGATGACGTAATGGGCATCTTTAAAATGCAGTTCTTACTGTATGTAAAGTTCTTGCTTCTATAGTTTTGGCCAAAAGATGTTGACAAGGCGTACTATAAGGGTAAGTTAATTAGGGTGTATGCGTAAACATTATGCATAAAGTGTTATTTAATGGTAGTAGTACCAATATAGCTGGCCTACAGCTCACACACAAGTCATGTTGAGTACTCTTCAGTACTTGGACAATGTTCAATGACACATCTACCTTGACTGAATCACTGTTTAGGCTCAGACGCAAACTGGTAACAGATTAAATGTAACAGATTTTCAAAAGTAGTCACAAAATAATCTAAAGTTATCATATTTTACTACTGAAGAGAGCATTCTGTGAATAGCAAATAAGGAGTATTTGGTTCTACGTTCAATGAAACATTTGTGTAAAGATCTGCAAAAACCCAGTTTCACCAACCAGGGACTGACACCCGGCATTGTTAGCTGGTACTCTATAAAGACAAGTAGGCCCCACACAGCATGGCATCCTACAATGTCGCTTTCATTTAGATATTTAGTTTGTTTTAAATGTATAAAACCTCTAAATTAAGGCACACCACAGGGGGTTGGAAATGAAAATCTCAATGCTAATATGCAAAGCTAACTTTGAACATAAAATATTTAGAATTTTCATGCTTGACTAGAACAGATTGGTACATACTTGTCGTAGCCAATTGCGGAGGACAGCAGCGGTAGTAGGATCAGGTGGGGGTGGTGGTAAGGGTGGTTCTTGCACAGCACAGGCCAGCCGCTCCGCCGCTTCCAGTGTTGCCTGTGTGTCAGCCCCCACTCCTACAAAATATTATTTTGAAATGGCAACAAAGATGTTATACCTACATTTTGGAAATAAGAAGAAAATAATTATAATATAGAAAGTGGATTTAGATGTCTTTGCATATCAATAATAACATTAAACATGATACATCCAAATTAAACTAAAAGTACTTCTGTATTACAGACACCCATTCAATGATTAACTACAGTTCTCAATATATTTTGTACATATTGAATCTTTCAATGTGCATGACCTTGCATGTCATAAACTGCTTTTAGTATTTTCTTTCTTAAGATCTGTTTTATTATATAAAATTTATAGTTTGAATTTTTAATTGTGTATTATTTAGGTTACGATGTAGATTACATTATTCATCCGTGTGTACTGGGTTGGATAGTTCATTCGGATTCGCCCATTCTACTGTCTCAGTTTAGGTATTAATTTTGATCAGTTAATTGAATAAGAAAGGAATTTTTTTCTTCTGTATCAAATACTCTATATTCAAACTGTTTGTCTCATTTTGAATTTGTTTAAACTTTCTGGGTTGGATGCATGCCATATATAATCATGGTAATACATAGGAACTACAGTGGTCAAAGTGGTGCCAGTGATAACAGTAGGACACTTCCACTAAGCTACGATGTCACCAGTTAGTGACAGCTGATAACATGTATGTTATACACTAAAACTTCTAAGCATAAAAGGTAAGTTTTATCAAGCAATTTTTTAAACATTTTATTTTCCATTATATACAAGATTTTAGCAGCTAATTTGTTTAAAAAATATCTTCTATTACTTTAAATGCTGTGGAAAGGTTTGATATTGATTTATGGTTTCCACTGACGTCTGTTTATGATCCTTTTTTTTTAATTTTGGAAATATTTTAGCCACTTTCGTTTTATTAGGACTCTTTCAGCAAAATAGTTATTTATTATGCAGCAAAGTCGAGTTGCCACTTGCTTGATACACTGTTTGAGTAAAGAACAGTCTTGTTTCAGCAGCTATGAGACATATCAAATTACTGGGATTTACTTGATAAAAGGCTTGAGCCAATTTACCCAGAACTTTATTTCTTAACTTCTTTTTATCATTTACTGACCCGGTTTCAATAAATTTATTTACTCAAGATTTAGTATATACTTATGTGATATTCTTTTTCCAGGATTACTTGCAATGGATTGGGTGTCCGAACTGTTGGTTATACTGTAACATTCCTCAGATTACTTGCAATGGATTGGGTGTCCGAACTGTTGGTTATACTGTAACATTCCTCAGATTACTTGCAATGGATTGGGTGTCCGAACTGTTGGTTATACTGTCACATTCCTCAGATTACTTGCAATGGATTGGGTGTCCGAACTGTTGGTTATACTGTAACATTCTTCAGATTACTTGCAATGGATTGGGTGTCCGACCTGTTGGTTATACTGTAACATTCCTCAGATTACTTGCAATGGATTGGGTGTCCGAACTGTTGGTTATACTGTCACATTCCTCAGATTACTTGCAATGGATTGGGTGTCCGAACTGTTGGTTATACTGTAACATTCCTCAGATTACTTGCAATGGATTGGGTGTCCGAACTGTTGGTTATACTGTCACATTCCTCAGATTACTTGCAATGGATTGGGTGTCCGAACTGTTGGTTATACTGTAACATTCCTCAGATTACTTGCAATGGATTGGGTGTCCGAACTGTTGGTTATACTGTAACATTCCTCAGATATTCTGTCACATTCCTCAGATTACTTGCAATGGATTGGGTGTCCGAACTGTTGGTTATACTGTCACATTCCTCAGATTACTTGCAATGGATTGGGTGTCCGAACTGTTGGTTATACTGTAACATTCCTCAGATTACTTGCAATGGATTGGGTGTCAGAACTGGTGGTTATACTGTAACATTCCTCAGATTACTTGCAATGGATTGGGTGTTCGAACTGTTGGTTATACTGTAACATTCCTCAGATTACTTGCAATGGATTGGGTGTCCGAACTGTTGGTTATACTGTCACATTCCTCAGATTACTTGCAATGGATTGGGTGTCCAAACTGTTGGTTATACTGTAACATTCCTCAGATTACTTGCAATGGATTGGGTGTCCGAACTGTTGGTTATACTGTCACATTCCTCAGATTACTTGCAATGGATTGGGTGTCCGAACTGTTGGTTATACTGTAACATTCCTCAGATTACTTGCAATGGATTGGGTGTTCGAACTGTTGGTTATACTGTAACATTCCTCAGATTACTTGCAATGGATTGGGTGTCCGAACTGTTGGTTATACTGTCACATTCCTCAGATTACTTGCAATGGATTGGGTGTCCGAACTGTTGGTTATACTGTCACATTCCTCAGATTACTTGCAATGGATTGGGTGTCCGAACTGTTGGTTATACTGTAACATTCCTCAGATTACTTGCAATGGATTGGGTGTCCGAACTGTTGGTTATACTGTAACATTCCTCAGATTACTTGCAATGGATTGGGTGTCCGAACTGTTGGTTATACTGTAACATTCCTCAGATTACTTGCAATGGATTGGGTGTCCGAACTGTTGGTTATACTGTAACATTCCTCAGATTACTTGCAATGGATTGGGTGTCCGAACTGTTGGTTATACTGTAACATTCCTCAGATTACTTGCAATGGATTGGGTGTCCGAACTGTTGGTTATACTGTAACATTCCTCAGATTACTTGCAATGGATTGGGTGTCCGAACTGTTGGTTATACTGTCACATTCCTCAGATTACTTGCAATGGATTGGGTGTCCGAACTGTTGGTTATACTGTCACATTCCTCAGATTACTTGCAATGGATTGGGTGTCCGAACTGTTGGTTATACTGTCACATTCCTCAGATTACTTGCAATGGATTGGGTGTCCGAACTGTTGGTTATACTGTCACATTCCTCAGATTACTTGCAATGGATTGGGTGTCCGAACTGTTGGTTATACTGTCACATTCCTCAGATTACTTGCAATGGATTGGGTGTCCGAACTGTTGGTTATACTGTCACATTCCTCAGATTACTTGCAATGGATTGGGTGTCCGAACTGTTGGTTATACTGTCACATTCCTCAGATTACCTCCCAGTCCCACGATGACAAACTACAACCTGATTTAGGAATTCCAATCTATCAAGATGATTGACTAATTCTGCTCTCAATATGATAATCTCACTTGCATGATTAACATCATTATAATCAATAAATAAACAGAAATTCACATAAACAAGTACAACCATGAATCTATTCTTATTGATTGTTGTGAGTTAGCAAATTAATAAGTTAATTTTCATAATGAATGATATAATTATGACTGATTATTACTTTTAAGTTAGTAAGATTACTATTCAAAACTGTATTTAACTTTTGTTGAAAATAACTAACAATTTTTATCAGAGTGTGTCTTTGTTACGGAAATTCATAGAGAGATTTTTTAATCAAAGGTCACTGCATTATTTCCTTGAGTCGAAAAAAAAAATATATAATGCACATGGAAAGGCCAGAAAGCACACCAACTGCAATGAAGTAGTTATCAATGAAGAAATGCTGAAGATGTTTGATGATACAATACTTGACTTGTTTTTCCTCGACAGTGCAGCAGAAGACAAAATAACAATTTTGCTGTGCTGACAGTGAGAAAGATTGTTAAGAAAACTTCAAAAACTATTCATGGATGGTCTATTAAACATTGCAGTAAACAATTTACTAAACTATATAGTGCACATGCCGATTTTGGGAGCATAGATGAATAAAGTAAAATAATCCAGGTTTTATTTGTCTACTGCTTAGTATGAATGAAGAAAACTATAACTGAATGCTTAGATTTACCTGAGCAGCTGTTCTAGGGTGGAATGGCAGCTGCTACATCTGTCATTAGAGAAGTTACCCCATAAGCAAAACGCATAATTAACAAATAAAATAAAAATATGACATATCAACCAGAGCTAATTTTATACCAAAATTATAGTGAATTGTAATACTGCAGTCCACAGCCTGAATTAGAATTATAACTATAATATTGAAGTTATGTCAGACCCAACTCAAGTATATGACCCCTGAGGTATTATTGAATAACTACATATCTCGACTGTAATGAAATGTCTAGAAATTAAAGTAGAACATTCTCTTGTTTATTTAAATTTCTGAGAAGGAGTGCACAGGTCAAACTTAGTGTACACATTTTGGGAGTACTTAAGCATATCTCTACTCATAATTCAACTTGTTATTCGAAAAATATTAAACTGCTTTTTTGAACAAAAGACTGTTTGGTGACTCAAACAACCTTAGGCCCAACAAAGAAACATTAGTAGAGATTTATTTGCTTTAGTAGCTTGTTAAGAATGATACACTCATCTTTTATTTGGTTGTGAAATCAAACACTTTAGGCTAAATAAAAAACAAAATCGCTGTTTGCATAAGAATTGTGTTAAAATAAGAATAGTGTTAAACACATTGATGGAATAACCCATTAAAATGTACAACTGTCCAGCAAGATTAGGGCTTCCCATTGAAAGGTTACACTTTTCGTAAAAGTTTAACTATTCATATATCGAAAAGGGTTTTACAAAATATGATGTATACAACGCCGATGAAACTGGTATAAATTGGAGAGCACGTCCTTGAAAGTCATTACCGTCAAGATGTTAACAATCTACTCCTGTGAATCCTACACTTTAACCAATTATTAAATATCACATCTACAGGAATACGTTTTAATCAAAAGAACCATGTGTAAAAAGTACAACACAGGGAAGAGTGCCTTCAAGATGTTGTGATACTACATGAACGCTTAGCTGCACTGCAATTCTGTACATTTATATTTCTAGGCTCTTTTGACCTACTCTAAATAGCCCACCCACCCACTCATACACGGACAGTGGTATTGCCCCACCCGCCCACCCATACACGGACAGTGGTATTGCCCCACCCGGCCACCCATACACAGACAGTGGTATTGCCCCACCCGCCCACCTATACACGGACAGTGGTATTGCCCCACCCGCCCACCCATACACAGACAGTGAACATCTGTCTGTGTTGAACATTTTTAGTAAAAGTTTTAAAAAATCAATTATAACCATGGTGGTTATCATTTTTCAAAGTATTTCAAAATATCTAGTCAGGAATGTTTTATTACTTTGACAGAGTTTTTAATTACTTTACCTTTAACACGTGTTAAAAATGTTTTTTGAGAATTCATTAAAATCTGGTTTTTGTATACAGTGACTGAACGGTTGTTACAATTTCCAAAATTTCTTTACCAAAAAACTACATCCGAATACGCATAAGTACTACAAGGTGTATGTTGCAATTTGAAAATTTGTAATATAAGTTAAGGGGAGGAGTGTTTGATGCAACAACTGGTTTTTCAAAATATTTTCTTTTTGAGTCAAGAAGGATAAATATCAAACAAAAATTGGCTGAGTTGTTCACTAGTGAAGCAACAAAAGTGGAACATTTTCAAATGAACCCTATATATTTAGGTATCAGTGTTTATTATGTGTTTAGATTAGAATATTTGCGTTTTTGGTTTCATAAAATAGTGTAAATTATGTCTCGATGGTGTTATCATTAATATATTTACTGGGAATAAATAAACTTATAATTATTACATTATTAAGCCTTTTAATTCTGTTTGATTGTTCAACCATCACCTTAAATTAAATTTTTTTCTTTTGCTAGAAAGAAATGTTTCTTTGGGCATGTTGTGTTGTGGATTTGAGTGATATCCATTAAATGTGTTGTACACTAGACCAGTGGTTCTCAACCTAGGGGGCGCGCCCCCCTGGGGGGGCGTGAGAGAATTTCAGGGGAGGCGTGAGGGTACAAAGAAAAAAAATAAAAAAATATATATTTTGTTAAAAAAAACAAAACCTTTCAAAACCATCAAATAAACTTTGGTATTTAAATATATCTGGATTTTTATTTTTTTTATTTTTTGTAATTATGTGTACATTTCAACATTATGAAGTCATTTTTGACAATGTCACATATTTACGTACCCGCCCTCCCATACACGTACAGTGGTAATGACCCACCCGCCCTGCCATACACGTACAGTGGTATTGACCCACCCGCCCATCTATACACGTACAGTGGTAATGACCCACCCACCCACCCATACGCGTACAGTGGTAGTTTACATTACCACTGTACGTGTAGGGGTGGGCGGGTGGGACATTACCAATATTTGTGTATGGGCGGTCGGGTGGGTCAATACCAGTGTTTGTGTGTGGGCGGGCGGGTGGGTCAGTACCACTGTTCGTATTTTGCATCCCAGCTTTTGCTAACGTAGAGTTAGCATCGTCAGTTTCATAATTTCACTGTTCTAACTTGAACCAACCAATTATTGACTGGAGGGGAGGCGTGAGCTATCTTCAGTGTTCAAAGGGGGGCGCCAGTGCTAAAAGGTTGAGAACCGCTGCGCTAGACCAACTGTTGTGGCTGTGTAGACATCCTGCCAGGCTTTTGAACTTACCAATTTCTTATAGTTATTTTTATTTTCCTGAGATAATTCTCTGCGAGTGTAACTAGGTAAATAGCACACATTCATCAGGCGTGTACTAAAACAACACTACATCACTGTACCATGACTCCTATGATACATTCATCAGGCGTGTACTAAAACAACACTACATCACTGTACCATGACTCCTATGATACATTCATCAGGCGTGTACTAAAACAACACTACATCACTGTACCATGATTCCTATGATACATTCAGCAGGTGTGTACTAAAACAACATTACATCACTGTACCATGACTCCTATGATACATTAATCAGGCGTGTACTAAAACAACACTACATCACTGTACCATGACTCCTATGATACATTCATCAGGCGTGTACTAAAACAACACTACATCACTGTACCATGACTCCTATGATACATTAATCAGGCGTGTACTAAAACAACACTACATCACTGTACCATGACTCCTATGTTACATTAATCAGGCGTGTACTAAAACAACACTACATCACTGTACCATGACTCCTATGATACATTAATCAGGCGTGTACTAAAACAACACTACATCACTGTACCATGACTCCTATGTTACATTAATCAGGCGTGTACTAAAACAACACTACATCACTGTACCATGACTCCTATGATACATTAATCAGGCGTGTACTAAAACAACACTACATCACTGTACCATGACTCCTATGATACATTTATCAGCAGTCACAGTTGTTTAGTATTAGTATTTTTGATTATTATTACTTTCATTTGTCTCTGTACTTGGGCAAAAGTATTGTACCTAAAAATGTAATATCAATCAATCACTGCAATATCAATGGACTGATAAAATACATAGTGGTAGTGCCCAGGTGTGATGAAGGCATTTCATAAATCCATAACTACAAAGAAACATACAAACAATTGACAACAGTTTAACATTAAACAAAATAGTAAATTCATATGTATTTTATACCATTTGTGGAATATTGTTTAACTCTAGAAGAAATTAACTTAAAAATGAAATAACCATTTTTTGCTACAGAATTTGTTTTCAAAATTGCCTTTATAACAAAAACTGTATGTTTTCAACACTATACCTCAATTATTTAGTGTGTTGATGATATACTGAACAACTTAACGTTTTACAAAATTACTATAAGTGTTTTACACCTAAATTGTTTGTTTATTTACTGAACAAACTGAACTGTTTTCCTTCACTGATCATAATTGATAAATGTTTAAGAAACTAATTAATATTACCATTTTACATTATTGTTCATTAATGTGTTTACTGGACAAACTCAATATTCTACCTGGTTAAGTTGTCATTGTAAACATTATTAGGAGTACCTATATTCTTGTTATTTTATGGGTCCCTCGACTGATTAAATTCAATATTTTACATTTATTATATATGCTTTAAACTAATATTATTCACAGACTATTTAGCAAGTGTAATTGAAAGTATAGCTGCTTCCCCCCCCCCCCTTTGAATGAACAACTTCAAATGACAAATGATACATTAAGTTTCATAAAACTTTACATACAGGTGGCTTTTGTCAGTATGAAGTACCTACATCCCTAATTTGATAACTATCTTTCTAGGCATTTAATGTTTGATGCACAAATAACACACAAGACAACATTTCAAAATGGCCGAGTTAATACAGAGAACTTGCTTTGTTCGATAAATAATATGTTGATCCATCTTATGAATAAAATGATAGTCTACAACAAATTATTTTATTTAAGTTAATATTATCATGTGACATTGTTTTATATTACATTCTGATCAAAGGAAGAGTGCCATAATTTGCAAATCGCTGCACTGTATGGACTAAATATAATTGATAATAATGTGAATAATATTATTGTATGACAATTGTTGTGTAAATTACTTAACCGTTGACGTAATACACAAATTGCTATTCTATCATTAATTTAATATAAATGTTTAAACATCTACATTTACTCTTTATTTAATTTTAATGTAATGTAAATTAAAAAACTACTATGTTTTAGAGACAAATGGTGGGACACAGAACAAAGAGGTAAACACAAAGGGGCTAATGTAAATGTAAATATTGCTGAACAACCCCACATGAATATATACCATGATTACAGTTTACTTTGCACAGACCATTACAAAATATATTTCTTTTATTTATATTAGTTATATATCTATGATAGTTTCTTAATTAGAATATTACATGTTGGCAGATATACAATACACGGCCGGATTGTATCATGGGCGGCAGGATGTGATGTGATAAATTCATGGAACTTTCGACTCTCGTCACCCTCTAACTTACCGTGTGGAATGCGCCATTAGTTATTCTGCGTAAAATATGAAAATCCATTAAGGACAGCATTAGTATTAGTAAGAAAAAATACCCCTCCTTCTAAACAGGACACACACCACAAAGGGTATCTTACAGATTTTTGTGGGGAGTGTGTTTTGGTATTTATTAGAAAAAATATTCCATACTTAATTTAAAAAAAACTATGACTTTGATGTCAGTGCCAACATTCTCAGGCATTCCTTTACCATAATTGTAAAAGGTTAGTTGGTAATATAATCAAAATTTATGTCTACACGACTTTTAGTACTTTTTCATGTTTTGGTAATATTATTTAGTTACCAATAAAAGTATGCAGGGTGTTTCGCAAGAGGTTGGCACAACTGCAGGATATGACAGTAGACATAAAAATAAGCAAAATAGTTCCTGTAAACATGTGGCCTATCTCGCCTTCTTAAGTGTCTGTCTGAGTTTTTTATTTAAAAAATTATATCTTAAACATGGTTTCAGCTTATAATTTGAAACTTTGCATATTTGCTAACCTAGTTAGTGGTAGTATAAAATAAAAAATTTTAAAAAATATCTCTATCAGTTTCAAAATGGCAGTCATAACAATTGTTAAAAGTTAAAAGATTTTAACACCATTATTAGTATTGAAAATGTATTACACTACTTTAATTTTATAAATTAAATAACAAATTCAAAGTTAGCTCAATTTTAAAAATAGGTTTGAAAATAAAAGAGTAAAACACTTTTTCATGTATACTTGTTTAGGGGTTTTCACTTGTATACAGTTTACTACCAAATGTATAACTAGATAGTCATTATAAACAGCTGTTTTAAATTATTTTAATTAAAGTATGCATTGCTGAAGGAGGGCGTCACATTGATCAGCATTTATAATACACTAGCTGAACCCGGCGGACGTTGTCTTGCCTTTCATTTTTCATTGACATACCAAAATAAAGCAATAAAAAGAATTATAGAAATCACCTGATCAAGTAAAAGTAGTGTGTGCTACACTCAAGGTGAAATGTAGAACTACAATAAATCAAAACATATACAGTACTGTTGTTGTGAGAACTTCAATATGCTTATGGCATGTGAAACTACATTAAACCACACAGTCATATGTTTTTTGTAAACAATTCAGATTCTCCATTTGAATAACATGGGGTCTTTAGGAGTCCGTGGAGCGGGACCCTGTGGACGGATCTGCATCAAACTTCACAGAAACCATCTCGGGAGTATACAGGACAACATCCTAAAGTTTCATGGCGATCGGTTGGATGGTTTGGCAGCGCATAAACTTCAAACATATATATATATACTAGCTGTACCCGCCCGCTTCGCCGGTCATAATATTGAGTTTGATTTAGAACCTAATAGCTGAAAGAATTCGAGCATTTTTGCTTCTTCTACCAATATTAGACTTTTTAGGAGGCATGTCATAAAAAGTAAACTGCAAAACAAATAATTATTTATTTTTTATTTCTACGTTTCACCACATGTTTTAATTACCAAGGAAAAAAGGTTAACACCAAATACAGATCACCTGATCAAGTAAAAGTAGTGTGTGCTACACTCTCAAGTTGAAATGTAGAACTACAATAAATCAAAACATATACAGTACTGTTGTTGTGAGAACTTCAATCTGCTTATGGCATGTGAAACTACATTAAACCACACAGTCATATGTTTTTTGTAAACAATTCAGATTCTCCATTTGAATAACATGGGATCTTTAGGAGCCCGTGGGGCGGGACCCTGTGGACGGATCTGCATCAAACTTCACAGAAACCCTCTCGGGAGTATACAGGACAACATCCTAAAGTTTCATGGCGATCGGTTGGATGGTTTGGCAGCGCATAAACTTCAAACATATATATATACATATATACAAACATCCTCTTTTATAAATATAGATATATATATATATATATATATATATATATATATATATATATATATATATATATATATATATATACAAACATCCTTCAATAAATATTCTTTTATAAATATAGATTTATACAACTTGTGTTTCATGTAAAATAAAAGTTGTTATTAAAAAAAAGGCTATTTTTTTTAGGAAACTCTAAACAAAAACAAGCATAGATGAAAAGGTGTTTCACATAAAAACAGCTGATATTTAAAATAATTAAAAACAGCTGTTCATAATGACTATGACATTATACATTTGGTTAGTAAACTTTATACAAATGAAAACTCCTAAACAAGCTTACATGAAAAAGTGCATTACTCTTTCATTTTCAAACTTATTTTTAAAATAGACGTATCTTTGGATTTGTTATTAAATTTACAAAATTAAATAAGTATATTACATTTTTAAAACAAATAATGGTTTTAATGTTTTTAACATTTCTTATGGCTGCCATTTTCAAACTGAGAGAGATAAATTTATTACTTTTTTATTTTAGACTACCCCTAACTAGGTTAGCAAATATGCCAAGTTTCAAAGTCTTAGCTCAAACCATGTTTGAGAATACTTTTTTTAATAAAAAACACATACAGACAGACACTTAACAAGGTGAGATAGGCCATATGTTTACAGGAACTTTTTCGCTTATTTTTATGTCTACTATCATGTTCTGAAGTTGTGCCAACTTCTCGCGAAACACCCTGTATAAATGTGAATAGTGCAATTTTTTGTTCTTTTTTTAATTTAATTTATATACTTTCAGTTCAACAAGAGCAGCACCAAAATGTCTACTGCATTTTCAAATAATATGTTTAACAAAAATAAACATAATAATATACAGGACAATTCTTATAACCGTAGACTAGGCCGAGCACTACTAACTTGTATTAAAATGTTTGCATTACGTACAAGCGTCCAACTACACTTTTCTGCTTCCCATTGTGTTTTAAATATAAAGATAGAGACATAACATTGAATGAATTATACCAAATAAAAGTATATATTATTGGCTTTCTAATTGTGACAGCTAATATAATAAATATTATGATTATATATATAATTTCAACTGCAATTATTATTTGAAGCTTTACTACTGAGGACAAAGAAAATTTATCTATTGAGGAAAATTCTTATTATTTGGTTAGGCAAATTTTGTTTCAGAAAAAAAAAGTTAAATATTAAGTAAGTGAAATAGCATGTTTCGTTTGAATTTCCTTATTTTGTTTGTTTAGAAATATTGTAGCCTACCGATTGAATATAAATAGTATTTTTTTTTTTTTAATTAGAGTATTGTTTGTTTTCATTTGAGTAAATGGTAAATGGAGTTTTTTCATGATTGAGAGTAAATGGTATTTTTTGTTTGACTTTAAATATTTTTTTTTGTATGTTAGATTGTTTTAAATCTTTGTAAGTGTAACACAAATGATTTAGTTTGAATTTAAATGTATATTTATTATTTTATTTATTTATTTTTTTATTTATTCTTAAGACGCCGATCGTCAAGATATGGGCGAATATGGATTTCGAATGAATGTGATGAGTGTAGATGAGCGAATGTGGGTCATTGTTACAAACTAAGGCCGACTATTCCTCAGAAAGTGTCATTAATTAATAGCCCAATGACAAATGAACAGCCGGTGATTATCAGCTGATCCTTCTCAAAATGTATTGACTCTGATTGGGATCGAACTGAGAACCTTTAGCACATGAAGCTGGGATTGAACCAACTACGCTACCGACCAATTTTATTTAAATATATAAAATTTAGAATGTTTTATATATTTAGTGTTAAAACTTAGAAATACAGATTCGTTATTTGCAAGCCTATTTGTAGTTATTGACCTGTTTGTAAATCTTCCTTTTCTTTGAAATCACTTGCCGATTAATAAAATTAATGTAATTTTTTTTAATCATTACTTAGCTTTTACGAATTTGCATAAACTATGGTTAATATTTCATAATTAATACTCATGGGTTAAGGGACGTCATGGGCAAAGGAAGAGTGTATACATGTTTCTTTTTCATAAAACTAAATAATATCAAGTTTATAATTTTTCGAAAAAGATGACTATAAATACATCATTATCTTAGTCTTCAGGAGTTGATGTGGTAAACGAGACGCGGTCCACATCCGAAGACCAAGATAGTTGGTGTGCATAAACAAGCGTGGATGTATTTTATCTGTACAATAACAAACTTGTTTTAAAACAAGTCTACAATAGTTTAACCACTTATTAATTCAAATAAAATTAAACATGATTAAGAATACTTATCACAGTACATTAATAGTTTTGATTGGTCTTTTAGGATAACCGGATAACCCCTTACAGAATCAATGTTACACTTACTCCTACAAAATATGCAGTGCACTTAAAAAAGTCAGTATGATAGTAGCCGTTATGATATTATACTGGTAGGTATTTACAGTCTGTATACGGTAGGGTGGCGCACGGACCCGCCAGCTACCTGTGTCTGTCCTTTCCTGCCCCCGGCGCTCGCGGCTGTTTCCATAATGAGTCACCAACTAGCCCCTCTAATAGAATTATTAACTTTTTTTACTTTCTCATAATATCTCAATTTTAATAGAATATTTGTAAAGTACTAACAAAACTAAGAAAAGTGATATAAAACACGATGTGCTTTGATTATAAATAACGAAATGGTCGAAAGTTATTTTTTAGCCGGAATACTGTATGATTTGTTAAATGTTTTATATTTCTCATAATTCCCTAATCTTGATACAATATTATTTTAAGAGTTCTTTGAAAAAAGGTAGAATAATTTAAAACTATGTTATCGCATACTATTTAATCAGCCAAAATATCATTAAATAGGCAACACTACATACTTTACAGTTTATTTGATTAATAAATCAACATTATTTTATATTACTCCCAGTAATCTTCTTCAAGCCAAAGTATTTAGTGTCCAGAAGTTGAGCATTTTCCATTTATCTTCCATGTTGTTTCCGTGTGACACTGAAATAAAACAAAATCGCGCTAAAACCAATATACAATATTTTAAGATTGCAGTTAATTTTTTACCATTCGTTATATTTTATTACTAGTTCTAATGACATTAAAATGTTTTAAAGCATACATTGAAATGTTACAGTACCCGCTATTCATCAATCATCGCAACCTTATTGTCATGACTAATAAAGAAGTAGTAATATCTTATTATACTCTACTTATATTTAAAAAAAAAACGTTTAAAGTCTCTGTAAATTTGAAGATAATTATTTTGTTTTACTGTATACTATTATCATATTTTTATACCCTTTTTGTAATCATATATATTACGTCCAATAAAATTTTCTAGGTAAATAGATTTTATTTTTTATTTTACCTGATTACTCTAGAGGTGACACTCCCAGATCGTCATCGTCATCGCTGGTATCCCAGTCACTGTCATCCGTTTCACCAGGGGCCAGATTAATGACTAGTTCTTGGACACTGACGTCATCAAGTCCTTCGTTTGTCCAGTCTGCCTCGACTTCTTTCTTGACGTGTTCAACGCATTTGCGCCAATCTTCTGAGGTGAAGGAGTTTACAGCTTCCATAAACAAATCCTGAACATCGTTCAATTTAAATTCAATCTAAATTAGACTACGGTTAGTCATCAACAAGTTCAATGTCCTAACCAGTCTTGTTGTCCCATGTCCCATATCTGCACACTGCACGACTATGGGAGAAGGCAAGAGTACCGTACCTTATTTCAAAGTACTCTTAAAATAATATCGTATCATGATAAGGTTGTATGAGAAATGTAAAACATTTAACAAATCATACAGTATTCCGGCTAAAAAATAACTTTCGACCATTTCGTTATTTATAATCAAAGCACATCGTGTTTTATATCACTTTTCTTAGTTTTGTTAGTACTTTACAAATGTTCTATTAAAATTGATATATTATGAGAAAGTAAAAAAAGTTAATAATTCTATTAGAGGGGCTAGTTGGTGACTCATTAAGGAAACAGCCGCGAGTGCCGGGGGGAGGAAAGGACCGACACAGGTAGCTGGCGGGTCCGTGCGCCACCCTACCGTATACAGACTGTAGGAGGAGGTCCCGTGAGCTGAGCTCTACAGCAGGTAGGAAGCAGGTAGAGTGTGAGGACAGGTAGTTTTAGGTGCGCACAGGAGACACACCCCTAGCGAAAATTATTTATGACGACCCCTCAGCCAGGTAAGAGGCGCTCCTTGAGTCACGGATTCTAGCTGGCCATGGCTATATACTGGATGTGGTAGGTAAAGCCCAGCCCTGACTAAAGTTTGCTTTTGAGCAAATTGATTGATTGAGCATAGATTGATGATTTAACCTAATTTTATTAGCTAAAATGGATAATTGCCCATATGAACTTTCATTTTGTGGTTTGCATAAATAGGTGAAATCAAGTGTTGGACAGTTCCAAGAATTTTCAAACAATCTGCCCCACTACTAGGAGGTAACGCAACATTGGCCCCGAATGACAAAAAACACACAGCATTGTACTGTCGAATATTAGTTATAGGCTACAGCTTTTTGATAATTAATATGTACCAACAAATAATTTCTGTAGTTCTTGAGGCATGTGCGATTCAGGAAGATTAATTTTGCCATTTCCACAACACAAACTACTGTCCGCGCAGAAATTATGGATACTCGAGTTCACGATACCCTATCTCCGAAACGGTCCGTTCGATTTTAACGAAATACCTATCAAATTAAAGGAAATATTGTCAATTTTTATACTACGAAGTTTCGATTTTTTACGTAGCTTTTTATAAGTAAGTGCGGGCATTTGTTTCGCATTTCGTCAAGATTATGAGATGTCAAACTGAGAAGGCCTACACGATTGGAGACTGCACAGCGATAACCGATTCGAAAGTTATTATCTTGTGATTTTATGTATCTGTCTTTGTCTTATTTATTTATATTTTTTGTTGCTGTGTGCCTACTCTTTTCCTTTGGACCAACCACTATTGCCTCATTTAGTTTGAGGCAATATGAAATTATCAGTTTGGGAATTAAGTAGATGTCAACCTGTAGCTCAACATCTGGCTGAGGGATATGAAATTATCAGTTTGGGAATTAAGTAGATGACAACCTGTAGCTCAACATCTGGCTGAGGGATATGAAATTATCAGTTTGGGAATTAAGTAGACGTCAACTGTAGCTCAACGTCTAGTTGTGAGAAATTAAACTATCCGTTTAAGGATCAAAGCTTTGTCTACCTGTACCTCCTATTGCCGTCCACTTTTAATTGTTTTTGATCAAAACAAAACGACATTATAATATACTTAGTTTTGTACATTACAACTACCTAACTAGAATCTACATTTTCCGGTGACAACTGCGTCAAGGTACTTTCTACAATATTTACAAGATAACCAGACGTTTCGCCCATACTGTGATGTAGATTCTACTCGTAGTTATGACACTGGCCGCTTAAGCTTAAGTTCTAAGACAAAAATACCTAATTTCAAATAATAAAATTAAATCCAACATTTCATTGAAGCATTCGAATTTGATCGAAACATTCACCTAACCAAATGTTTTATATGTAAACATGTCCAAATTACCTATAACACATCTCTTTTAACAAATGTCTAATTTAAAATATAAGTGTCTAATTTAATCAAATCGCATCGACTGTCTACGTTTCAATATTGAAATAAAATTTGTAAAAAAATCCTATATATTAGGCTAATAATATTAAAATTCCAGCTCCGTTATTTTCTTCTACACTTAGTTAGTTCGTATAAAATAATCATAGAAATATATCATTCTAGTGGTTGTCTTACAATCTGTGTGAACGAAATAACCCTATTAATTTAAGACGTTCTGTAGATAACTTGATATTTTAGCCGTGCAATACTGTCCTGCTCTCTATGGTTAACCTAACGAATTATTTTGACCATTTAACATTTTTATGCCCCCAGCTGATTAATTAAAATTAATCTCCATAAGAATAAAATTGCAACTTTGACGCCGGGTAGGGTAAAAACCTATGGGAGTATTTAAAATCTTGTTCCGTTACAACTTAGAAATCAAAATTACCTTTTGAATTAAAAAAATTTGATCAAAATCGGTCATGTAATAAAATCAGAAAGTGAGAGAACTAAATGACGTGATTGTTTTAATATGTAGGATATTCATTTTATTTTTGGTTGCTTGTTGTTGGAAGTTTGTTATTTACAATCATCCCATACATATTTTTTTTATAATTGAGGTATTAATTAAAAATGTTTAAAATAACCATAAGTTATTTTCAACGTTTTTATTCGTTTTTTAAGTAACATAGTACCGTAATTTCCTTTTCATATAATTACCTGAAACATTTTAATCGATTATTAAAAACCACGTCTACAGGAATGCGTTTCAAACAATGGCATCGCTTGTAAAAAGTACAGAAAGGGAAAGTATAGTCCTTTGAAGATTTTATGATACTACATGAACGCTCAGCTGTATTGCAGAATGAGCCAGAGGAAACAAAGAGTACAAGGCGAATTATACATGGCAAGACCTAACACGTACAGCAAAGGACAACAACGGATAGCTTGTGCTGTGAAAATTAAATTATACATTGACGTCTCGAGGGTTTATTATATTTTGAAAATCAATTTCAATCCTGCCATACCAAACAGTGTCCAGCAATACCCATGAGTTGGAAGGAACTCATACAACACGCCAGGACGTGAAGGCAATCGGCGTCCTTTATCAGATTCAATAACAAGAGAATAGGAACCGAGAACAGGAAATGAGAATATTTCGGTGTGAGGAAATGGAGTTGTTATCCGCCAGTTCAGAATGGGAGGTGGGACGTGTGTTGGACTAAGTTCATCTGGTCTGCAACTTGATTAAACAGCTGAATGACTGACGCTAGTTTAGTGAATTGGGTAAATACTTGTGGACAACAAGTCCAACTGAAGCGACCATACACGACAAGAGTCGTACTTAACAAAATTACCATTGGCAATGTTACAATTATTATTATGGCATGGTATTTCTTACAGAATGTTCAATCATGTCAGAAAAGATATGTTTTCTTTTGAACTTTTTTGCAATTTCCAATTGTTTGTCCTATTTTAGATAAGTACGTCGTTTGAATGCTAAGCTTTGTAAGAGTATACACACAACGCCCCTCCCCCACATTCACTCACGAACACAAACACGTGCGTACGCACGGTTTAATTCCCATTGTTAGTGTGATATCTTTCAGCTAGACGTTGAGCTACAGGTAGACAAAGCTTTGATCCTTAAACGGATAGTTTCATTTCTCACAACTAGACGTTGAGCTACAGTTGACGTCTATTTAATTCCCAAACTGATAATTTCATATCTCTCAGCCAGATGTTGAGCTACAGGTTGTCATCTACTTAATTCCCAAACTGATAATTTCATTTCTCAAAACTTGACGTTGAGCTACAGGTTAACGTCTACTTAATTCACAAACAGATATTTTTACATCTCTGAGCTAGACGTCGAGGTAGCTACAGGTAGACAATGCTTTGACCCTTAAACTAATGATTTCGTACATCTCAGCTATACGTTTCGCTAACGGTTCACAACCATCGATGTATACTACTCTAACTGGATCGCGCACTCCGTAGGCTACTGTGAACGCGAGCCGGCTCACTGCTCTACCCTTACCACAGTACTGATGCCCAGCCCTGCCCAACTGACTTGTCTTTGATGCAACGCTGGAAATATTTTAATATTACAGTTGAAATGATTTGCTAATTTTAGAACTTAGGCTTAAGCGGCCTGTGTCATAACTAGAATCTACAGTTTCCGGTGACAACCGCGTCAAGGTACTATCTACAATATTTACAAGATGGCCAGACGTTTCGCCCATACTGTGATGTGGCATCCTCAGTGGGCAGTCTCAGAGAAACCACTGAGGATGCTAATATAGCTAAGTCAGTATTAAATGTATAGTTTAAGAAAGGTCTCAGGAACGTTTTATGATCTATAGTAAACTAAAAGCTCGGGTTTGGGGCCAATGACGTCATCACTTTTTAGAAGCTTCTAGAACGTTCTGTGACGTCATCCCAACCCCTCCCCCTAATTTGCATAATATGCGCAAAAATTTGCAAAATATTTGCAAATTTGAAAAAAATATGCAAAAAATATAATAAACCCTCGAGACGTCAATGTATAATTTAATTTTCACAACACAAGCTATCCGTTGTTGTCCTTCGCTGAACGGATTAGGTCTTGCCATGTATAATTCGCCTTGTACTCTTTGTGTCCTCTGGCTCATTCTGCAATACAGCTGAGCGTTCATGTAGTATCATAAAATCTTCAAAGGACTATACTTTCCCTTTCTGTACTTTTTACAAGCGATGCCATTGTTTGAAACGCATTCCTGTAGACGTGGTTTTTAATAATCGATTAAAATGTTTCAGGTAATTATATGAAAAGGAAATTGCGGTACTATGTTAATTAAAAAATGAATAAAAACGTTTAAAATAACTTATAGTTATTTTAAACATTTTTAATTAATACCTCAATTATAAAAAAAATATGTATGGGAATGGGATGATTGTAAATAACAAACTTCCAACAACAAGCAACCAAAAATAAAATGAATATCCTACATATTAAAACAATCAGGTCATTTAGTTCTCTCACTTTCTGATTTTATTACATGGCCGATTTCGATCACATTTTTTTAATTCAAAAGGTAATTTGGATTTCTAAGTTGTAACGGAGCAAGATTTTAAAAATTCCCATAGGTTTATACCCTACCCGGCGTCAAAGTTGCAATTTTATTCTTATGGAGATTAATTTTAATTAATCAGCTGGGGGCATAAAAATGTTAAATGGTCAAAATAATTCGTAAGGTTAACCATAGAGAGCAGGACAGTATTGCACGGCTAAAATATCAAGTTATCTACAGAACGTCTTAAATTAATAGGGTTATTTCGTTCACACAGATTGTAAGACAACCACTAGAATGATATATTTCTATGATTATTTTATACGAACTAACTAAGTGTAGAAGAAAATAACGGAGCTGGAATTTTAATATTATTAGCCTAATATATAGGATTTTTTACAAATTTTATTTCAATATTGAAACGTAGACAGTCGACGCGATTTGATTAAATTAGACACTTATATTTTAAATTAGACATTTGTTAAAAGAGATGTGTTATAGGTAATTCGGACATGTTTACATATAAAACATTTGGTTAGGTGAATGTTTCGATCAAATTCGAATGCTTCAATGAAATGTTGGATTTAATTTTATTATTTGAAATTAGGTATTTTTGTCTTAGAACTTAAGCTTAAGCGGCCAGTGTCATAACTACGAGTAGAATCTACATCATAGTATGGGCGAAACGTCTGGTTATCTTGTAAATATTGTAGAAAGTACCTTGACGCAGTTGTCACCGGAAAATGTAGATTCTAGTTAGGTAGTTGTAGTTTAGACTTATATAAAAATGTGGAGATGTGACTAAAAAATCACAACGGCAGTTATTGTCGAAGTGCAAGAACTACTGTCCGCGCAGAAATTATGGATACTCGAGTTTACGATACCATATCTCCGAAACGGTCCGTTCGATTTTAACGAAAGACCTATCAAATTAAAGGAAATATTGTCAATTTTTATACTACGAAGTTTCGATTGTTTACGTAGCTTTTAATAATTTATAAGACGGAAAAAGTGGAAAATATCGGCATTTTTCACAATATTTTTGGAAATCTCAACTTAAGGCAATTATTACAAAATATCTATTAAACGTATCAACTTCAAATTTTAATAGCTTATATGAAGGTTACTTACAAACACTTTTGTAGAGTTTCATAATTTTAACGTTATTATTTTTTATGTTCTTGTAAATTTTGTAAACCTTTGAAACTTTGTTATCTTGGGTTTAAAATTCCCGCTTAAAACATTGTTTTGACTATCAATTGATTGTATGAACGAAAAATATAGTGTCTGCACAATATGATGTAATAGTGATTTGTGATGAATTTATATTTGTTAAACGTTTTTATTCCCGCGCGAGGGGCTGGTACGCGGGGAAACGCGCCGGGGATGGTTCGGGTTCTCCCACAAAACGAGTGCGATGTTGCCGTTCGGTGCACACAGAGGTTAACGACAGGGTGAAGTTTGCTAGTTTAAGGGAAGGTTGGTCTGAGTCACCAACCCGTTCTATAGCATTCCGGCAACATCGCACTTGTTTTGTGGGAGAACCCGAGCCATCCCCGGCGCGTTTCCCCGCGTACCAGCCCCTCGCGCGGGAATAAAAACGTTTAACAAATATAAATTCATCACAAATCACTATTACATCATATTCTGTAGACACTATATTTTTCGTTCATACAATCAATTGATAGTCAAAACACTGTTATGAGCGGGAATTTTAAACCCAAGATAACAAAGTTAACAAAGGTTTACAAAATTTACAAGAACATAAAAAATAATAACGTTAAAATTATGAAACTCTACAAAAGTGTTTGTAAGTAACCTTTATATAAGCTATTAAAATTTGAAGTTGATACGTTTAATAGATATTTTGTAATAATTGCCTTAAGTTGAGATTTCCAAAAATATTGTGAAAAATGCCGATATTTTCCACTTTTTCCGTCTTATAAATTATTAAAAGCTACGTAAACAATCGGAACTTCGTAGTATAAAAATTGACAATATTTCCTTTAATTTGATAGGTCTTTCGTTAAAATCGAACGGACCGTTTCGGAGATATGGTATCGTGAACTCGAGTATCCATAATTTCTGCGCGGACAGTATATATACTGTAATGTCGTTTTGTTTTGATCAAAAACAATTGAAAGTGGACGGCAATAGCAACCATGACAACAAAAGTGAATTAATAAGGGTCTTGAGGATATTTTTAATAATGTCCGAATATATCATTAGGATAGACGAAAACGGCAATTGTTTGTTTAAAGCGATTTCATAATGTGTTTATTACCGCAAAGTAAACATCTTGAACAAAGACAGAGTGGTAAATAGTGTTTTTCAAAAATGGGAATTCCAAGAAGATTTCATTATTGGTTATACTAGCTACCAACTTCCAATAAAATCAAAACAAGATTATAGCGATTTAATTTCACGTGAATATGAATATGTTGGACACAACGAACTATTTTGTTTAAGTAGTTTTTTCCTGAATTTACGTTTTAAAGTTCATGTTGTACACACTAACAATATTGTAACATTTGGTTGGTCCAAAGGAAATAGGAGGCACACAGCAACAAAAAATTAATCTTCCTGAATCGCATATGCCTCAAGAACTACAGAAATTATTTGTTGGTACATATTAACTATCAAAAAGCTGTAGCCTATAACTAATATTCGACAGTACAATGCTGTGTGTTTTGTGTCATTCGGGGCCAATGTCGCGTTACCTCTTAGCAGTGGGCCATGTTGTTTTAAAATTCTTGGAACTGTCCTGCATATTTTGTAGGAGTAAGTGAAACATTGATTCTGTATGGGGTTATCCTAAAAGACCAATCAAAACTATTCATGTACTGTGATAAGTATTCTTAATCATGTTTCATTTTATTTGAATTAATAAGTGGTTAAATTATTGCAGACTTGTTTTAAAACAAGTTTGTTATCGTACAGATAAAATACATCCACGCTTGTTTATGCACACCAACTATCTTGGTCTTCGGATGTGGACCGCGTCACGTTTACCACATCAACTCCCGAAGACTAAGATAATGATGTATTTATAGTCATCTTTTTCAAAATATTATAAACTTAATACCATTAGTTTTGTGTAAAAGGAACACGTAGATACTCTTCCTTTGTCCATGACTTGTCCCTTAACCCATGAGTATTAATTATGAAATATTAACCATAGTTTATGCAAATTCGTAAAGGCTAAGCAGTGATTTAAAAAAATTATATTAAATTTATTAATCGGCAAGTGATTTCAAAGAAAAGGAAGATTAACAGACAGGTCAATAACTACAAATAGGCTTGAAAATCTGTATTTCTAAGTTTTGACATAACTAACAATCTAAAATAATAAATATTCATTTAAAACAATCTAAAATATAAAAAAAAAACAATACTTAAACTAACAAAAAAATACTATTTACACTCAATATGTAAGCTATAATATTCTAAAACAAACGAAATATGAAAATTCAAACGAAACATTCTAGTTTACTTACTTAATATTTACAACAATCTAAAATGAAAAAAAAAAACAATACTCAAATTCAAACAAAAAACACTATTTATACTCAATCTGCAGGCTACAATATTTTTAAACAAACAAAATACGGAAATGCCAACAAAACTTGCTATTTCACTTACTTTATATTTACCTTTTTTTCTCTGACAAAATTTGCCTGACCAAATAATACCAATTTTCCTCAATAGACAATTTTTCTTTGTCCTTAATAATAAATTTTCAAATATTAATTGCAATTGAAAAAATATATGTACTATAATATAAATTATATTAGCTGTCACAAGTCGAAAGCCAATAATATATACTTTTATTTGGTATAATTTATTCAATGTTATGTCACTATCTGTAAATTTAAAACACGATAGGGAGCAGAAAAGTGCAGTTAGACGGTCTTACATAATGCAAACATTTTATTACAAGTTAGTAGTGCTTGGCCGAGAATACGGTTATAAAAATTGTACTGTATATTATTATGTTTATTTTTGTTAAACATATTATTTGAAAATGAGGTATACGTTTTGGTGCTGCTCTTGTTGAACTGAGAGTATATAAATTACATTTTTTAAAAAGAACAAAAAATTGCATTATTCTCATTTATATACAGGGTGTTCCGCGAGAAGTTGGCACAACTTTAGAACGTGATAGTGGACATAAAAATATGCAAAAAGTTTCTGTAAACATGTGGCCTATCTCGCCTTCTTAAGTGTCTGTGTTTTTCATTAAAAAAAGTATTCTCAAACATGGTTTGAGGTTACAATTTCAAACTTGGCATATTTGCTAACCTAATTAGGGGTTGTCTAAAATAAAAAAAATTAACAAAATTATATCTATCGGTTTCAAAATGACAGCCATAAGAAATGTTAAATAACATTAAAACCATTATTTGTTTTGAAAATGTATTACACTTTTGTTTTGAAAATGTATGATGAACGTTTTCATCCATGCTTGTTTTTGTTTAGGGTTTCCTAAAATAAAATTACTAAAACATGAAAAAGTACTTAAATAGAAAACCAAAAGTAGACATAAATTTTGATTATATTACCAACTATCCCTTTACAATTATGGCAAAGGAATGGCTGAGAATGATGGTACTGACATCAAAGTCATAGTTTTTTTTTTTATTAAATATGGAATATATTTTTTAATAAATACCAAAATACATTCCCAGCAAAAGTCTGTAAGATACCCTTTGCGGTGTGAATCTTGTTTAGAAGGAGGGGTATTTTTCGTACTAATACTAATGTTGTCCTTCAGCGATTTCCATATTTTACGCAGAATACCTAATGGCGCATTTCAAGCTGTAAGTTAGAGGGTGACAAGCGTCGAAAGTTCCATGAATTCATCACATCACATCCTGCCGGCCATGATACCAACTGGCCGTGGTTTAAGTCTAGTTTCCAGCAAAGATATTTCTCATCTTAAAATAAAAATATAGTTTGTTTCTTGTGAAAGACTTTTGCTTAATGTTACTTTATTTAAGAAGAAAATAAACTTTATTTAGTATGTATGCCTAAAGATAAGATTTATTAGTTAGCATAATTGTATTACACAGTTGTTTGTATTTTGTTTACTGTTTTATGAGACATAATAGATACTAACAACTTTAATAGAATGTACTATACTGTACATGTACATTATCAGAATGTTCAAATAAATGTGTTATTTGCTTGAGGTATTTCACCTACAAGGTAGGCATCATGGAAAAACATCAAATGAAATTAATTTGTTTCCCAAATATATTAATATAAGTGATATAACATAAGGTGTAATCGTCAGTGTGGGGTGAAAAAGGCAACACCATAACCAATCTATTGGCCCCTGCATACTTGAAAGACGTAGTGAACGTCAGTTATTTGTTCAGCTCCTTAGGCGAAATCATGTATCACATGTATAGACCGCGCGCCGAAGGTCCGGCCTCGAGCCCGCCGAGCGGTGATAGAGAGGAGACGAGTGGAGGGCCCAATATGCCTGCAGTCCTGGAAACATTCGCTACTGTCAGACTTTCCCACGCTAGCAGTCTTTTTCATCCTTGCTTCTAAAATAAGTTACGTTAATTGTTACCTACGAATGCACATTCAGTACGTTTCCAGACTACGTGCGATATATTGGCTTGTGGTTTAGCGTTTTAAGAATTTTTACTCAAGTGTACGATAAACAATTATTTAGTTAGTTATATGTTTGTTTTCATCTAACTACTGTAGTGTAATAAGTCAGTTTGTAATTTTGTGTGTGTCCCTTAAGTGTGTTAAGAGTCTGCAGAGTCTGTCGGCCATACTGGTTTAATTCTCATTAAAACAACGTTATTTTGAATCCATATTTTTTATCATTATTTTTTTATTAAAAGTTGTGTATGAGGTGTCATTTAAAATGCTATCATATTGCGCATTGGGTTTGCTTTTGATATTATGAATATATACGCATAGTTTTGAAAAACAGATGAAAATAAAAAATTCAAACTAAATAATTTTGTATTTATTATATTAAACTAATTATGAATCCACAAAGCAGTTCAACGAGTAATTTTACTCTTGATCAAATACAATTTGTTTGGAAAAAACCGTTTAAAAAGAACTGCTAAATTTGGACACGCGTGATCATTTGTCCGGTTCGAAAAAACATCGTTCTAATGAGATTAAAACCAACATGGCCGACAGCCTCTGCAGACTCTTAAGGTTGTAAAATTAGTGAACGTAAATCGTAAATAGTTTATTCCTTTAGTGGTTCCTGCCTCAACTATGGCTACTTTATTCCTAAATTAGCTCAAGGAAAAATTACTAGAAGTCAGGGTAGGGACATTATTTGGAGAGTAAGTGAGTTACAGGCGAATGAGGCCAAATTAAGAGATGAACAACGAATCCCCGTAAAAAAATCGTTAGAACGAACTGCAGTTGCATGTGGCGTTTCAAAAACTCTTATAAAAGAAATTCAGCGTGAAAAGTGTTTATTGGACACTTCAGCGGAGAGAGAGTATTCGTTCACAACTCAAAAAATACAAGAGAAAAAGAACAGCGACAGAACTAGACGATTTCGACAAATGTGTTGTTAGAAGAACCGTCCATGAGTTTTATAATACTGACGAGTCACTCCCAACTCGTCATTTTTATTTTGAACCAATTAAAATTAAAATTATATGTATTTTAACGGTTCGGGAAATCACAGAAATATTTTTGTTAGTGACAGTAAGAAGTATATATTTCTTAGTTACTTAATTTCAATTAAAGTTATTAACTGATTTATAATTTTGTATAATTTATAATATATAGTTAATTGTTGTTATTGATATACGTTTTAATTTGTTAACTTTCAAACTCTTAACCTATTTGATGTTTTTATTTTAAATACTGGTCTAATTATAATTATATTTATAATTATAATTATAAGAAATAGCAAAATACAAATACTCCGTAAACGCGTAAACAATCACCCTTTACGATCTGTCTGTGACCGCCTCGATCAGAGTCGATGTTTTTATATGACTAGTAGGCCAGCCAGGAGGCCGGACCTTCAGCGCGCGTACTATACTATCCTCTTGCTCCATCCACGGATTAAATCAAAACAAAGAACAAATTTGAATGGATCCGTTCGAATGTCGCAAGTATGTTTTTCCCTGCCTCCATACGACTACCTTATATTCGGCTAGCAGAGACACAAATGTTGGGGCCGTTGAGCCAGCGTCAACGGCATCAGATCTCACCTTAGAAAAGGATAGTATTGTACTCTATTCACTTCCACTTTTAAAGTAGACGGCTTTGGGGAAATCTCGTCAGTCTTCCGATGACACTCAAAGAGGTGAGACGTCAGACAAAGAAGTGTAAGGTGAAGTGTAAGAATTCACTCAGTAACCTTGCCAGTACTATTGTTAACAAGGCTGTCGACTTGTTACCTGTGGAACTCCACGCTCCGGTCGGCTACAGGTACTGCGGACCAGGTACGTGATTACGCAAACGTTTAGCTCATGAGAGATTAATAATCAACTGATTACATGAAGTGTGCAAAGAGCATGATATAGCGTATTCACTGTACAGTGATAACGCCAGTCGCATACAAGCAGATCGAGTGTGAGTTTCAGACGCTTCGTTGGGTGAACGTACTAAAGCTTGAGCAGAGACTAACGTATGAAATTGAAAGCAAAGTTGGGTGGTAGTATAAATAACAACAGAAATAAGATGAGTGCATTGAAACGAGCGAAACAATTGATTGGACGTGGTTACTACTTGAAACCACTACACACTAAGACTGACGGTGGTGCTGGTGGTAAAAAGAAGAGTAAGAAGAGATATATTCGTAAAGGTAGTAATAAAAAAGGTTTCACAATAAATGACGGTCCTAAACGTTCACTTGGCGATGTAGAACTCATACGATATGCACGTAAATTACAAATTCTTATTTCAGAGGCGTTTTCATGCATGATACAATGCCACCATCTACTCGTATACGGAAAAACGAACGTGCTATCGTCGACTTGATTTCCAGATGTATTATCGGTACACATTGGGTGTCATACAAGAAGTTGGAAAATAACGTGTACTATTTTTATAGTTTCGGTTATTTACGTTCCCCACTGGAGTTCACAACATACTTTCGTGGTAACAACGTGTACTACAATTACAATAGATATCAGACGTACGACACGACTGATTGTGGTCGTTTATGTCTACACTTTTTCCATATTGATGATTAGTACGTAGACGACCTTCGAACTCACCACATCATGTTTTGTTTGAGCGGACGAGGTTCGATGATCACGAGCAATATATTTCCACCGATAGACTTGACAGACGGTGATTGGGAAATCGGACTGATGGATTTCACCACGTACAATTCCATACCCAATGTAGAGGAGGGCGTAATTTTCCTTACGGTCCTACTACAGTGGTTCAACTATCATCTGGTACTTACGAAATTGACGATATCACACGGTAGATCGGTGAAATAATCAACGATCTAAACGCGTTGAAAATACAAGGCAATAACAAAAAGTTTAAAGTAGAGATTTTCAGTAAGCACAAAACTATAGAATTCACCAAGGACGCTAGTATAGGGTCCTTGTTGGGCTTTTCATCGCAGTTGTTGACACCCAATAAATGGCACGTGTCAGACCGTCCTGTGGACATTATCAAAGTGAACGTCATACGAAACGAATGTAATCTGGTGCGTGGTTCCTATTAGAACGGATTGGAGGGACACATTGTGCACGAGTTTTATCCGGCTGTACCGTCTGGTTTCAAAATCATTGAGCCACCACATAACGTAATCTACCTACCGGTGAGTGTCAAGCGGTTGGAAACTATAAGTGTATCGATCAAGGATCAGGGCAACAGACTGATAAATTTCCATGACGAAACTGTCAACGTGAGACTTCGTCTAAGACAAAAGATACACACTGCTGCTACTACAAAAAACGACAGTATTTATGAGTCTGTTATTTTTCAGAGACGGCATTAGCACTACTGACAATGAACGCACGATAGTCAATATAAAGCACATGTACGATCTGGCGAACCGATCAGTCGTGAACGACACGTTCGAGTGTTAACATCTATAAACAAAGTGAACTTACGCACCCTGGGATTACGTGTATTAGTATAACAACAACACAGACGCAACCGTTATGTTAGGCGTACAGTAAAAACCTAAATCTGACTTCCGTATTGTGGAGTACGAGTATCGTAGTTACACACCGTTCACGTCGAATATATTCAATCCGAACGACGAGGTCCGTATCGCCATTCAACAACAGGACTTGTTCACTTATCCGTTTGAAAGCTACAACTACGTGCACGGTAACTGAGTAAGGCGGACAGTGTCACCGAAGACCGAACGGTAAAATTCAGTAACAACGGTATTGCATTTACCTTCCAACGAAATACGCTACGAGTTGGGCGGTGTGGTTGTGGATCGTACGAAAAACGTCACTGTCACATCCACTATACGTAACCTTTTGTTCCTGACACCGGACGATAAGAAGCGGATAGTGAATGCAGCCTGGTTCGGTGCCGAACAACTCGGCACAGTCACTGACTTCTCGTTTTGTCTAACAATAAAGATGTTGATGGGCTTCTTCAAAGACTACCAACGGATCATAGTGAATCAGAAACAAGAATTTATCCTACTGATGGCAGATTTCTCCGACTACAAACTCGTTGTGGACATGATCACTTGGCGTGTACCGGACATCAAATGTTCCGATGAGATGAAACTGTCGCTGATGAAGATGCCCGATTAAGATCGTATCTTGCAGATGCCGTTTCGCAGTTGGGAAATACACGAATACCCCGAAATGCCCACTACTACACGTCAATCATGGATGGTGAAAACCTCGTCGCAATTGGAAAACCCCCACTACGTAGTATTGGCCCTACAGACAAACAGACGTAACAATTTCCAAGCATCCGACAGTGGGTTCGACAGGTGCAATTTGACTGATGTAAAACTGTTTCTCAACGCTCAGTACTATCCGTACGACAATCTGCGTGGTGATGTCGTACTCATGTACGAGATGTACGCTAGATTAGTTTCCTACTACGGTGTGGACAAACCTCGTGTGCTTTAGAATCAGACGGATTTTTTCAAAATTTCCACAGTTCATGATCGATTGTTAAAACAGGCGGAAACGTTGAAAACGGGGCCGGTCGACGTGCGTTTGGAGTCTGAGGCTTCAGAGGCGTTTTCGGCCAAGACCACCACCTATTCTCATACACGACTCTCTGGTCGAGTACATTCTACTTACCGGTCTGGTCAATAGAATACACTAATTCGTCACTGAAGCGGCTGCTTCTACGATTTCCAACCATCAGCACCACCATCTCCAATAAATTATTAAATTGCATAAAATTGTGCAATCCTCTCAGTCTTGAGTGTAACGTCATTTGATCAGTATCGGGTGCTGAGAGTACTGCTCCTCTTTCACATATCACCGAGATGGCATCAGTAGAACGGGACATTTCAATTGTGGAATTTTCTCTTATCGATGAGAACATCGTATCTACTCAAACTGGCGATTACATTGCTGCTGCTTCTACTACTAAATCTATCCAATTAGCGGATCCGTCTTTGATTAGAATTCGTTCCAACAAAGACGATCTAACAACAAGGGAGCGTATCTATTAAGCCTTAATAGATACGCTCCCTTGTTACGACCCTTGTGGTCAATACCACTGTTCGTGAATGGGTGTGTGGGTGTGTCAATACCACTGTCACTGTACGGACGTGTACACTGTGATGTACGTCAATGATATAGTATCCAATTTGACAGACATAAATTTTACTATGTTTTATGCTGAGAAAATTGAGTTAGTACAAAATGCCTTTTATGTCTGTGAAATAAAAATTTAATAGTTTTAAAGTTTAGCACAGACAAACTAAAATCACGAATATAAACTAGATGTTTTAATGTCCAACATCAATAAGCTACGTAACCAGTGGTCTACAACCTGTTTTGAAAACAATAACATAATCTCAACTCTCAGTTGACTGTTTTTAAAGCACTAGATGTTCGCGCTCGCCAAATTATTTTACTTAGTGAACAGTCGGCCACTTGCTCTTTAGCTAGCGAAGCCAAGTGGCCTATACAAATTTATTGGTCCCTCCCTCCCACACCCACAGCTAATATCATTGGCGAGGATGGCTCCTCAACTGGCAATCGAAGAGCTGCTGCGCCCAACTATGCAACTGACTGTGGCATTGCTTGGTTCGTTATTATTTATTTAATATTAAAGAATAGCAGTTTTGCTATAAGAGATTGATGTTATTGTAGCGGTAATACTTAAGGAAATGTTTAAAAAGTATGACAATTAGAGAAAAACTTACCGGAGCTTCGCAGCTAGCCCTGAGAAAACGTCCATGAACAAGAATCTTAATTACAATAGTAATCTAACGAAAGATATGGTAAGAATATCGTAGAATGTGCTAAAAGTAAAATATCAATTATAGTATATTTGACAATCAGAGTAATTAAATTTATTTTGAAGTGAAGGAAGGGGCCACATGGTAAACTTTGCCCCGGGGCCACCAAAAGTCTCTGGGCGGCCCTGTATTAAGGGAGCGTAATAGTACTACAAGATCTTACTGCATTTCTCAAGGTAACGTATCATGTGAATTGGGATTTTTCAAAATTCATTACGGTGGGCTTGTTTAAAGAATACGAATTTCACTTGGCCGCATTGTTTCACAAACAAGGTAATCGAAGATACGTGCTCATGGACTACGCACAATGGCTTGAGCTCGAAAGATTAGCGTTTTCAATCACGTATACATTGACTCTGAAATCGAGGGAAGACACTGATATTGACAAAAAACAACAGAACACATGTGTCAGGCGGTCTTAAAATATGGCTGAGAAAGACCTACGGTAGACCGTACGTAGAGATTAAAGATAAGAAACGCAAGACACGTGTTTCGTTTGCTGAAAACGAATGTATGAATTTTGTCAATTTACTTCCATGAATATGTCGATACGTCGAAAAGATAAAGTAGTCTTATCGTATTGAATCGAGTATATCGAACGTGTTATGCGTAGTGTTTCAGTATACGTGCCACCCCCACAGAAAGTGAACGGATGGGACGCAGAACGACTGCACGATGAAATTGTCGTGTATAAAAAGTGATGCCCATCGTACCTCTAGCAGTAGTACGAATACGACTTCTGTGGTGGCAGTAGTTGAGTTTCACGCATTTAAAGACAACGAAAACAAATTTGTTATAAATAAGTTCGCTGTTGCTAGCACTTGTCTGAATGTAAATATTATTTTAAAATCACCTTACGCTAAGAATAAGCTCAGCACTAGTGTGCAAAAGACCAATGATTGGTTGGAACGAAATTACCATAAAATTCTTTGGGAAGAACGTAGCGTTCCGTTTAGTTTCGGTCTAATACGTAGATTACTCCGACCCTATGCACATGTATATACTAAAGTGTTGGAAAAGTGTAAATATTTGGAAAAGAGTCATGGAAAGTGCCGGACCATTTATGTGCTTGGGTTTTGTAGTCGTTGTTTGCCACAGCATTCGAGTACATCTATTTGCGCCTTTAGAAGCGCACGTTTCTACTACTGTATAAGTTTTGTGCAGGTATAAGTGCAGACATTTATTTATTGATTAAAAGAAAGAAAAGTATTCCTACTGTTGATGAATATATCTCGAACTCGGTCTGATGTGTGTTCTATGCAGGATAGTATCTGTATGACCAAGGCAACTTGAATGAACCCGCATTATTGCAGTACGTACATATACGCATGAGCACATGTTCCGTATTACATTTCTAGCCGGTTACCACGACAACCACATACAAGGTCAGAAATGGGCGGTCCGAAATTGAAAATAAAAAATCGCCCGGCTGTCTTGAAGGCAGTCCTAAGACGGTCCCACGCCATACGGTATGACCCACTGTTATTTTGTAGTCGCCTGATCAACGTGTGTGTGAATGTGGAAAAATATGGCAGTATAGTAAAACGCGCGCGCGCGCGTGCGTGCGTGCGTGTGTGTGTGTGTGTACTTGATTATTTAAATTAATTAATTTATTTATTTATTTTTATTTTATTTTTTTGCACAAAAAATATGAAATAATCAAATGAATATGTAATTTTTTTTATCTGAATCAACGGTCTTGCTGCCAGTGCACAATTGTATTATAATTCAATTCAAATGATGGCGATCCCAACACAGGATACCTAGGGGATCCCTATTTTATTTTGCCTTAGTTTAAATTTAATTAGCTTATAATAACTTGTATTAACTGTTCTGTAAAAATTATAATGTAAATGTTGTAATTGTTGGCAAAATAAAAAATTATTCTATTCTATGTATACACAATAAAAGAAAAACAACTTTAATTAAAAACTGAAATAGCCGAATTATACCTGTTTGCATAAACAATCACATAAATTACCTAGTAAGTCAAAACAAATCATATAATAGTACTTGGGGACACCCCTGCACGCTTCGTGTACTAACGCCGACTCTCGCTGCGCTCATTATACCTCGGCCTTCGGCCTCGGCACGCTACCTTGACTACAGATAATAGTAGACTGTCTGTATGACGTTAAATCACAATATTACATTTATTACATAGTATTTCACTCACACTACTTGCGTTGTTACATATTTATTAGTATGGGGTATTACTTAGACTATTTCAAACGTTTTTATTTCATTTGTTTTTGTTTAACAGCTGAAGATTAAAGTCTTAATGCATCAATAGCGTAATGTCAAATATACAAAATATACATGTTTATTTATTTACAAAACAAGTGTTATTAATTTACTAAAATCAACCTAATATTATTCTTATGGAAAAAAGGAAACTTTGTGGGCTGTTGGTACCCCTTAGGAATGGAATTTTGTAATATCCTTTCTTAGTGGGTCCCTTCGATACTAAAGCTAACTTCCTTTAAAATTTCGTTTAAATCCGTATGATGGTTTTTGAGATTTCGTGAGAGTGAGTGAGTAGTCAGTAGGTTTGTCCATACTTACGCTAAGCGCATGCCTTAGCGCAAGGGCGCATGCATCAAGCCATGCCCGAAATGAGTCAGAAGTAGCAGTTTTCCACAGCGCAAGGAGATCCACCAACCTTGGATTTTTGTGCGTTTCAATATTCAACTTTCACTATTGGGTGGAGTTTAGTTGGTGTTCGCCTGGTTTTCTTTAGTGTTGGCATGGGTAACGAAGAGCATCTACTATTTATAGAAGACTATAGACAGAATTTCACATAATTTGAGTACCAAAAACGTTATATTTACGAATAAAAATATTTTACCATCTTCCTCATTTTCGTAAATTTTCCGACTTTTCCGTTGAAAAAAGATCATATTCTTGTTTCTTAGTTATTTATCTACTTTGAACGAAATTTTCAGCAAAGAAATAGACAAGGCTCCTGTTCTATATAAATACAGATTTATAATTAATTAATTACATTCATTTTCTGATTTTAATTGTTGTTACATTGTATCAGTAACATATACAGTATACATATCAGTAACTGATAACATTTATACAAATAATAGAACAATCATGTATATAAAAAACAGGTTTCGGTATATTTTTAACCAACCGAAGATATCCTAAATTCCATACAGCTCGCCTTGATTTGCTGCAATAATTCTTCCTAACACAATAGCGTCATCTTCTGCCATCTTGGAAAACGAAACTAAAGGGAAGGAATGAATGTGGACACGTACATGGCATGCCTCTAAGCGCATACAATACGGCAAGCGCTGGCTGGCATGTGGAATTGAATGTTGAATTGAACGTTGAAACGCAAGTTGTACGTTTCCGCGTTTAAAGAAGGCCGCGACGTTCGAATAGGCAACGCCACTTTCCTTGTCATCCGCTATACGGCTACATACTGCTTCAGGGGCTCCCTTACAACTGACATTGCTCCCAAGAAAAATAACTAAAAAAGTGAAACTAAAAAAAAAACAGTATTGTATCAATATGACACTATTAAATATAAAATGTGATTCTATTATTGTATTGATATTATTTCTCTGGTAGTTTTGGGCCTACTCTACATTCTATGTTCTTGAAATGCAAAGTGTTTTCCAAGTGTGTTAAATTAGGTTTAGGAGTTGTTATGTATTTGTAGATATACAAGCATATATTAATTTGCAATATTCCTTTCTGGCATATTAATGGGGTGTTTTACGTTAGTGTTTCTGATTACTTCAAAAACTTATCAAAATGATTATCTTGACAGTATCAAACTATATTATTCAGGGTTTCTTTATTTCTTTGTATAAATCACGTTCAAAAACCGCTCTAAACTAACTTGTGATGATTGTTTACTTTAGTTTATGTAACAGAGGAATGCTGTGATTAGTAAGGTATTTGAAAGATATATATAGAGGGGGGAGGGATTTCTGTATCTACTGATCTTGTGTTAAATATTTGTAAACAATTTATTGGTATTATTAAAAAACTTATGTCTAAAGATTATTTTTAGTCACATTATCTAAGAAGCATTGTAATTGAAAAATTGTTAAGTACAGAAGGACTGTGTTCGGACCTTAGTATTTGTAACTTGTAAAATGTTTGTACACGTAGCTTACGGTATGTAACTGTCGTTGAAAACTTTGTTAATACGAGAAGTACTTTACTATTTACCTAACAAATTATAGTAAGATGAAAATCGAAGTATTCATGACAAAATATGTAAACAAAAGAAAGGAATTGTATTATCTTAATTTATCACATGCGCTAAATGAATAATATCCTTGTGATACTAAATCAATGAAAAATGTAACATGCCATTAAATTCTTTTAAAAGTATATGAATGTGCAAGTTGTCAATACCAACGAGCAAAAAAACTGCAACTCAGGAGGTTCTGTTGTTGGAGAGATTGTAGTTAGAGAATAGAATTGTAAAACGCATATATTTAAAGTGAAATTCAAACTAAATATTCTAAAAATATATTTAAATATCATACCAATATGAAAAACACTCTAAGGAGACTACTTTTCTTTAGTTCATAGAGTATGGACTTTCTTGTTGTGGTTGAACTATAAATCAAATGTAAATCCAATGTTCATCGAACATAAAATGTTTAAAGACCATCTCAATACATTAAAAATAGAACAATCGTACCTCTTGTTTAGACAGTAAATTACTTCTGATTAAATGCCGGTAGATGTTTATTTTTACGTTTTAAATTTATTTTTTATAATAGGAGTGGTATATGCCAGAAACACTTCAAATTAATATATGCTGACATATCCAGAAATACATCATATAAACTTCTAAACCTAAGTTAACACAGTTTGAAAAAGCGATGCTTTTCAAGATTCTATTTTGTAAACTGTAGGAGTAATAACATCAATATAATAATAGAATCCCATTTTCTATTTAATAGTGTCGTATTAATCAAATTCTGTTTTTATTTTCACGTTTTAGTTTATTTCTTGGGAGCGATGTCAGTTGTATGCGAGCCCCTAAGGCCCCCACTGCACACTGAGCCACCGTGTGGTAGACTACCATAGCCTCTTATGGAGCACGGCACACTTAATTGGTAGCGCTTCCGCAGATGCGGTGGCTCGGGGACGCGATCTTCGAAGCCACCGTGTCATACCACTGTCACTAATCGGAGTGTGCACACTTGGGCTTCTTGGGAGCGTCACCATGGTAGCCCAGTGTGCAGATGCCTTAACGCAGTATAGCGGACGCTTTCCATAGGCCTCAGGACGTTACGGAAAGCGGTTGTTGCCTATTCGAACGCTACCGCGGCCTTGTTTAAAGGCGGCCGTGGTTCAGCGAACAATACATTTGTTTATACATCGATGGTAGCGTTATCCCATTTCAGTAACAACATTGTGATATCCAGGCAGGGGGCCATTTTAGTCTCAATGATCGGTTATTGGCGCCTTATTGCTGACCCTACACAACACAATGTGTATGGGTGTCTACTCACCGTTGCCTTGCTCCTTCCTGGTGAACACAACTTCACACTGCACTGGACTTGGGGGGCTGTGACACATTCGTGCACACCACCACCGGGTCATCGTCCAAGTATTTTTTGTTCACTTCTTTTTAATGGGTCCCATCAGCTGCGCATTTATTGATGTAAATAATATATTTCACATTAGTTACCGGTTTTATACTCTATCGGTTCAAATAGAGTAATATCAGAACCGACAGTTATCTAAAAATTATAATCATTTTCATTCAGAATTAGAACTTTATATATGTAAATGACGAAATAACACTGACGTAATTTACCATGAAAATAGATGATTATGATCCAAATATAATCATAATAGTAATAAATAGGTGCTTTAGTAATCTGTATTGACCACCAAAAGAAGTGCTCAATTTCCTAGACTCTTAATTGATTTTTTTCCATTCAGGTCATTTTGATAATATTAGTAAATATTCAGGTCTTCAATCTTCATTAGTAAATATTACTAGTTAATATCTGATAAAATAACTATTGTCAGTAAGAAAATGATGCGTTGCAAACCACGACTTATCTACACAGAAAAACTGTTGAGTTTAACACTGCGTTAAACCGAAAACAATCACAATAAAACTGTATTGAAGCACTTCATTTTTTGACGCCTGTTGATTTATGTTTAAACGTTATTTGTTGTATTGTTAAATTTACAAAAATGCTCGTCTTTACACGAAGTAAGCCTAATTATACTCAGTTAGTGTATTTCTAAATACCGGACAAGTAAGCATTAATTACAATACGACTTGATCCGTCACCAAGTTGAGATGAACTGACTTCCTCCCAGCCACCCACATGACGCCCCTGTCGTCAAGGGAGGGAACTACCACCGCCACGTCGCCTAGCAACTGCATCACAGCCGTATTCAATTACCGTTATCATCCAAGATATAATCAGTTTCCTTTCATGTGCGTCCACTCCACTCCCACCGATTGGCTCAACGGTCTTCCTAAGTGACGACTTCCATTGGCTGAACCACTAGCACGATATTTTATTGCCCATTAATAAAAACTATCCCTAATACATAGTCTATTATGAATATATGGAACTCTTCCAACCGTTAAATGTATTTGTTGATAGTTAAAAAAGCATTAGTGGAAAATACTTTCGCCAAAATGTCCCACAGAGATTAACAATTAATTGTCATATGTAGGCTAGCCTAGTACTAGGCCTATATGTAACCTAACTTGGTAAAACCTTCAAATCATGTTTAAGATTTGCTATATTATGTTATTTTATGTTAGGCTACGTAGTAATAGGCTCAATTAATTGTAAATATATTAAATATTACATAATAGTATAATTTGAATTACCAGGTATGAGTAGAATCAAATAGGTTACATTAGAACTTTCCAGTAGCTTCATGAAGCTATACAACTTTTATGTTATAATTAATAGTTATGTGTAAATATTACCAAATAGACTACTTAAAACAATAAATTTATTTTATTTATGCTTTAATATTAAGCTTTTGACAATTATAGGATGGAAGATGTCATACTGTCGTATTTTGGCATATTGACGACAGAATGTTCTATAACTTTCTTTTTGTTGTAATATGTTCCATGGCTTCTGGAGCCTTCGGGGTCGAGTTTGTTCTTGAAATTCTAGATTGTAACAAATGTATATAAGGCGGCTGCACCGCTGCTAGTTTTTAGTTTTGAGTTTTCAGTCAGTGAGTGATTGTTCAATTCGTTAGTGTGGAACAACACGGATATTGCGGTAGTGCAAATCATTGTGAGTTGTGAGTTCAGTGTTATTGTGTTTCAAGGTGAATAAACGCTCGTGTACTTAAATTGAGTGTGTGTTTATTTTCGTGTCCCTAGTGATATACTGTATAGTAATCGCTAGTGTTGGACGAAAATTGGCGACCGTGACAGGACATTACTACAGGATTAAAATCGACCAAATGACAACGGCGATGTTGCGAGCGGCGCTGGAGGAGCGTGGTTTGCCGACGGGCGGCAGAAAATGTGACCTCGAGTTACGTTTACGCCAGGACGTACAGGATAAAGGACAGAACCCAGAGGAGTTCGACTATCAGGAGCCCCCACCACCAGCAGTGCCGACGGATATGGTGAGTACCATAATCGCGCAAATTTCGGCGCAGCTAGCAGCCCAGTCAGAAAAGCTAGCAGCCCAGTCAACAGAGATAAAGAATGAATTGGTTTCCCTAAACAATAAGATAAGCGAAAATTATATAAAATTGGATACTAAAGTTAAAAGTTTAGAATCTGATGTAATTGATATGGTTGAATCATCCTCGAAATTTCAAAATGATGTTGAAACTGAAGATGATCCAATTATAAGTGCTATTCAAAGAGCTCTTTCCCAGTCTACAGAGGAGGAAGATAGTAATGATGTAGATCTTCTCTGAACTCCCAGAACCAGCTCATAAAAAAGATGATGATTTAATATCACTTGCAAAAGGTAATGATAGTGCTTCTAAAACTAGTCAAGAAAGTGATGAATCTCAAAATGAGGATAATGCCGAAGCACAGATGTCTCAATCAGTAGAAAGTGATGACAATGATCAGTTAGAAATCAGTAGTTGTAAAATAATTGAAGAGGTGTGCGAACATGAAAATGTATCCAACAACGAAGATGAAAGTGAGGGAGAACAAGAATGTATAATGAAAGAAGAAGTAGTTGAGGAAAGTCAGTCAAATGAGACCATTGAAATTGATAATGGTGATATGAAGGTGGATGTTGAAGAAGTAACAGAGCAAGTAGAAATGGACGAAGAAATTGTTCTAGAAGCTATTGAAATGAAAAAAGAAGAAACTGAATTTGATAAAGATGAGTGTGCTATCCCATCTTTATCTAAAGAAGAAGAATGTGAAACAGAAGAAATCGATGATGAATTAAACGAATTAGATATGAAAGGTGCTGAAATAAAAGAAGAAGGTAATGAAGTGGAAGAGACGGATACAAATTTGGAGAGTTTACTTTGTGAAGAAACTATTCCTGGCAATCCAGCTCCCTCATCATCTATTCCAGTTGATAGTCTGCCATCTTCATCACCACCTGAGTTGCCATTTGCAAGTGCTGCCAGTGCCCATCCTGTAATCTACAAGGCCCCTCAGCCTCCCACTTTACTTCCGCCACCCCTTCCACCACCGCCTTTGCCTCCTCCGTATGCACCAACTCCATTAGTTGTCAATGAGGCTGCCCCTGTAATGGAGAATACACCTCCAACCACTCCAGAAAGTAGTTTATCACCTATCTCAAACTTCCCAAGAGGGGAAAGAAGTGGTTCATCTCCTGTTCCTGAGAATGAAAGTTCAAAATCTAATCGTGATTCTTCTGAGGTAGACATGGAAGGATTTTCCACTGCAACAAAAATTGGTCACTATAGTGAAGAAGACACAAACTGTGGTGTTGGAAACACAAACGTCATCAATAAGAAAAAAGAACGGGTGATTGGAATATCATCCACGGCCGAGAAGAGGAACCGGTGGATCCTGCTGCCTGGAATGATGAAAATCAAATCAAGATTTAACGCATGAATCATCAGGCAGAAATTCGTTCAAGGAGAGAGGCGGAGAATAATGATGAGCCTGAAGAAACTGATTTCAGGCCAGGTACACTAGTGCTTCGCCGAAATCATTCCCAGAGCAACAAACTTCAGAAGTTCCATGCGGGAATGGCTCGGAAGTGGCTCGTGGCCATTTGAGGTGGAAAGGAAGCTGGGGAATGGAGTGTACCTCCTGAAATCCGATCCACGGATCAAAGTCCACGCTTCGGAGCTGAAGATACTACCTCGGACTCTTCGAGAGAACACCCAAGCCGAAGAAGAGGATCAACCACGGATACCTCCTTCACAGGCTGGTGATGAAGCTGCTGAATCCAACGAAGATCAACGAACACCGATACTTCTGGATGATCAGCATGATGAAGATTTTAGACTAAGGAATAGATATAATTTAAGACCTAGAAAAGTAAGATATGTATAAAACAGATATTGAAGGTTTTAGGGGGGACAATTGTCGTATGTAGGCTAGCCTAGTACTAGGCCTATATGTAACCTAACTTGGTAAAACCTTCAAATCATGTTTAAGATTTGCTATATTATGTTATTTTATGTTAGGCTACGTAGTAATAGGCTCAATTAATTGTAAACATATTAAATATTACATAATAGTATAATTTGAATTACCAGGTATGAGTAGAATCAAATAGGTTACATTAGAACTTTCCAGTAGCTTCATGAAGCTATACAACTTTTATGTTATAATTAATAGTTATGTGTAAATATTACCAAATAGACTACTTAAAACAATAAACTTATTTTATTTATGCTTTAATATTAAGCTTTTGACAATTATAGGATGGAAGATGTCATACTGTCGTATTTTGACATATTGACGACAGAATGTTCTATAACTTTCTTTTTGTTGTAATATGTTCCATGGCTTCTGGAGCCTTTGGGGTCGAGTTTGTTCTTGAAATTCTAGATTGTAACAAATGTATATAAGGCGGCTGCACCGCTGCTAGTTTTTAGTTTTGAGTTTTCAGTCAGTGAGTGATTGTTCAGTTCGTTAGTGTGGAACAACTCGGATATTGCGGTAGTGCAATTCATTGTGAGTTGTGAGTTCAGTGTTATTGTGTTTCAAGGTGAATAAATGCTGTGTACTTAAATTGAGCGTGTGTTATTTTCGTGTCCCTAGTGATATACTGTATAGTAATCGCTAGTGGGTGACGACACAATTCCCAAGCCGCGATACTAAATCACTGTTAGAATACAAGCTTTCTGAAAAAACAAAAACATTCTAAACACGTTGAGTTGATGGAATCATTCTTCATAGTAACCTATGAAGAAGGCGGGGTGTAAATAAACGCAAACATTATTGGCTACAGGTTGCATGCATATGTATAAAGTACTGACCAGTTCCTTCTCAACATTCGTTCCATACTGCGCAGGACGGCTCGCAGGATCGTTGTGGGTCCATATCCAGGTTGTTATAATTTACTTTGCAAAACTTGGTGTTAAATATTATCAATCTGATTGCATACTTCAGTGTTCTAACTGCAAACGTGGAACTTAAGTAATGTGTACTTGAGTGTTTGGGGTAGCATAGTTGTAGAGACATAGCCTTCTTGAATATACGATATTCATAATACCGGATCATAAACCAATTTTATCAACACAATAGTTTAATTATTTGATTTCTGATTTTCAAATTTTCAATTCCTGAGATAACGACTATGCTCAAATAGTTGTACAGACGATTGTCTAATATGCATTGACATTTCAAAGTGAATTATCAGAAAATGAATTTAACTAACTTACATGCAATTATACAGATTATGCTATGAAACAAGCACACCAATACACAATACAGCTATACAACATAGACTGTACAGGGGTCGTCACTCCGTTGCAACCACTGACGTGAGGTGAGGCAAGTAACGCAGTAACACACACCTCCGTATGCTTACAACACAGACTGTACAGGGGTCGCCACTCCGTTGCAACCACTGACGTGAGGTGAGGCAAGTAACGCAGTAACACACACCTCCGTATGCTTACAACACAGACTGTACAGGGGTCGCCACTCCGTTGCAACCACTGACGTGAGGTGAGGCAAGTAACGCAGTAACATACACCTCCTTATGCTTACAACACAAGACTGTACAGGGGTCGTCACTCCGTTGCAACCACTGACGTGAGGTGAGGCAAGTAACGCAGTAACACACACCTCCATATGCTTACAACACAGACTGTACAGGGGTCGTCACTCCGTTGCAACCACTGAGGTGAGGTGAGGTGAGGCAAGTAACGCAGTAACACACACCTCCGTATGCTTACAACACAGACTGTACAAGGGTCGTCACTCCGTTGCAACCACTGACGTGAGGAGAGGCAAGTAACGCAGTAACACACACCTCCGTATGCTTACAACACAGACTATACAGGGGTCGTCACTCCGTTGCAACCACTGAGGTGAGGAGAGGCAAGTAACGCAGTAACACACACCTCCGTATGCTTACAACACAGACTATACAGGGGTCGTCACTCCGTTGCAACCACTGAAGTGAGGTGAGGCAAGTAACGCAGTAACACACACCTCCGTATGCTTACAACACAGACTGTACAGGGGTCGTCACTCCGTTGCAACCACTGAGGTGAGGTGAGGCAAGTAACGCAGTAACACACACCTCCGTATGCTTACAATACAGACTGTACAGGGGTCGTCACTCCGTTGCAACCACTGAGGTGAGGTGAGGCAAGTAACGCAGTAACACACACCTCCTTATGCTTACAACACAGACTGTAAAGGGTTTGTCACTCCGTTGCAACCACTGAGGTGAGGTGAGGCAAGTAACGCAGTAACACACACCTCCGTATGCTTACAATATAATTTAATTTACCGATTATAAATTGTTAACAGCTAATCTTGCTTACTTTTAAAATAAATCTATTTAGTATTTTAACATGAGAAATAATAATTAATAGAACTGGAAGTTATTGAATAAACAATATATTTTGTCCAATATAGTATCATAAGCTAATTGTAGTACAAAATAGGTTAATTAAAACTGTGACTATTCAGGGAGAGTTGTGTGTGAAGCTCCATCCACTGGTGGTGTGACGTGGCACTAGGCCGGTTCACAGGTGTCCACAACTTGGTGTAGTGGTGAGATGTCTATTTTACTATAAATAAGTTGTTTTTATTATTTCCTTTGCCAGGGCAGGACCTAATTATATTAGTGGCGAAATGCTCATCTGATTGCAGAAAACCCTACAGGATCAAAAGGAATCACCAAAAGGTAATTATACAAATAAGTTGTATTTCATCGTGACTGGCAAGGAGGTTAGTGGTAAGCCCTCTCTCCGCCATGTCAAGGGTCACTAGTGGCGCAGTGCTGTAACCCAGCTACTTGGGGACAAAGTTTTGAGGAAATTGTAGGCGATAGGTTCTGTGGTCAGTTCTCTTAATAATGAAACGGCGTCCACTCAATAGTTGCCATCGACGTTGACACTACTAGAAGTCTGGGGTGTGCATGTTAAATGGTAGTCAAGGTTCAGAATGTTTGCCAGTTGAGCAACATGGATTCACAGCAAACAGGTCAACAAACAGCGCCATCATAAGCATTACTGAACAAAGGCCCTCGAGGTTGGCGACACTACAACCGCAGTCTTCTTAGATTACAGTAAAGCTGTAGACTGTATTCAACATGATTTTCTGCTGAAAAAACTGGAAAACATGGGGATTAAGGGTGTTGCAGGAAAATGGTTCAAATGCTATTTAACGGACAGAACTCAAGCAGTTGAAGTCAAATACATGAAATCTGGAATGCTCGAGAAAACAACATCTGAACTTCTTCTCCCAGTTAAATCAGGGGTTACACAAGGCTCTATACTAGGACCTGTCATATACATATTTTTAATAAGTGATTTTATGAACTACCTTGCTGACTACTGCAATACATTGATGTACACAGACGATACTGTTCTGCTGCTCAGAAACAAAAATTCTTCTCATCTGGAAATACAAACTTTCATCGCTCTGGGCATGGCACAGCAGTATTGTCAAGCAAATAGCCTGGTATTAAATGAAAAGAAAAGTCAACAGCTCATCATTGGGAAAAAGAAAATGGAAACAGGAGGATTACCAGATGTATTGGAAGTTTCGGAAGCTACATATTTGGGAGTAATAATAGATGACAAACTTACCTGGTCTGACCACATAGACAAGCTAAGCTGTAAACTCAGTTCAGATCTGTATGTGCTTCGAAGGCTTAAACAAATATCTAGTGATGAAACTATAAAAACGGCATACTTCACCCTGTTCGAGGCACACATTCGGTATGGGCTACCTGTTTGGGGAAACTCATCCAAAAGAAACACACAAAGAGTCCTGGTACTGCAGAAGATGGCAATACACATACTGGCAGGACTTGGACCTAGAGACTCATGTCGTGATGCTTTCAGACAATTCAAAGTATTGACTGTGGTGTGCCTATTCATCCTAGAAACAGCCCTCCATGCTTTAGGACAAAACCTGCAGAGAGGAACGGATACTCACAATTAAAATACAAGAAGGGCCAACAACATCATCCTCCCCAGTGGCGGTTACTCCATAAGAGCACATGAGCACGTGAACCCCCTGTGAGATTTGAAAAAGAAAATGAACCACATTTAAAGTTTAGGTTAAATTATTTACACATTGAAATTAGGAAATTTCAATTTTTAAACGTAAGAAAACTCAAAGAGGCGCCTTTAGCTAGCTTCCGCTAATCCCGCAGTACTGTCGCACGGTCCCGGTTGTGCTCCATAGCGTATATGCAAGGCCTAATCAGCTGTTCTGTCTGGAAGGTGGTGGTGGGGCCGTCTGTAGTAGAAGCCAGCGGTGCACATTTGCCGTGTGCTCCACTCCCACTCCTTTTAAAATCTGTTGTTTGGTTAAGTATGGTTTTTAACTACGTTAAAATATGTTGTAAAATATTTTAAAATGCATGTTTAAGCGTATAGTTTTTACAACATTTTACTTGCGCGCTTTTACTTGTGGGGTACTCCGTACACCCCAAAACCCCCGGTGTGTGAACCCCCACTTTACTAGGTCAAAAGCCGCCACTGATCCTCCCTATTCATCATCTCTCACTTTATGAAAAGCAACCATCATATCTGGGAGCCAAGTTCATGAACATCCTTACCGGTGAGGTGAAGAACACCAATTGCAACCTAAAGATAAGAAAAAACATCGTGAGGTGGCTGCTGCACTGCTCAATCAATCATATCAAAGTAAGTTGAGTATGTTGCCGAAGGCATATCAGGACGAATGTAAAAATTTCCAAGCAAAAGTGAAGATAGGTAGAATTTTCAAGCTATTAAAAGGCATTCATAGTCTTGTTAGAAGGCATAACATGAGTGCAAGTTATACGATCTCGAATAGCAATTTCACCTCCACTACTTTTGTTACTGGTGAGCTTGCATCCATCACTTCTAATAAATTGTGAACCTACCAACTTCAGCATCATCTACATTAGATGCTAAGTTTGCTTCTACTCACTAGTATCTCACTAGATTATATCATAAGGGCAGGAAGCAACAGTTTGAGACAGTTAACTAAGCTGCTGCTGATAATTTATATTTTGGAAATAACTTGTACGAGTGTACTTCTGGGTTATATTAGTCTGTTTGACACTTTTTTTGATACTATAGACATAACATTATTTTTGTATTTAATGTTGATACTTCTCAACCTTAGTTTTACTCTCCTCCAACTCAATATTAAGCGATCTCAACAATTTGAGCTTCTGTGGTGTCCTTTCCTGAGCAATCCTGACAGAAGAGAAAATTTGGTTTACCATGGTTGCAGATTTGGCAGGAAAAGATGATATGGCTAGGTATTAAAATAACTGAGGTTCAGGATTATAACATCTCTTTACATTTATCCAAAATACAACAACTGAAGAGGTATCATCCTGCTATCAATACCTAGTAAAATACTTTCTCACATCATTCTAAATAGAATCAAAGTTATAGTAGATAACAAACTTAGAAGAGAGCAGGCTTTAAGAGTTGCTTAAACCTTTAAGCAGGTTTAAGAAAAGATCGTTCATATGTGGACATGATAATAACTCTGAGGATTATAATTGAATAGAGTGTGGAATACCAGAACCCCCATTACTTGTGTTTTGTCGATTTTGAAAATTTGAATTTGATTCTATTAGTAGAGAATCTACATGGAGGGCTTTGGAAGCATATGGAATACCCAAAAAATTATAAACATCATCAAGACAACTCACTTCCAATGTAAAGTCATTCGTGAAGGAAAATTGACATCTTCTTTTGGAATTAAAACTGGAGTGAGACGGGTAGTCTACTATCTTCTATAATATTCTTGATGGTGCTGGATGGGGTGATGAGGAAAGTAGCCAATAGACCAAGAGGATTGCAGTAGGGATTAACCGAGAGGTCAGAAGATAACGATTTTGCTGATGACTTATGCCTAATGTCTCGTAAACTAAAAGATATGCAAGAAAAGGTAGATGAGCTCAGCTTAGAAGGAAGCAAAGCAGGCCTGAAAGTTAACATTGAAAAGACAAAGGAAATGAGTCTAAAATATGTAGACCAAGATCAATTAAAGGTCAAAGATAGGACGATTGAACAAAATGAACAGTTCCACTACCTTGGCAGTGTGATTTCCAAAATAGGTGGGGCAGACGAGGATGTAATAGAAAGGATAAGAAAGGCAAAAGGGGCCTTTACACAACTTGGTAAATATGGAGATCTCAGGAACTAAGAAGAAAAACTAAGTAAAGAATATTTGAGAGCAACGTCAAGTCTGTGCTTCTGTATGGCTGCCAGTCCTAGAAGATCACCAAGTCGGTAACTCACAAACTGCAGACATTTATTAACAACTGCCACAGAAGAATCCCGAAGATCTACTGGCCAGAAACTATAATAAATGAAGAGTTATGGAGAAGATGTAGGTAAGATTCAGTAGTAGCGACAATCAAAATAAGAAAATTTAACTGTACTGAACACACGCTCCGAAGAACACAAGATAACATCAGCAGACAAGCCCTTGATTGGAAACCACCAAGGAAGAAAAAGACGTGGAAGACCAAGAGTTACATGGAGGTGAACTGTGGAAAAAGAAATAAAAAGAGAATGCAAGAATTGGAGAGATATCAAGCAAATGGCTCAGAATCGTGTCAGGTGGAAGTCTTTTTTTGCGGCACTACGTCCCCCAAGGGATTAAAGGAAATAAGTGAAGTAATTTAGTTACATTTACTCAGTACAAGTCAAAATAAAAGAGATTAAATTTATTTATTTATTTTTAATTATTTATTTATTCTTAAGACGCCGATCGTCAAGATATGGGCGAATATGGATTTCGAATGAGTGTGATGAGTGTAGATGAACGAGTGTAGTCATTGTTACTATCTGAGTTCGACATAGCTCAGAAAGGACTATTTATTAATAGCCCAATAGCCAGGGCAACTATGGGACCTACAGCTTTACGTGGAATCCGAACCACGTAGTGTTGGTCTGATTTTCAGCTAACTGACAAGTCTGACACTCAGTTCTATCACCCACACAACATCCCATCTTAACCACCATCCAACATGGACACTCCAGACTTCTCTAGTAGTGTCTAAGTCGATGGCAACCATCGAGCGGACGCCGCGCCGGTATTAACAGGACCAAGCATGGAACCTATCGCCTACAATCTCCCAAACACTTTGTCCCCAAGTAGCTGGGTTACAGCACTGCGCCACCAGTGCCGACAAAGAAAATGTTACTTCCTGCAAGGCAAAAGAGCAGCAACACCCTGTCAGATATTGATTACAAACCTTGAAAGGCCAAGAACTTATTAAACAATATTGGCTGGTTGAACAACCTTTATATTTCATAAGGGGATATTTTGAAGCAATTGGTCTGAAATATAAAGCAAGACTAGAACTGTAGAAAGCAAGACATAGACTTCTGTTTCTCCCTGTTTTATGTAACTTTGGTGCATGACCTGTAGGTTTCTTTCAGGAATTGTACAATATACTTTATTTTCATAGTTCAAAGAGAATAACAGGTATATCATAAATGTAATTGACAATAATTATTTAAGAGCTCCACTGGCATTTTCTTCAGGTGAGTAGAGGGAGAAAGAGAGAGAGAGACACATGTGTCTCTCTCTCTCTGAAGATTCAACACTACTGGCATGAGAATGAAGAAAATGCCAGTGGTGTTGAAAATTTGTGAGATTTTGTGTATTTTGTGTTTGTGACTACTACTCTGATGTTAGTGAACTTGTCTTTTAAGGTAAGTTTGCTGATGTCCTATCTCTCTAATATACTAATTCCTGGTCTAGTGCCCTTTAACCTAACCTACAATAATTATTTAAGTCATTATTGTCAATAAAAATTGATGTAAAATGTTCTCCAATACATAGATTTATCTAGAGATTAGAATGGATGTTGCAGGAGCTAGTTTGTTTCAATGATTTATTCGTGTATTTATGTGTTCAGGTAGGCAGTTGAATAGTTTTGCCCTTATGATCGGGTGTAATGACAATGAGGTAGGGTGTAGTTTGAGGCACTGAGGGTGCTGTATTGGTGTAGGGGGAAATAAGATGTAGGTGTAGTAGATATTTTGATTTTAACTTTGACCTAGTAGTCATGATCCAGGTTTCTATAAAAGGACCACTTAGACTAGACAAGCATATTTTGTATGTGAACATCACAAGGGAAGTACAACAAACTTGGTAACCAAGATTACATCAACTGAGACTGAAAATATTATACAAGTAGGCTTTATGGAAACAATCAAGCAATAAAATAGAGAACACATTTGTGATTCATTTTGAGCTATTTCTTGACTATGTTCCACATTCCCTTTCAAATATGACAGGTTTAGATCGCCCAGAACAAATCAAGTTTTTTTTATTATTTTAAGCTTTCCTCACTAGTTCACATGGTCCTGCAGGCCTGAGCATGGATTTTATTTAAAAAGTGAAGTACCAACCGTTAACTCAGTTTGGAATTTGAATCTTGGATCTTTTCCTCTTCAATCAGAAGCCTTTACCACTGAGCTACCAAGCTAATGTAGGGGCTAAGCATTGAATTTTCATTGAATGTTTGGTCAATGTCCCAAATAAACTCATCGCTTATAACCGTTTTTATTAAAGAATAAAACTAATTATTCCAATAATACATTTAGGTAAGAGACTTTATTAACTTACCCGAAATAATGCCATCCATCTGCTGGAGGGCTGCTTCAAGCAACTTGCTGGCTTCTGAGTGAGGGCTATCAAGAGCTGGAGCTTCATCCTGGGCTTTCCCCATTGCTAGCCGACACCTGAAAATAATTACATTTTTTTTTAAAGAAATTGTAATTAACATTTGGAAAGTGAATATATTTCCATGTGTCCATTAAATCATTTTATTATCACTTATCTATGGATACTTGACCTCATAATTAGTACGGCTGCACCTGTCGCAGCAGCAGTCAGTGTGGCCACAACAAGTATGGGCACAGAGTGTACAACTGAAGTAATGTAACCAAAATAGTAACACCGCAGCTGATGCGGCCTACTTGAGAATTATTCTAAATTTGTTCTTATGTTGTCCTAGACTGTTCATAGTTTCAAAAGTGTCCACCAGTTTACAGAAACAATCTGATCAGTCGTGCCTATTAACTGTTCCACGATCAATCTCGGTCGATACCATCCTCAGTCCATTTTTCTATTGACCTACACTTGCCTCCAGCATCGGCAAGCATTTAAATAATCAAGCGCTAATGCTTTTTTTTAAATTGTGCTGACAAGAATGATTTTGAGGTTTGCGGATTTATTGCAGAAATTTGCCATCGTGTGAGTGAAAATGAATATTGTGAACTACCTCTTGATACTTATATTCATACACGTACGTTTATATTATCCGACCACTAACAAAAAGAAGTGCACTGTGGATGCCTCTCTATGCATCCGTCACGTGCAATATTGGGGAAATAACGTCACATACTAAAATATTTAACAGCTGATATATTAAAATCATGATTTTGAATTATTACTTTTAAATGCATCTACTATTAATGAATTTGCAATAAACATTATCCCATGATTTTCAATTAAAAGTATTCCTAAAAACCAATCTTGGTTTGCTTTATATACTGTATTACAACAATTACATTACATCACCTTATTATTTTACTTCTTTAACTTATTTTAATACTTTTAAAATATACGTATTCGATGTTAGTATATCAATTATTTATAGACTATAATAATGATTTGAAAAGAAAAAAACAGTAAGTATGAATGTAAATTATAACAAAGTATCTAGAACAATATTTTTAATGATATACGGTATCAAATTATGAAATATTCACCAGCTGATTAATGTGTGATTTGGAGGGAAACAGTGGAGTAACTATGGAAGGAACGGAGGAGGAGAAGATATGCAAACTTTTCTGGCAAAATTGTTTTTGTTAATAGTTTGACTATAGTAACCAGTGTTTGTTTGTTTATTTTGGTTATTTGTTTTGATTTATAATAATGGTTTCATTCTTACTTTGAGTATTTGTTGATGATTCTAGTTTATTGTAAATTTTGTATTTTTCATTAATAACAATCAATCTAAGAAAGGTTTTCCAAAATACGTGCTATGGTTATTTCATAATAAAATACAATCAAATATGTTTGATAAAGTTAATTTTCAAAATGGCAGCTGTTTTAAATATTTATTAATCGATAACTCCACATCCAATAGTTTTAAAAAATTATTTATTTAAAATTTTACTACAAATTAACGACATCTCATTTTTGAAAACTATATCAAAAAAATCAATGCTTGAGACCGCTGACTTTCAGATTGAGATCGGTGCAAAAGTTGTCTGAATATTGACTCTTAAGCCTATTTTAAAAAATATCTTAAGAATTAGTAATTAGGAAAGGTTATTATGTTTCTTTCACATGGCAGTAAAATTATTGTTGATTTCATAAAATAATAAATTAACTTCTAGAGCTAAACTTTTAAACAATTAAAGTATGCCTAATATTGGATAAAAATAATTGCAATATCTCTGGCAGTTAACATTTTGTTTATGATTCTTCATAGATTTTCTTTTTTGCTTATGGTGCAGAGTTAAGAGTTTTACCACAGACCAAACATAATACACAGACATGTCACCTTATGGGGATTTCCATGCGTGATTTTAGGCCTGGCATCTAGCGGACGTTTGATGAAGCATTGAATTTTTTGGACTAGAGATGTGCTACTGAGCTATCCATTGGTTAACGTTGGAACTACAGTAATCTAAATATTTGTCAATATTTTCCTGCTGCAACCCTGGGGCCTGACACTGAAAGCCATTTTTTTCGAGCTCAGCTCACTCATCTAAATCTAAACAGTCTTATCTATGAGTGTGACGCTCTGCACATGTCACTTCATTCCAGCCAACTCACATCACTCGGATCCTGTCCCAGCATCGCTCTACGTATTTGACTCAAATATGATTAATTATTGGGTTTAAATCTATAATAAGTATTGTTTTCATAAAATTAATTGGTTTTAAAATTCTGTGCATCAAACTAATTTATTAACCCTGGATCCGGGACACTAGAAAAAATGTGTTCCAGGACGCCTGTTTTGCGTGTGCTGTGAGGCTTTTTAGTAAAATCACTAAAAAATACTAAACAAAGCCGTATACAATAAAACTGCTTATCATTTTTCTTCTCATGAATCATACTTTTATAAAAAATTATCGTAGTTGGGGTAAAAACATTGTAAAGAATTGATATTGCGAGTAGAGTGAAAATGTTCAATCAATGCACATTGTATTTTTGTAACCTGCAACCCTTATAGCTGGTATACAACATTATTAGGAAAAATTCCAAGATACCAAAATGTACCTATTTAGTTGCCAAATACTAATAACTAATAAGATTTTCAATAGAAATATAAAATAATTTGTTGGGAATAGTTTTATTAGAAAGAAAGAAAATTGTGAATTTTGTAGTACTAAAGCGTATTTTATACACAAAAGGTGATAGCAATAAAATTATTTTAAAATGTTTGTTTCATAGTGAATCATATGTAGCATAGACTACATAAGTGTTTATTACTTTGAAATAAGTGTAAATATTTTGTATACACGAAGAAAACAAAAATGTTTTTCTTCGCATGAAATACTTTTGTAAATTTCCTAATACTATATCTAAATATTGTATTAAGATTACTTTGAACTGTATATATATATATATATATATATATATATATATATATATTGGAAGTAAGTTTTATTGTGAACAAGAATCATAAAATAAGAAAAAAAATAAAATTGGATTTTTTAGAAATTTATAAGCAGAACATGTATTTTGAACAAATTCTTTAAAAAAAAAAAACTAAGTTCAAACGCATATAAAAACAATTTTGGCGTTTTTTTCTATATATTTTATTGTACAACATATTCTACCGAGTAGGTAATACAGAATATAATTTATTAGAGTTTATTTCGAAATAAATTTTTCCATTGAAAAAAAAAACTAATGCAAGCTAAGCTTTTTATTAAAAAATTGTATTCATTATTCCTGAGCCTATAATGGTCTAACAATACAATTTTCTTGCCTAAATAATAATATAGAATGATCCTCTGGTCCATTCCGTTTATGAGGATGAATTTATTTTCCTGATATCTTATACGCAACTATAAAATGGCGAGTGCTGTCTTAGAAGGCTGGGATTAGAAGAAGGAAGTTTTCATCTTTGTCCACCAATTTGCCAGGGTCACCACTACCAAACCAACGCACCAAATTACTCTCAGTTTATACCATTGCATTTGTCGTACTTCATTCTTTTTGTGGTTTTTTTCTCCACTTAATTATATCAATAAATAATTTTTCCATACTAAATAGCTCTAATACACTTTTAGTGTCATGATGAGAAAAATCAATAATGTAAGTGTATGCGGGAAAGTTTGTTCCAAAATACCCGTTCAGTCTATAGGGTTGAAAGTTAGACCAATAGAAAGACAATGAAATTCCCTATCGATATATAGTAGAACGACTCGTTAACAAGGCTGAGCTTCAGTCTTAGTCAAAGATGATCAATGTAAGTGTGCGAAAGCTGCCAGCTGCGGGACTTTTGAACTGTGTGGTTGTGTTCTGCATTCATTTTTCGATTTCTATTTGTTTACTATTGCAGTTCTCAACATAAAACTTTCTGATGTGTAAAGATAATTAGATTTTGCATGCAATGGTAATATTTTACGTTTCGCTATATCAATAAACAAAAAAGTTATATCACTTCAAAGTCCTAATACACTTTTAGTGTCATGATCCCGGATCTAGAGTTTTTTAGCATTAGGTAATATCTAAAAACCCGAGAGGTTTTGTAGTTTTATACAGAGTGTCCCTTAAGCAAAGTGCCAAACTCCGATAAATGGTTCTATTTCCAAAATAAAGAAAAAATGGAAAACTAAATATTTATTAAAAAACACATTATTATCATAATTCCTCCATTTTGTATTTTTCACAAAAATATTACTATCTCCCAACAGGTCTTTATGAAACTCGGTATGTATGTTTAGGTTGAAAACATAAAAAATTCAACTATGCAATTTAAAATAGCGTACATTTTTTAAATTTTTTCAGAAATGGTGGGAAAACAGTTGAAAACTTAAGAATTGCTAAGAACAATTTTCTTTTGAACAATTTATATTCAACCAGTCAATACACAAAAAATGAGAATTAGATAAAAAAAAATGATCAAAATCCATTCAAACGTGTGTTATGAGTAAACAAGCAAACCATTTATTGTAAATATCCCCGATCAGCTAATGTACTTTCGGTAATTTCAATTTAAACTTTTCAATTTAAAGTTACTTTAAACTGATTTAAATCGATTTTAAATCACAGGTTTTACTTACACATATGAAAGTATCGTATTTATACATGTAATAAGGATTACAACAAGGACCTCTAGAAGCCAAGAAAAGTTGTTCAAGTAATTTATTAGAACTTACTTTCTTGAAAAGATAATATTCTAAAATGTATAAGACTTATGGGAAAAATTCCTATCAACTACAATTAAAAATATAAATGTGATACATTCACAGGTTTTTGAGTACGGTAATCATGGTGTAAATTTGATGTAGGCCTACAGTAATAACTAGTTAAAATGCTAGTAATACTTTTGTTCCAACTAGGCTAAACATTATTAACACTTAGGGTAAAATTCTTATGTCACAACATACATTTAAATGAGAAAAACAATGGTATGATTTGATTGTTGATAGGCCTCTTAGTTTCTTAGAAAACAACCTTCAAACTCGGGTGCACACAATTTCTGCGCCAACAGAAGTCAACTGATTTAAAGAAATGTATTTATTGAATGTCATTGTTGTGATAGTCTCAGGTTTTTGTAATGATGAAAGGGTTGTTTTAATGAAAGTATGATTCAGCCTAAATCAAACTGTGGACTAATTATAATAAATAATATGTACATTTTGTTGTTTAAATGACTGTATCAAAATGTAAATAATTAATAAATTTATATTTGTTCCTAATTTAAATAAATACAAGTGTTCAAACAAAATGTAAATTATTGTGTTTTCAACTTCTTTATCCTGTTTACTTCAAACATTCAATGTATTTAAAACGATAAAAATCCTTCCTTACAATTTTATGAACATAAGTTACATTTTCTTGTGTATTTTGGTATTTTCTGGTGTTATTATAACAACTGACATAAGTTGTTATGCCTATAAAAACCTCATAAGCTACTGTAAAGTCAAGCCACCACAATGAGGTGGGAAAGTGTCTACGTAGTATCGGCCCCGTCCATTAAGTTTAAGTTAAAACTTTGGAAGGCCAGTTGACTCAGTTACTACTTAAAGTAGTACCGACTCGGTTACTTAAAAGTATTTAAGAAGGGAATTTCAATCTAAATTAGTTAATTTTGCTTAGTCCCTGCGTTTGCTCTTTAGATTGGTTGTAACTTATAGTCAGAATAAAACAACCTTGGTACCGGTGGAACAGCCACGCGCCGCTGGTCAGTAATGACAAAACTTTGAATTTTAATATGCTGTCAAACTAAAAATAAGTAAGCAATAATTTTCAAACTAATTCTATAGTGTTCACTATGTTATATTCTTTAAGAAAAATTATGCTGGAAATTTTGCTTAAATTAATTTGCAGTAATATAAAGTGCAGTTTTGAGAAGAAACACAGTATTATTTATTTCACATTTTATTGCTATTTAGTATTTTTTATGATTTTTACAAAAAAGGCTTACAGTGTGCAAAAATGTTTGAGGTACCACTGGAAGTTTTGTATTAGCATAAGTCTAGGGTTAAACAGTAACATAACTCTTTTACATAATTTTCATAAAAAGTTGATACAAACAAATGTTTTTCATGCTCTTAAATACATAGCAAGTGTTTTTCTTACATAATGAAGGCAAAAAGAATAATATTCAAGGGCAAGCAAGATTGATTTGAAAGAAGCCTAAGTCGCTCTTTCTTATCACGTTAAGTAATAAAGAAGGCCGAGGTATACAGAAACAGAAAACAAATAGTTTAACCAGACTGCCACTTATAAGTGTTTTATTAATACATGTAAATGAAACACTTATACGTATTATAAACACAGATAATCGTTTGTCATTTAGCTGTACATCGAATTTAATTATGCTTATTTTAATGATTATTAATAATTTAGATTTCTTGTTTCATAACAATAATTTAAACAATTTCACATTTCATGTCTAATAAAATATTTTACATATTTATTATCAAGTTTTAATGATATATTTGTAAAATATAATGATTATTAATAAAATTGTTTTCATTTTATAAGGTTATTTATGCACGTTATGAAGTTATCATGTTAGTATAATTATTACTCTCGTTCATTGGTAATTTTATATTATCGTAATTTAAATGAATTTTTGTCCTCATATTACAATCTATGATTGAATGACACATTGAATACAACATTAATATTTTGATATACTTATATAAAATTTAATATAGAAACTCTATTTTCATTTATTTTCACTAGAGAGATATATCAACATGTTTCAAAGTACAGTAGAACGTCAATAATCCGGATTAATTGGGACCGGACCCCATCCGGATTATCAAATTATCCTGATTATCGAAATTACCTTAAAAAAGGCCAGTATACACGACTAAAGTACATAAACATATTAAAATTTCATATTTTCTCTTATACAATAAAAGGTTTAGAGGTGAAATTAATCAAAAACATCTTTTATGTTCAAACACTGTATTGTAATTTGTTAGTAGCAATATGTGTACAGTAAAAACATCAAACACTATTTGAGCTTTAAAAAAAATGTGTAATAGGTTTTTGAAGTACCTGAAGCAGTAGTGGTTCGTTTTTTCGCAGCTATGTCCTTAATTCGTTTTAATTTTTTATGGTACGATGTTTTAATTTTTTGCTACAAGAACAAAACAGGGAATATTAATTTAAAAAGCTAAATGTTTGAACGGATTAAAATCCGGTCATAACAGTTATGTAAAGTAAAAAATGTCAAAATTCATTTCTGTTTAAAAATTAATTTACATTTGAATTACAATCGGTGTGCAGTAATACGTAGATACAAATCCAGATTATTGACGGTCCGGATTTTTGACGTCCGATTTATCGACGTTCTACTGTAATTCATAAATTCTTACTTCAGTACCGTAATGTATTAGGCCTGTGTTGAGTTACAGTTCCATTTAGTTCTCACATATTTTATAAATATCACTGTACTACCATAGACCGTAAATTTAAGCATTAAATTACTTTTTAAGTTTTGTTAACCGACTGTATAACTAATTGATAATCCATATTCGTCCATTACTTGATGTTGGACTATTTATTATATATACATATATTTTTCTATTTATTGTATAGCTTATCTTGTAGTTACAGTGAATAAGTAAACTAACTTTATTTCATGTCACATCCTTTTTTATTGAACTGTATTGTATTCATACAAATAGCTTTTAAAAGAATGAAAATGTTATATTTAACAGGCCAGTATTTAAACTGTAGAATATTTATACAAGTAAATAATTTCAAAATAATCACTGTATCCTTATTATATTTCATTCTTTTAATATTCTAATCTGATTCGCTTAATCAATGTTGGTTAAAATTGTGAAATAAAACGTAATTGGAAATGAATTTCTCCGTTTAGACGTGGATACAGTTAACAGAGGCATGGCAGTCTTCACTAACGTGATCTACCTCAGGCTACTCAATAACTGAAAAGTGTCCTGACAAAAACGTGCACGCTCTGATAAATGGGAGTGCAGTATCTCTATACTTACTTGATCTCTTGTTTTACCCATTTACTCAAAAACCAGGAAACAAATATTTAAGTGAAGTATGCAGTCTTACTCTTCAGGACCTGCCTTATTCAAGGGTCAAACAATGTAAGTAGATACCCACCCACCCATACACTTACATTGGTCTTGACCCACCCTCCTACCCACACAAGTACATTGCTATTGACCCACTCTCCCACCCATACAAGTACATTGCTATTGACCCACCCGCCCACCCATAAACATACAGTGGTATTGACCCACCTGCCACCCATACACATACATTGGTATTGACCCACCCATACACCTCCATTGGTCTTTTACATTGGTATTGACCCACACCTACAAGTTAGCCTACTAGCCACCCGCCTACCCATACACGTGCAGTGGTATTGACCCACCCGCCCACTCATACACGTACAGTGGTATCAAACTACCCACCCACCCATATACGTACAGTGGTATTCACCCACCCGCCCACCCATACACTTACAGTAGTATTAACCCACCCGCCCACCTGTACACGTACAGTGGTATTTGTTGGGTACTGTCATACAAGACAGTATATGTGTCACTCCTAAGCGGCAAATAGTTGTTTTTGATTGAAAATTAACTCTTGCAATCGTATAGATAAATTTTTGGTAATTATGCACTTTCTTACCACCTCTCAAAATACGATTTCATGTTGAAACAATGGTGAAATATGAGTTTATATCTCTTGAGGAATTAGATTTCACCTGAGGAAAACTTGTTTTTTACCGAAAAATCTAAAAACTAGTTTTTTATCTAATAGCGAAAAAAGCAACTTTTTTTAAAAATCATTATTTTTTTTTACAACTTTTTTGTCATTTCTCGAATTTTTTTATGCTCAACACAAATATATAACTGATTTTTTGGTAAAATTATTTTTTCAGCTCGAAAAATGCATTTTTTACTGACAACGAAACATAACCTAACTTATTCTAATTGTCTATTTTCTCAACAAAAATTCGTAATTTGCATTAAATTTGATTGTTTGGCCTCCGTGACGGCCTTCCGGCCGTCACTCCAGCAGGAAACTACGTGAATTCGGTTTTTGTGATTAATAGTTGTTGTATATAATGATCTCGTAATGGCCCCTAATCGCGATTCGCTGCGATAGTAGTTTTTCCGTTATATCTCAAGAAATATTTCTAATAGACTAAAATAGTTTTCAAATTTGTATTCAGCGCAAAAAACACGTCAAAATAAAAAAGTTGATTAATGAACCATTTAAATTAACGGAAATATGACAAAAGTACTAAAAGTTGTGACATTGGTTTTTTTTTTTTTTTGAATTTTTCGGTAAAATACGTTATTTCCGTGGAATAAAAAGCATATCTTGTGAAAATCCAGCCAACTCTAGACCCATTTCATGCAAAATGTTCCAAATTTGTTTGGTGGCAAGAAACTGCATAAATACCAAGTTTTCTTTTTAAGGTTAGTTTGGGTTATTTTAAGTACCTTCCCTAAATTATTGCGGGCTGTGATTGGTGGTTAGGTAACCAATGGAGGTTATCGCTGGCTGTGATTGGCAGTTTGGTAACCAATGGAAGGAGGAAAAATTTCCCTATTTTAGTGTTTTATTGCGGAAACATTTCTCTTTCTTTTGGATGGAAAAATTTGACAGTTTCACACAGATATCATTGACTTTTACATAAGCTAACAATTCATTATAAAAATATATTATTGTATATTTTATAACAGGTTGGCAACAAATACTTAAGACGAATTAATATTTGGTTGTCAACTACGGGAAATCCAGTTACTAACTCAAGTTATCAACCTGAGTTGGCAACTTTTGGTTGTGAACTCCAGTGTAAACCCTGCTTTAGAGGGTTAACATTGTTCCTTTGACTTGTCATTTTGTTGACAGGTTGTCATTTTGTTCCCTGAGACAGTTCAGTCAGTATAACAAACCTATACTCACTATTATAATATTAATATCTAATTCTTACTATTATAATTAGCCTAGTATTATAATATTGGGGATATTATAAGCAACTTACTTTAAATACTAGGTTTATATAAAAGTTCAAATCTTGTCTTTAACAAAATAATAAATTGAATACCAAAACACTAATTAATCATTGTCATTGTAAACATTCTATGCGGAATCATATACATAAAGGATATAAACGAAATTTACAAATAAATGCAGCAAGAACAAACTAATAAAAATAAAACAGCAATTAAATAAATAAACACAAACACAATATACATATACAACTCAACGATAACTGACACTTCAAAGTTCAAAGGCTAACAAACAAATAACGATTCTTCATTCAACAGGTGACAATAAAAAATACTATAAAAATGATACATTTAACGCCCGACCTTTGAGGACAAAAACAATATAAAAATTAATACGTGCTACCTCTTTTTATTTTCCTTACTTTTTAAGTACGACTTGTAAAATACTTAGGCTGAAAACTTATACGCAAATCTGTATAAATGTATTTATAATATCGCTTCTAATAAAGATACAAAGGTACTTCTTTGACAAGAATGTTTGTAATTGTTTACTGTATCAAAATAAATGTTCTAAAAGTCATCTCATTATTTTGAAATATTTATATTTAGTCAAAAAAGTTTATTTTGTTTTACAAATTTATTTAGTACGCTTACAGCTTGTCAACAAGAAATATTTTATACATGGGAAACTATGTTATTAAAGTCTAATCTTAATCACCTACAAACCCAGAAAAAATTATAACAATCAGATTGAAAATATTAATAAATGGTTCCAAAGAATTGGCACCAAAGTTGCCTCTATTGAGGTAAACCCAAAAAACCAATAATAGAGACATAAATAAAGGTTTTCGTCAACTTAAAGTTGAGCATACAAATTAGAATAGAAATATAAAATACAAACAAGTAAGTGAATAATTATTTAACATATAATTAAATATAATATGCAGCAACAGATGTATTTATTCACCACATTCACCCCTCCTTGTTAGAGAATAGTCTTCAAGGTATTTTGGAGGATATCTAACTCTTGTAGTTCGCCTCAAAGGTACATATTCAAAATCATGGTTTTGATTAGATAGAGGTATCGAATATTCCTTTTGTTGTGGTGATTATGAACTGTTTGATTTGGATGAGTGAGGATTTCTGAGTGAGGAACATGGTTTGTAGTGGAGCTAATGCCTACTTATAACTTGGATATGTATTGAAAAGAAGCCTCTTGAACTTCTTCAATGTATTCACTCATTGGCTGGTTATTTATAGAAACTGATTTATTTATTTATTTCCAACGGCAACCACCATTTCAAATGAACAATAAATGCAATTGCCTAATGCAATATGACAAAATAATACACAAGAGTAATACATTTAACTAACTACTCCAGAATAACACACAGAACGAACAAACAAATAATAATAAATAACAAAACACTGTTTAATACAATGGATACTTGTCATAAGCTATATGTTGCGGATATTTTGAACAGTACTTCTTTGAAAATAAGAAAGAGATAGCTAAATGAACCTAAGATATAAATGAACTAGAGTAATCAAGACAATCTAATGAGGCAATATTAACTACAAGAATGTGGGAGCCACCATAACTTAGATTAAGTCACACTCGCTAAGGCCTTGGCAATTTGGATTTTAAAAGAGGATACTCCATTATGGAAGAAGTCCACTTGTGAAGCTACTACGCTTCCAGTCCTAAGAAGTCGGGTGATACCAATGTTGTAGGAGTAGTGAGCCAGCATAAATCTGCGTTGAAAAACAGCCCTTGATCGTGTCCCTCTGGGAACGGTGAGGTCCACGCAAGGAAGTAGAGAAGGACAATCCAATATTCCATTGACGAGCTTGAAAATAATTACTAGGTCAGCGTATTTCCTTCTGAGAGAAAGCCGATGCAATCCGAACTCACTTTCAACAATAGCGACTGGAGTGCCGAGGTATGAGAACCCCATCCTGCTACCAAGTAATCTGACAAACCTAGTCTGAACTCCATTCAATAATTCCTTATGGCCAAGCTGGTGGGGTGTCCACACAACTAAGCAATACTCCAGTAGGGGACGGAAAAGAGACTTGTACAGGGTAACGAGTGTCTGCGGTAATTGAAATTGTCTGGTTGATCGCATAATAAAGCCTATAAGTGCATTAGCCTTGGATGTTACAGTACCGCTCAAATTAATTGGAACACACAGGGAATTTCACTCTTTTTATCATGCGACAGTTGGCATCACTGCTACATCACTTGTATTAGTTGTATTGAACAAACTAACAACCTAACCTCAAAAGCAGTTAGTGCATATGTGATTCTTTGTGTTGAACACATTTTCAGTGAAGTATTGTGTGAATTGTGTTATTGTTGCGCGTTTTTGTGTTTGTTAAACAAATTATTGTAGTTTTTCAATAACTCAACTGATGGATACCACACCTAGAAAACGTAGCAAGATTATTACACTACATCAGTATGGAAATATGTCTCAGAGGATGATATCTAAAGAATGTAAGGTGGGTCTAGCTACTGTTAACCGAATTGTTAAGCAATTTAATGATACTGGCTCCTTTTCTGTTAACAGAATAGGAAATTGTGGTCGTAAAAGGAAAACCACACCACAAACTGACCGCCAATTAATTAGGACTAGTAAGATCAACCCCAGGTTGTCGGCTGTAGATTTGGCACGAGAAATTAACAAAAAAGGGGTTAATATTCATGTTAGTACTGTTAAAAGAAGTCTGTCTGAAGTTGGGCGAAAAGCTTACCGACCTAAGAAAAAGCAGCTTCTTACTGTAGCAATGAAGAAGAAACGCTTGCAGTGGGCTAAAACCTACAAAAAGTTCACTGTTGAACAGTGGAAAAATGTCCTTTTCTCTGATGAAACACATTTTTTGGTTCAGGGACATAAAGTAAACTTTGTCCGCAGAAGTGCGAATGAAGCTGAGACATCAGCTCACATCCTTCAACAACCAAAACATCCACCCAAAAATATGTTTTGGGGCTGTATGTCCTATAATGGTCCAGGTCCATTAGTTCCCATAGAAGGTATGATGAACTCAGACAAATATATTGCTTTATTAGAAAGAACAGTCGTTCCACTCCTTTTGCAAATGTTTCCAGAAAGCAATGGAATTTTTCAACAAGACTCGGCTCCATGCCATACATCTAAAAAATGCAAGAAATTTTTTTTTTTTTTTTGAGAACAAAATAACGGTTCTGGAATGGCCTGGCAATTCACCCGATTTAAACCCAATCGAAAATCTATGGGCTATTACTAAAAAAAGGATTGCCAAAGAAGATTGTACTACAAAAACATCCATGATTACTGCTGTAATCAAAATATAGTTCCACGATGAAGAAATAAAAAATATATGCAAAAAACTAATAGAATCAATGCCAAAACGCTGTGAAGAGGTTATAAAACACAAAGGAGGACATATTAATTATTAGGGAGCTGTTTGTAATTTTTTGATCAATAAATTGTCTTTCATTTAAGAATCGTAGTCGTTTACCTGGTGTTCCAATTAATTTGAGCGGTACTGTATGTTGGATATATGTTCAAATGGACTCAGCGTTGAAGTGGAAATAACTTCCAGGTCTCGAATGCTATCCACCTTCTTTAATATAGCACCATCAACACGATAATCATAAGCAAAGGGATTTCTGCGCCGTGAGAATGAGATAACCTGACATTTATTAACCTGTCATGGCATTACTCGTACACCAATCATTAATGCTATCTTAGCTAGCTTATAAGCTCCTTAATATATATTGGGAGCCCCTGTGAGCAACTTGGATAATCATCCGTTATAATCTTGGATAGCCCCGCGTGATAAACTTAGGTACACACCCTTAATCAACTTGGGTAGCATACCGTGATAAACTTGTATAGCCTCCGCAATCAACATCGGTAGCAATACTTGAACAACATAGGTATACTTGAATAAACCCTTTGATAAATATGTTTAAGCCCCCTGATAAGTTTCTGGAGACCCACGTGATAATCTTAGTATTAGGTAGTCTTGTGATCATCTTGGTTAGCTCCCCATAAAAATCTTGTGTAGTCTTCATGATCAAACTGGGTGGCCTCTAACACCGAATTGGGTAACCGAACGTCATAAAATTGTGTAACCACCTGTGATAAACTCGGGTATCCCTCGTGATCAACTTTGTTAGCCCCTTAATCGACTTGGGTAGTCGGTCCATCGACCACCTTGACCTCTCCGTTTACCTGCTCCTTTGATCAACTTTGGTAGCATCCAGTCATCAACTTAGGCAACCCCCCGTGGTAACCTTGGTTAGCCCTTATAATCAACTTGGATAATCATCCTGGGTAGCAATCTTGATCAATTAAGTTAATCGGCCTTAAACCATTTAGGTAGCCCCTTATGATCTTTTATAGTCCCCCGTGATCCACTATGGTAACCACCTGTAATAATCTTGTGTAGCCTGTGATCACCTTGGAAAGCTCTTAATAATCAACTATGGTAGCCACCCGTTATCATACTGGAAAACACCCGTGATCAGCTGTAGGTAGCCTCACGTGATCAACTTTAAGTAGCTGACTATGATAACGTCTGTAGCCCCCATAATCAACTAGGCTAGCCGACCGTCCTAAACTTAGATAGTCCCCTTGAGCATCTTGGGGAGTCCCCCGGGGTCAACGTGTTTGGATAGCTCCCGTGATCAACTTGTGAAGCCAACCATGATTATCTTAGGTAGCCAGCTATAATTAACTTAGGTAGCCAACCTTGATCAATATAGGTATTCCCCTTTAATCAAGTTCAGCTCACCCCCGTGATCAACCAAGGTAACAACCCCTGATCATTTCGAGCAGACCCATCGATTAACATGGATAGGAACTATGATGAAATTGAGTAGTATCCATGATAAGCTGTGGTACATCCCCCATTACTAAATGTGATAGCATCCACTATCAACTTTGGTAGCACTCTTGATCATCTTGAATATACCCATGATCTACGTAATTAGCCACCATAATCGACTTGGGTAGCCCTCTTGATTAAGATGGCTTGGAAGCTGCATGTGTAACTCACTCACGTATACAAATTCTAACCCACTTCCAGATGAGCTACAAACTTGAAATTTGGTACACTCATAGCTTTTACCGAGCAACCACCGGTAAAATTCCGAAAACTAAACTTTTTTATTATTAGCCCTTAAAAAAATTAAAATGGCGGACGGGAATTTCGAATTATGTGCCGAGTTTTACATGCTGCTTCATTGTGGGCAAACCGTTGGAGCAAATCTGACAGCATACTCCAGATTTGTAATTAAATTTCATACCATTTTATTGAGGAATAATTTTTGTGTATTTTTGATATTAACTACTACGCAAAAATCATTAAATTTCACATTTTGTTCAAAAAATTCTATTTTTGTTAGGTTTTTCGTATTTTGTTACCGTACTATGATAATTTAAGAACCTAAAACCGTACACACTGTTTAAATTTACTGCTTTGTTACTTTGTTGCTTGTTCATAGAATCTAATGAAATATTTATAATCAAAATTAAATTATGTACAAAAAATGTCATTTACATTTTTATGGTATAAACTATAGTATCCTTACAAAAAAAACTATAAAGTTGAGTTTTGTCGAAAACATGTGATTTTTTTGGAAGCATTCCTCCCATTTAAGCATGATTAAAATAAGCTAGAAACTTATATCCTTACACACTATTTACCTTCACTTTTCTGTCAAGAAAAATGATATACATTTAGATTTTGCACTTTTCATAACCCAGAAAAATTCAAAATGGCTGACGAGAAACTACTGACTTGTTTTCACAGTTGAAGTTTTTATTTTACTGACACTGTTATGTTTACTTTAGATAGAATCAAACGAAATGTTCCAATTAAAAATAAAATTCTGTACAAAAAGTTCCATATACATTTGTATGGTAAATACTACAGTTTCTTCACAAAACGTCGGTAAATTTGAATGTTGTCGAAAACATGTGATTTTTAAAAATAGCTCCTCTCATTTTAAATATGATTTAAAAAGCCATAAACTTAAAACCCTACAAAATATTTAACTTCACTTTTCTGTTATAAATAACGTTATCAACTTTTATTTGGCAATTTCATAACCTAGACAAGATTCAAAATGGCAGACAAGAAAGCGCTTACCTGTTTACTGAAGCTGTAATATTTAGTTAAGATAACATCAAATGAAATATTTATATTGAAAATGTAATTGTGTCAAAAAGTTAAATATGCGTTTTGTTCTATATTCTACCATTTCCTTACAAAAAGTTGGTAAAGTTGAGATTTGTCAAAAACATGTAATTTTATAGAATAGTTCCTCCCATTTAAGTATGAATAAAATAAGCTGGAAAGTATGCACTTTACGGACTATTTAACTGTTGTTATATTTGATTGTTCTCCTTTCAAAACAAACAAAAACTTTCTTTCGTGTACTGTTGAGGTATTTGTTTTTCTGTAGTTCCAATATTTCGTTTAGAAGACATCAAATGACGGTGTTTAATTAACCATAACGTTTACTACTAGAATGTTTATATACTTCTATGCTGTATATACAACAGTTTCCTTATAAACAGTTGGTTAAGTTTAGCTTTTGAAAAAAAAATTATTTTTTAAATATATCCTCCCATTTAAGCATGATTAAAAACAGCTGGAAACTTATAACCTTGCACACTATTTACGTTTACCAATCTGTTGACCAGCTAACCACTTATGATCATCTTGAGTAGACCACTGTGATCAACGGGGTCAATCACCCGTAATCATCTTGGGTATCCTACATAGTCAACTTGGCTAGCGCCACATGATCAACTTAGGTAGTCCCCTCGTCTATTACAGTTTTTCTTTTATTTATTTTTTTTTATTTTCCTAAATGACTAAATTAAAAAAAAACTAAATCCAGCCCTGTAACTACCTATTTCAGAACGATTAAAATAGGCTGGATACTTAACACCTTGTACACTATTTACGTTGACCTCTCCGTTTACCAGCCCCTGTTATCAACTTCAGTGGCTCACAGTCATCGACTTACGCAACCCTCGGTGATGACCTTGGTTAGACTCTGTGAACAATATTGGCATCCCCCATGACCAACTTGCGTAGCTCCCGTGATCCTGTTGGGAACCGCCTGTGATCAACTTGGTTAATCATCCGTGATCATTTTGGGTAACACCCATCATCGAGTAGGTTAACCGGCCGTCAACCACTTAGGTAGCCCCCCCACCATGATGATCTTTCATATTCCCCCGTGGTTGTCGTATGTAGGTTATCCTAGTACTAGGCCTATATGTAACCTAACTTGGTAAAACCTTCAAATCATGTTTAAGATTTACTATATTGTGTTATTTTATGTTAGGCTACGTAGTAATAGGCTCAATTAATTGTAAATATATTAAATATTACATAATAGTATAATCTGAATTACCAGGTATGAGTAGAATCAAATAGGTTACATTAGAACTTTCCAGTAGCTTCATGAAGCTATACAACTTTTATGTTATAATTAATAGTTATGTGTAAATATTACCAAATAGACTACTTAAAACAATAAATTAATTTTATTTATGCTTTAATATTTAACTTTTGACAATTATAGGATAAAAGATGTCATACTGTCGTATTTTGGCATATTGACGACAGAATGTTCTATAACTTCTTTTTGTTGTAAAATGTTCCATGGCTTCTGGAACCTTCGGGTCGAGTTTGTTCTTGAAATTCTAGATTATAACAAATGTATATAAGGCGGCTGCACCGCTGCTAGTTAGTAGTTTTGAGTTCTCAGTCAGTGAGTGATTGTTCAATTAGTTAGTGTGGAACAACTCGGATATTGCGGTAGTGCAAATCATTGTGAGTTGTGAGTTCAGTGTTATTGTGTTTCAAGGTGAAGGTGAATAAACGCTTGTGTACTTAAACTGCGTGTGTGTTATTTTCGTGTCCCTATTGATATACTGTACTGTATAGTAATCGCTAGTGTGTGACGACAATTGGCGACCGTGACAGGATATTACTACAGGATGCAAATCGACCAAATGACAACGGCGATGTTGCGCGCGGCGCTGGAGGAGCGTGGTTTGCCGACGGGCGGTGGAAAATGTGACCTCGAGTTACGTTTACGCCAGGACGTACAGGATAAAGGACAGAACCCAGAGGAGTTCGACTATCAGGAGCCCCCACCACCAACAGCGCTGACGGATATGGTGAGTACAATAATCGCGTAAATTTCGGCGCTGCTAGCAGCCCAGTCAGAAATGCTAGCAGCCCAGTCAACAGAGATTAAGAATGAATTGGTCTCCCTAAACAATAAGATAAGCGAAAATTATATAAAATTGGATACTAAAGTTAAAAGTTTAGAATCTGATGTAATTGATATGGTGGAGACTTCAGAACCTGAGACGACATCTCCCAAAAATGAGTTAAAATCTTTGAAAACTGACTCGAAGGAGTCTAAAGAGATTATAGAAGATTCTGAAATAGAAAATCTTGATTCATATGAAAAATTACCATCAGAAAATCTCTCAATGAGAGCCGAACATTTATCACCAGAAGATTTATCAATAACAGCCAGACAATTACCACCAGAAGATTTTTCAACGACAGATGAACAATTACCACCAGAGGATTTATCAATAACAGCCAGACAATTACCATCAGAAGATTTATCAATGACAGGCAAACAATTACCACCAGAAGATTTCTCAATGACAGCTGAACAATTACCACCAGAAGATTTATCAATAATAGCCAGACAATTACCACCAGAAGATTTCTCAATGACAGACAAACAATTACTGCAGATACCAGAAGAATTTACTGTGGTAGAAGAAGTTGAAAGTGACTCGGATGAGGTTCAAGAGGTGCCAATAGTAGAGAAAATGGAAGTAGAGACGTCCGATGTTAACAAGACATCTCCTCATACACAAACCTTGGAGGACATGACAGTCATTGACGAAGTTATTGATGATTCAGAGAAAAAGGAATCTGCTGAAGATGCTAAACAAGGTCTAGAACCAGATACAGAGATGGTTTCTGAAGATGAGCTACCTGCAGAAGTAAGCAAGGAGCCATTGGAGACAGAGGCTGTGTCAGATGAGGAATTGCCGACCAGTGGAGATCTGCCTGACACTGAAGGTGTTTCTGAGGATGAGCTGCCACCTGAGGGTGCTGACAAGAAGAAGAAGAAAAGAAAAACGTTGCCCAGCAAGGTTGATACAGCGAAAGAAAACGACGTTCCAGAATTGGACGAAGCTCCTCCCCCTTCTATAACTGCCCCTACTAGTACACCCAGAGCACTCAGGCTTAGTACCAGCTTATCAACTGGTGATAACGGTGAGTCAGAAGAAAAGAAAATAGTTGAAGGTGAAAAGAAGAAGAGGATCAACCACGGATACCTCCTTCACAGGCTGGTGATGAAGCTGCTGAATCCAACGAAGATCAACGAACACCGATACTTCTGGATGATCAGCATGATGAAGATTTTAGACTTAGGAATAGATATAATTTAAGACCTAGAAAAGTAAGAAATGTATAAAACAGATATTGAAGGTTTTAGGGGGGACAATTGTCGTATGTAGGTTAGCCTAGTACTAGGCCTATATGTAACCTAACTTGGTAAAACCTTCAAATCATGTTTAAGATTTACTATATTATGTTATTTTATGTTAGGCTACGTAGTAATAGGCTCAATTAATTGTAAATATATTAAATATTACATAATAGTATAATCTGAATTACCAGGTATGAGTAGAATCAAATAGGTTACATTAGAACTTTCCAGTAGCTTCATGAAGCTATACAACTTTTATGTTATAATTAATAGTTATGTGTAAATATTACCAAATAGACTACTTAAAACAATAAATTAATTTTATTTATGCTTTAATATTTAACTTTTGACAATTATAGGATAAAAGATGTCATACTGTCATATTTTGACATATTGACGACAGAAAGTTCTATAACTTCTTTTTGTTGTAAAATGTTCCATGGCTTCTGGAACCTTCGGGTCGAGTTTGTTCTTGAAATTCTAGATTATAACAAATGTATATAAGGCGGCTGCACCGCTGCTAGTTAGTAGTTTTGAGTTCTCAGTCAGTGAGTGATTGTTCAATTAGTTAGTGTGGAACAACTCGGATATTGCGGTAGTGCAAATCATTGTGAGTTGTGAGTTCAGTGTTATTGTGTTTCAAGGTGAATAAACGCTTGTGTACTTAAACTGCGTGTGTGTTATTTTCGTGTCCCTAGTGATATACTGTACTGTATAGTAATCGCTAGTGTGTGACGACATGGTCCACTTTGGTAAACACCCATAATAATCTTGTGTAATCTGTGATCAACTTAGAGAACTTTTGTTAATCAACTTTGGTAGCCACTCTTTATCATATCGTTAATCAACTTTGGAAGCCCCCAACGAGCGAAGCGAGTCTAATATCTATAAAGCCGCATGGGTAACTCACTCACGTATACAAATTCTAACCCACTTCCAGATGAACTAGAAACTTGAAATTTGGCAGACTTGTAGCTTTTACCGAGCAATCGACGGGAAAGTTCCGAAAACTACAGATTTTAATTTTTAACCCCCCAAAAAAATTAAAGTGGCGGACGGGAATTTTGAATGGTGTGCAGAGGTTCATTTACGGCTTGATAGTGGGCAAACCGTTGGTTGTAGAGAAAATCTGACAGCATAGTTCAAATTTGTAATTAAATTTCCTACAATTTTGGTAAGATAACTTTTTTGTATTTTTATAATAACTACGCAAAAAATCGTTAATTTTCACATTTCGTTAAAAAATGTTGTTATTTTTGTTATCTTTTTGGTATTTTACTGCATTATTACGATAATTTAAGAATTTAAACCCCTTCAGACTAATTACTTTTAAAATCCATATTTTCTAGCCCCTGAGCTGCTTATAAGACTAAATTAAATAAGCTGATTGACGAAGGTAATTATTTAATTTAGTACTTACTTTTACTAATTTGTTATCAAAAATACTATTAAATTCGATTTTTCACTGTCTATAACCTAGAAAAAATCCAAAAGGGCTGACGTGAAAACGATGACCTGTTTGCAGATTTGAAGTTTTTGTTTTACTGAAGCTTTGGTAAACACCCATAATAATCTTTTGTAACCTGTGATCAACTTAGAGAGCTTCTATTAATCACCTAGTTTAGATAGTCAACATTTAGTTTAGATATCAACTAGCTGTACCCACCCGCTTCGCCGGTCATAATATTGAGTTTGATTTAGAACCTAATAGGTGAAAGAATTCGAGCATTTTTGCTTCTTCTACCAATATTAGATTTTTTAGGAGGCATGTCATAAAAAGTAAACTGCAAAACAAATAATTATTTATTTTTTATTTTCACGTTTCACCACATGTTTTAATTACCGAGGAAAAAAGGTTAACACCAAATACAGATCACCCGATCAAGTAAAAGTAGTGTGTGCTACACTCTCAAGGTGAAATGTAGAACTACAATAAATCAAAACATATACAGTACTGTTGTTGTGAGAACTTCAATCTGCTTATGGCATGTGAAACTACATTAAACCACACAGTCATATGTTTTTTCTAAACAATTCAGATTCTCCATTTGAATAACATGGGATCTTTAGGAGCCCGTGGGGCGGGACCCTGTGGACGGATCTGCATCAAACTTTACAGAAACCATCTCGGGAGTATACAGGACAACATCCTAAAGTTTCATGGCGATCGGTTGGATGGTTTGGCAGCGCATAGACTTCAAATATACAAACATCCTCTTTTATAAATATAGACTAATGAAATGTTCAACCTACAAGTTAAATGCTGTACAAAAATGTAACGTACATTTTTGTGGTATTTACTATAGTTTCCTCGCTATAAGTCAATGAAGTTAAGTTTTGTCGAAAACATATGATTTTTTTGGAAGAGATCCTCCTATTTAATCATGATTAAAAGAAGCCAGAAACGTACAACCTTACTTACTATTTACCTTCACATTTATTGTTAATAAAATGCTGTACAATTAATTAGATTTTGCACTATTCATAAAAAAAAATTAAAAATAAAAAAAATTAAAATGGCTGACGAAAAAACACTTACCTATTTGCACAGTTGAGGTTTTTATTTTATAGAATCTGTAATATTTAGTTTGGATGACGATAACAAATAATGAAATATTCAAATTAACAATTAAACTCTGTATGAAAGGTGTCTTATACTTTTTTGTAGTATATTCTATCGTTTCCTCACAAAGGGTTGACAAAGTTGAGTTTTTTGTCAACAAATGTGATTTTTTGAATATATCCTCCCATATAAGGATGATTAAACTGGAAACTTAAAACCTTACACAATATTTACGCTAACCACTCTTCTGACCAGCCTCCGTTATCAACTTCGGTAGTATCCCATTAAAAACTAAGGTAATTTCTTATGGTCATCTTGGATAGAACCCCCCCCCCCCCCGAGATCATATTGGAAGCCTCCCGTGATCAACTAGGGTAGCCGACCGTCAACCAATTAGGCCCCCCGTGATGATCTTGGATTCCCCCGTGATCCTACTTTAGTAACCACTCTTGGTCAACTTAATAGCCTGTAATAAACTCGGAAAGCCTGGTGACTATCTTTGGTAGACACCCGTTATAATATTGTAAATGGTTATATACCTCTATGCTGTATAAATTACACTTACCTCACAAAAAGTCGTTAAAGTTGAGTATTTTGTCAAAAACATGTGTTATCTTGGAATGTATCCACCCACTTCAGCATGATTACAATAAGTTGGATACTTAAAACCTTGCCCACTATTTACCTTGACCTCTCCTTTTACCTGCTTCTTTAATCAACTTTGGTAGCATCCCGTCATCAACTTAGGCTACTCTCCATGGGGACATTGGTTAGCCCCTGTGATCAACTTGGGCAGATTTCCAAGACCAACTTGCATCGCTCCCGTGATCATGTTGGGTACCCCCTGTGATCAACTTGAATAATCATCTTGGTTAGCCCCCCTGATAAATTAGGTTAACCGGCCGACAACCATTTAGGTAGCCCCCATGATGATCTTTTATAGTCCTCCGTGATCCACTATGGTAACCACCCTTAATGATCTTGTGTAGCCTGTGATCAACTTGGAAAGCTCCTAGTAAACAACTTTGGTAGTCACCCATTATAATATTGTAAAGCACTCGTGATCAGCCGTAGGTAGCCAGCCGCACGTGATCAACTTAGGTAGCTGCCTATGATCAACTAGGGTAGCCAACCATCCTAAACTTCGATAGTCCTCTTGAGCATCTTAGATAGTCCCTTTGGGTCAACGTGTTAACCACACGTAATCATCTGGGGTAGCCCCGTGATTAACTTTTGTAGCCAACCTAATTATCTTAGGCAGCCCCTCTTTATTAACTTGCGTAGCCTCCTGTGATCAACAAAGGTGGTTCATCTTGATCAATTAACTTATGTAGCACCCATGATGAACTTTGACAGCCCTACTTGATAAACCTGGTTAACCAACCATTATCATCATGGGTAGCCCCCGTAATTAATTTGGGTAGCCTCACCGTGATCAACTTGTGTAGACACACGTGATCAAGGTAGGTAGCCCTCTGATCAACGTAGGCAGTCCTCTGTTCAACTTAAGTTGTAACCTATCATCAACTTGGGTAGCCCCCGTGATCAATGTAGGGTTCCCCGTGATTTACTTAGGTAGCATTCATTATATATCACAGACCGACCATGGAGCCAGGCATCCCTTCAAGGACTCAGGACAGTGCTCTACGTAAGGTTAGGTAGTAGAGAGGACTGTCTAGTCCAAACCTCGTCTTATAGAATAAGGACTTTTTTTCATTTTATTTTGTTTCATTTCATGACAGGCTTGGGTCTTCCCACTTAATTATTAACTTTGGTGGCAGCTTGATTGAACCACCCACCCACTCATACACTTACTGTGGTATTGACCCACTCGCCTGCTGATGCACATACGGTGGAAGTGAAACAACAACCATCCATAAACGTATGCTAGAGTAACCCTCTTACCTACCTACATATATATTGTATGTTTTTTTATCAGCTACTATTATTTTTTTTATTTAAAATGTTGTAAAAGCTGAGTTTTATAGTTGAACAAAATGTCCAAAAGTCATTACACTATAATAAAAATTAAAAATAAATAAATGAATAACAAATGATCTGTCACAAAGCTAAATCCAGTCCATAAAGACATTTAAGACCTGCCTCACTAATTCTATTTATGCTAGCTAATCCCTCCGTAAAACAGCGCAAGGGGCACTCTGTAACTATGTGATCTATTGTTTGGATATACTCCCTGCAATCACATGACTGATCTACTGTCAATGCCCATTTGTATTTCCAGTAGTTACATATGTCCACTTCAGTTCGGAACCGATTGAATGATGTCCTCTCCATACGGGGGAAGTTCATCCCACCTACTGGTATTGATGGATCGTTAATAAGGAACTTATTTCGTCCTTAAAAACCGTTCCACATTATGGCCCAGCTAGTATTGGGCGAGAAATTTGATCTGCTCAACTGGAAAGCGGTGCGTAGAGGTACCCACCTATATACGTGCAGTGGTAATAACTCCTCCACCCACCTACACACGTACGGCAGTATTTACCCACCTACCTGTAACAGTGCAACGGTGGTAATAACCCATTAAACTCACCAATACATGTACGTACGTATAAATTGACTCTCATTGACGTCATGTACGTATAAATTGACCCATTCATTTACAGTTTTATTAATAATCCACCTATTCACGTAAAATGTAATGACTTACCCATCCACCCATACTAGTGTTAATTTACCAACCAATCATACACGTGCGGAATAATAAGCCCACCAGCCATAAGCATCATTACTTAATTATTACTTTTTAATTTCTAGAATACATGCGTGTATTGCATTATGTGACTGAAATATGTATGTATCATATATATTACATATTACAGCTTTATATATGTATCATATTATTATGCATCCAACTAACATTTTCATGTCATGATTATTAGATAAGTATCTCCACTGTACATTCTTATAGACTACAATTAAACAAAATTCATGTACTCGTATAGGTACTCCATACATATATCTAGGTCACTAGTATAGCGAGTGGCGGGGTTTGCATGCGAAGTGTGCAAGCAGTTAATTATTTTATTATTATTTTCCTTACAATAACAATACTTTATTAACTCCAAGGGCTGCATTATTGTTTATTAACTGAATATCCATTGACTTCAGAGAGCTCTTACAGAAAATACTGGAACTAGGAGGAGCAATGTTGTAAATAAAATTTGACTTCGTGACCACATATCAGAAAATACAGTACTAAATTACGTACAATTCTTTTTAATGTAAGATATAAAGTTAGAGAGTAGTATAGGCGAGTGTTTGTTTGATTTGTTACTGGTTTAGAGGAACATTATTAATTAACAATCACTTTGAATATCTAGAATACATGCGTGTAATAATAGGTGTAGAATACATACGCCTCCAAAGTGAAAGAAGTCAGTAACTCTATCAATAACTACTTTGTCTCTGTGGGGTCGCAACTCGCTGGTGCACTTCGTCCCACTGGTCACTGTGAGATTAGCAACTCTGATTATTCAGTTGAGTCTGTATTTAAACTGCGGCCAGTGTCTCGGCAAAATATTTTTAATTTGGTGAATAGTTTAAGAGGTACATCTGCTCCAGGCTGGGATTTAATTTCTGCCAAATTAATTAAAGATAACATAAACAGTCTTAATTAATTTATTAAGACCGCTATGCATATTATTAATGTTAGTATACGTTCGGGGCAGTTTCCTGACTCTTTCAAAATTGCCAAGGTGATCCCAATCTTTAAGTCTGGCCCAAAAAATATATTTTCAAACTTCAGAAAATATAACTTCTCTCTGTTATTTACCGTCTTTAAAATCATCGAGAAGTTTGTTAAAATAGAGCTTACAATTTATTTTCAGACATACAATTTAATTTCTAAGTCAATTTTCTTAGGTCAAATAAAAGCATTTCAGATGCACTATTAGATATCACAAAATATATAACGATTCAAATCACTTCTTAAAGGCGTGTACTAATTACTATTTTAGACATTGCTAAAGCTTTCGATACAGTTGATAGAGCGTAAAATTAATTTCAAAACTTGAACAATTAGACATTCTTTTGTCATTATTTTTACAATTAAATATTCTGAGCGGCTTAAACTAAATCTCAAATCTGGTAGGATTCAATTTTCTAAGCTGCAAAAGAATACACTAAACTAACTTCTTCGTAAAAAAAATACAGCCATGAAAAAGATATGTAAAATTATGAATCAACGCACAGTCATGAAAGCCTTCCCTTGCGTTCAAATTAACGAATGCTTCATGAAAATGTGCCAACATTGCAATCGGTGAATCGATAGTTGATAAAGAAGTTGCTAAAATCAAACTTATTGAGAATTTTGTAAGGGTGTTCAACATATCTTCAGAATTGATCACTAGTCGAGCTCTGAAATATTTATCCAAAAGAAAGTGGAATAAACCACTCAAGCTGCCCCTAACAGAAGATGTAAAAAACTAAATAACCTTATTAAGTCCTGATATTTCTGTTGGAGAGAAAATTATAAGTTTTTGAGTTTGAGACATTACTGTGGAGAAAAACACTAGAGAGATGAACATTTCATAACAATGTTGTCCTTGTTTATTTATACGTTTTTGAAAGTAAAAAGTAAAATGTTATCTTCTAATACTTTTTAAATCGAGGGTAGGGTGGAAAAAGAGCCTGATTTCTAACATATTTTACCGAAGTGTTACAATTACTTCAATAAAAATCCCTTGTCAGGTCAGATTGAAACTGTAATAGGTCATTTATCAACTCCTTTACTAATTAAACCTAGAGTTTATGAGTCGTGACGGAAACAAAAACGTTCTTATGAAAAAGTGTAAAACAACTTTCTATAGTAACTGAGTAACCCTTCAAAATCAAATAAAACACAACTAATTTTAAAAAGAGTTAAGAAAAAGAGAAAATAAATTATAAAAAATATTATTCTTTATATCTTTGTTGTGGTTTTAAATAAATTACATTGCATAGGATATCTAAAGGTCATGTTTATTTACGCTCGTAATAATATAAAAAATAAATTAAAAAATATATGTTAAAAGGAAAATAAAAATCATGTAATTTAAATTAATCTATCAATTATCGAGAGAAGTACATAAAATAAGAAAATTAGTACTTAGTTTATTGAAATAATGCTGTATTAATTAATACTTTTATTTATTGTAAACATCCACAAAAGAAATCTAAGTAATTGAATTGAACAAAATAAATTTTAACTATATATACAGATATATATATATATATATATATATATGATAAACTGAAAGTTCAAAAAATTAAAAGGTATTTTTCATAAGTATAGTTAGTTATTAAATGAATAATAAATTAAGTCAAAACAAAAAAAGCATAATCTGTTTATATGAATTAACTTATTATTAAATAATCACTTATCGAAATCATCGAGCTGGTCCATGTGGGTGACCCGCACGATATCGTCTCCCTCTCCCTTCTTAATGAGACCTTTTCTGTTCGAATATGTAGCGAAGTGCAACTTCTTCGGCTTAAACAGTCTTCGAAGCCCAACAATGCCTTGTTGTCGCTCGTAAGGTGGTCATTTAAGAAGACGTTTGATGGCTGTAGGGATGAATCAATGTGTGAGATGTTGAGTCCTCTCTTCCCTTCACTGCCTGAGTCCATGCTTCCTTTACGCTCCTGGAGACAAATTGGACTATCAAGGGAGGATGAGCATGCTTCCTGGATTAGAGCTTCAGACGATGGAAATATCCCCACGGCTGTAATTGACACATATGGCCAAAGGGCGTAGTACACATTTTCTCCAAAAGTAAACAGGAGACCTTGTATCTCGACGTTGGCTGCTCTAGAATGCTGCTTAACATCCAGTAGTTGTGCTTGAAGGCTATGAACATCGTGAGCCATACCAGAGGCAGCCCTTTCTATCTTGTTACAGCGGCACTTCATCTTGGACTGCTCCTCTTCAACGATACTAACTTTCTTATTGAGCGGTTTCAACTTCTCGAACAGACCTCAAATTGACTCTTGCACAGCACTAATCTGGTTAGAAAGGTCATTCTTCACGTGACTAAGCGCCTCTAAAATCGTTCGCTTGTCATCACCATCGTCCATGCTACGTGTAGATGTAGTAGAGGCAGACTCTCATTTGCATGAATCACATTTCCACGACTTAACTTTAGATTCTGTAACGTTTTGGACTGATTTGAAGTGCGTTCAAGCAGGATGGAACGAGGTCTTGCATTCCGTACACTGAACACTCACTTCATCACTTATAATGTCAAAGTTACACGTGCCGCACTAATTAGGCATTTTAAAAAGATAAAATATTAATAAATTAAGTAACTTATTAGCATATGGATAAGGAGAGACGGACTAGACAGGTGATGGTGTGCGGCTAGATAAGAGCGGACAACACTGATAAGTCCTCACTCATCAGCCTTCGGACAACAACTGAAGGTGATATACTTGGAAAAAAGACCAAACGTCATTAGATATGGAGCTCCCACATGTAGATATGGGGGGGTTGATCTTGTTCGCATCAACAGCTGTACGTAACCCCTGGGTAGTTCCAAATGAGCAACAAACCTGGTAGCTGGACCGTCACGAATTTTTGTTCTCCAATCTATGGCAGCTACCACACAAAATGGACTCATTATTGCTTACTATAATCACTGTATACAGCTGACCTACCTACAAAATCAATGGACTGCAACCAGCAACCTTTGCAGATAATACCATAGTATATTGTTAGGCCTCACAATATTATACTTTGCTGTGATCCTGGCCTCTCATCACTGTTTATTTATGACTTCAGAAATTGTTCAGGGTGCTTTGAATTCAATGTCTGATTCACTAACAGGAGAATAAAAGAAAATCTGTACATGTAAAGGCGCATTTACACCAAAATCTTCACCAGTTGCGGCAATTTGTCGCTTTTTCTACAAAATACAGCAACTTTCTCTGTCTTCCACTTGTGGGGAGACAAATCTTCCACTAAATTTTGGTTTCCCGCAGAGTGCCGTTTAAGTCAAAGACTTTAAGTTGACAACTAAAAGTGGAAGATTTGTTGCTACGAGCTCTCCAAGGGTATAGCTAGACTGGTACACCGGGGTCCCCGAGGTTCGTGGTCCCAACACAGGAAATGGAAAAAAATATTGTGTTTATTGAAAAATACCAAAACTGCTTCGTTACGAAAACTCAATATTTTCGTCTCAACATCTTATTTACCCTCATAGGTTAACAATTTGTAACGTTAATATATGCCAACTATTTTTGTATGCCTATCGGTGATGAGTAGGGTTTGTGATAAGTGACGCTTCATTCATTGTGCTAGCGACTAATGTCAGTGCCGAAATTATGTGTACTCGAGTTTGAAGGCTGCTTACTAAGAAACTAAGATGTTTCTATGTACTTGTACATTTATTATAATTTTTATCCTAGATGGAACATAAACCTACCAGAATTATAACTAGTGTTTACTGTGCAGGCGTGCATCAACTTTATACTTTTACTACTAAAACACCCGAATATCGAATTTATATTTTATTACGTGGATTACAGGAAAGTTTTAAGATTTCAGAATTTAACTTTTCAAGAAAAAAAGTTGTTATCAATTACCTGAAACAATGTTTTCTTGGCTTCTAGGTGTTATGAAATTAATTACTTGATCACGCTGTAGTCCTTACGAAAAGTATAGTTACATTACTTTTATATTCGTAAATAAATTCAATGATTTAAAATTGATTAAAATCAAATCAAATTGACCAATTTAGAGTGCTTTTACTGTAAATTAATTTAGACCAATTTAAAACCACAAAATTTACTTATACATGTGTAGTATAGTTACGAAAGTAATGTATCGTAACCATACATATCATAAGGATTACAACGTGATCAAGTATACAATCCATTTTATGACCTCTAGAAGACAAGAAAACGTTTTAGGAAATTAATGAGAAATATTTTTTTGAAAAGTTAAACTATGGCATTTATAACACTCTTGTCAACCATTTAAAATATAAATACGATACATTAATGGGTTTTAAGTAATGAAAGTGTAAAGTTGATGTACAGTGTAAACTTATTAAAATTTCAGTACTTTTATTGTTCCAACTAGAATAAAATTGACTAAAACTTATGCATATGTTATGAGTACAATTAAATGAGGAAAAGAATGGTGTGATTTAATTTTACATAGGTCTCTTATTATATTCCGAAACAACCTTCAAGCTCGGGTATAAAATAAATTTTGCGCCGACAGTAAAAGAAACTTTTCACAGTGTTTACAACTATACAGAATGTGTATAGCTTTTTTGGATCAAGCATTTTGCAATGAGAAATGTTAAGGACCAATGTGGAACATTCAAACAATACCTTGAAAACTCTAAACTCCACTCGCTGACACGATGCAGTTTATGCTCAAAAAGAACGATTTTCGACGTTTTGGAGGCTCTGTCAAACATAATCAAAAGGCAAGTCACAGAAACGAAGCTATTGGAGTTAAGAAGGCATTAGACAATTTTAAATTTGTTTTGCAACTTGTGATAGAATAATGCAGTTAAAATTATCTTATGATCTTTTAGGTGATGCAGTCTTAAATGTAGCTGAGCTCCGATGCTCGTTTGAAAAGATGATTGAAGAAGCGACCGCTGTAAGTGCTAAGTGGGGCACACAGCTTCATTTTTCACAAAAACGGTTGAGAAAGAAAAAAAATACTTTGATGAACTGTCAGAGCATGAACACCTCATTGACCTGAAGGAACAGTTCAAGGTGCTGGTATTTTTTCCTATTGTTGACACTATGTTTCTATACTGAGTCAAGGTTTGAGGGGATGAAGTCAGTAATAGATACACATAAGATTGATCCATACAACTTTTGTGGCGTCATACTCCGAAGCTGAACAAGAAAATTAAGCAACCAAGTTCAGGAAATTTTCGAAAACGATGTTTCACCTCTGTTCTGCTCTCAGATTGTGTCTGTGAGAAATCCCTTCAAATCCAAAATATCAAAACTTACTCAGGTAAGGGAGCTTACCAATCTGTTCTTGACTGAATACAACTCACAGGCAAGTATCTACCTTGATGTGTATACTGCCTGTGTTATGTACCTCACCCTTACTGTTACGGTTGCTAAGGCTGAAAAATCCTTCTCCAAGCTCAAGTTAATAACAACATATTTGAAAAGTTTAATGAATCAAGAACGACTAACCAGATTAGCCCTTTTGTCAATAGAAAATGAAGCGAGAAGAAAATTAACCTTAGTAAAGAGATTGACACCTTCAGTGAAAGGAAGGCCAGACAGATATTTCCAAGTGTTTCAATAAGTGCTGTAGATATTAAGCGAAGGCTTGAGGCACTAGATCCAATGAAGGGAGTTGGGACTGATGGAATACACCTCCTGATTCTGCGTCTCTGTGCACCTATGCTTGCTCCCCACTTGGCTGTTCTTTTCCAGGATCTGCTTGCTGTTGGAGTTTTCCCATCTGCTCTTAAACAGAGTTTTATAGTACCTATTTTTAAGTCTGGCAGTAAAGATAACGTCAAAAAATATAGGCCCATTGCCATGAAGTCAAACTTGATAAGGTATTCGAGGCCTGTTGGGCTATTAATAAATTGCCCTTTCTGAGGAACAGTTGAACTCAGTTAGTAGCCAGACTACACTCATATAATCATTCATATTCGCCTTAAAATACCAACAACGTTGTGTCGCCGTCTCATATGTAAGAATGTAAGAGGGCATCAATCGTGACTACTTCTATTTCCATATTCAAAACAAGATTACTCCTTTGCAACATGTATTCATGCGTGGTAGCTCAACAGTGACTAATTTTTTACACTTCCAAGATGTGATAGTGAATTCCCTTCACAAATGCTTGCCAGGTGGACTGTGCCCACATGGATTTTTCGAATGCCTTCGACAAGGTAAACCGTTGGCTTTTGATTTCCAAACTTGGAAGGTTTTGGAATATGTGGTCCCCTACTTCGGTGGCTTGATAGTTATCTGTGCGGCCGTCCCTTTGTCGTCAAATGTGATGGAGCCCTCTCCTAGACTTTTCCAGTACATCTGGCGTATTCCAGGGCAGTCATCTTGGTCCTCTTCTTTTCATTTTGTTCATTAACGACATTGGGTGTGCGACTGAAACACAATATTCATATTTGCCGATGATATCAAACTGTTTACAAAAGTTCAGTATGATTACGATAAAAAAACTCTACAGATCTCTAAATAATGTCAGTGACTGGTGTCATGCAAATTCTATGGAATTGAACATATCAAGCAAGAAAAGTGCCAGATTATTACTTTTACTCGTGACCGAATAAGTTATCTTTTGTGATTATCAGTTGAATGACACCAGCATCACTAGAGTAGATAAGATTAGAGACCTGGGCGTGATATTGACTCCTACTCTAAACGCACAAGACCATATACTCCATATAACGTCTAAAGCCAGTACAGAAATGGGCTTTGTCTTGAGAAGCACAAGAGACTTTAAATCTCCTCTAGAACTTGTTGTTCTGTTTAAGTCTCTTATTCGTCCTGTTCTTGAATATGGTTCAATTGTGAGGAAACCACATCAGCAAGGTCAGTCTGACCGGATCAACAAGATTAAAACTAGTTTCATACGTATTTTAGGTATGAAAATGAGCTACACCTACAGAGAAGTGCCCGTTGTTGATATTGAGGATTATTTTCGTCTAGAAAAACTACATAAGAGGAGGGACATCTGTGACCTAGTTTTTCTTTTCAAAAAGTCAATGGACTACTAGACTGCCCAGATATTTTGCACAGTATTGATTTTTCTGTCACTCGTGGCCAGGGGTGGTCTGGCTCCATGTGAGGCCCTCAGCCAAAACCAAATATGGGGCCCCTTGCGTGACACAAAAACTACTAAGTGGCGTACACAATTTCGTGCCTAATAATGATTTTGTTCACTACTTTGTCCATGAATAATCAGTACTATGAATAATGTAGCTAGTTGGAAAAAATACTTATAAATGTGGTTGGGTGAAAGATAAAATGCATTTTTAGTCTAAAACACCTCAATAAAATAAAATTGAATTCGTACAAATAAATATGTTGTTGAAAACTGATAATTAAAACTAAAAAAGTACAATTAAATTATGAGTTTCCTGGTCAGTTGTGTGTTGGTTTTAGCAGCTTCATTCATAATTGCAACTTTGTTTAAATGTTGAAATAATTCTCTCTCCACGGTCATAAAAAGGAGATTAGACATGAGTTCTTGATTTGAAGTTGACCTTAATCCGGTTTTTACGATTTTCACCTTTGAAAATGCTCTCTCGCATGTCACCTGTGTACACGTACTGCCAATACACACATTTGTAAACAATATACGCCTATAAATCAAGGAATAAACCAAAAAAAGGAACTGTACATCCCTTCTCACTTTCACCGGGACCTTTGACGTTTACAAAACATTTGTATTGGTCTGCAAACTCTTTGAGGTCAACTAAAAACTTACTTCTATCAATTTTACAAATATTTGCTGACTCTTGAAGCACATTTTTAGGGAAGTTTTAACTTATTTTGATTTCATTAATCCAGCCATGAACAATCTTGTAACATACTCTGATTGGGTACAAATCGTTCCTCTGTTCTTGTTCTGGCACAGTCTAAAATTTGAAAATATATGAGTTTAACTTTTGGACCGTAGGGATTTCTCTAGTTTGATCGGTTGCTTGCTCTCCAGGCATTATTATCATATATTATTACTTTTCTTTTTGAACATTGTTTCTATTGAAAATCCGACTCTATTTCCATATCAATGACATCAAAAATATTGTTAACTTTTGTTGAATACTGCTTTGATTTGGAATGCAGGGCTTCAAAGTGATCATCAATCCTTTTAGAAATAATTTTCTGCATTAAGGTTTGAACTAAGATCCAAGCAATTGAATAGTTTATAGTTTTTACTTGTGAATACTTAGAAACTGAAAAAGTGGCCAAAAATAAATCTGACAGAACCAAAGACATAAAGATATTCTCGAACTTACACCATTAACTTATGAGATTTCTCACTATGAATTTCGTTTAACAGTTGAAACAATCAAATGATATGTCATTGAACACCATTAAAAGTGGGCGCCACTTTGATACACACTTCATTTTTATAAATCAATTAAATCAAATGTAAACGTAAAAACGTCCCGTCCCAGCCTTTCACCAGTCTAGTCAACTGTAAACACAGTATAATATAAACACACAGTGGTGAAGCTTACCCTTTAGAAAAATGCCAACCAGCTCGCCGCTAGCGATCCTAGTGGGTGTAACGCAGAGCTACGACATCTCTCCACTAGACAGCATGTTAGTTATGTTGCAATACAACTAATTAAGTATAAATATTTTAATCCAATTGTTTATTTGCTTATTGCACTAGGTGTTTGCTATACCACCGATAGAATCGCTTGGTTGGCATGTAAAACGGCTGAGCTTCGCTACTGTGTAATTATATTATTATACTGTGCTGTAACTGTGAGACTGTGTCGGCGCTGCCCCTGCCTGCCAGAGGTGTCTATCCCATCGATGTATACTAATTGATCGATGGATCATACCTAAGCCTTACCTTGCCGAAAACAAAATAATTTACCTGCACGAGGTGAACAACCTTGATTGATGTTGCAGCAATGCTTGGTTTGATGGCTGGCGGCCGCATCCTGGAATAGGCCATTGCCACGCCATCCAATATTAATATGGAATTAGTTCAGTATGAATGAACAAAATTTACCTTTGAAGATTTTGCAGTGTCCACATTACATTGCTCGTTAAGAAACAAATATGTTTATTTTATTGGTAAGAAAAAAATATTCCAAATTTCAGAAGTTCTTTGGAGGCCCCTTTACCCCGGGGCCCTCGGCGACTGCCGACTAGCCAGACCGCCGCTGCTCGTGGCACCTGTTCCAGAGCTATCTTTCAATGGAAGTACATGCCTACATCATATGCATATCATACGGGCGTTCCCAGGCTGAGATCTGGTAGTGAAACTTCAAACGTACTGGACTTCTTCTGTGGCTCAACTGAGCGTTTCAAGAAACAAATTGCTAGATTATTGTAGTTATCTATAGACTAATCACACAGTTCTAGATGCATTTGTTGTAAATAGATCTTTCAAATAGTTTATTTATCTGTTGCTTATCTACTCTTTAAATATTTCTTAATGTTTAATCTTGCTTTATTGTTGTTACGCAATACCGTTATCTTATAAAATCATATATGCAAAAATGGTGAAACCATTGAAATAAATAAATAAAAGAAGAAGTTTTAGTTTTGAAGTAGCTATCTCTCTGTGCAGTAATTATGTATACCCCAGTTTAAAGTTTGTGTACCAAAAAACTAAAAGGCCTATGAAATATCCAACCACATAATTATTTTCCTTGTCTAATTGTACGTTATGAAATATGCATTTCAAAATATTATTTTTATAAGTTTTAATTATTTTTATCCTAGTTGGAACAAAAAAATACTGTAATTTTAAATATTTGTCATTGTGCATCAACTTTGGAATTGTACTACTTAAAATCTGTTGGTGTATTGCATTTATATTTTAACATGTGGTTGACAAAAATGTTTTCCATAACTTTATCAAATTTCAGAAAATTTGTAATATTTCAAGAAAATAATTCTTATTAAATTCGAAAATAACGTTTTCTTAGCTTCTAGAGATTGTAAAACTAATTACTTTGTTGTATTTTAATCTTTATGCAATTTATAAAAGATTAAAGTACGCATTTATAAAAAGTAGTGTATGCATCATACACTAATTTTACATGCGTAAGTAATGCAATGATTTTAAATTGATCCATTTAAAGTTATTTTAAAGCGATTTAAATTAATTTAAAATCATTGCATTTACTTTGTAGTAACTATACATTTAATAGACTACAAAGTGACCAAGTAGACCTAATTAGTTTTAGGGTCTCTAGAAGCAAAGAAAATGCTGTTTCTGGAAATTGATAAAATCTTCTTTAATGAAAAATCTTAAAAATTAAACTTATAAAAAACATTTCTGTCAATCATGTGTTAAAATATAAATATAATATATCAACGGGTTATTGAGTAATTACAGTCTAAAGTTGATACACGATGATTCTGGTACTTTTTTTGTTCCAAAATATTTAAAAGTGCACATGTCATGACTTACAACTAACTAAATAAATTTCCTGTCTAAACAAGGAAAATAAAAGTTTGATTGTACATATCATAGACCTCTTTGTTTCTTAGTAATTTCTGTTAAGGGTTTCACTGATCCTAGCATTGGTGTATAGTTTTCACTTGTTACTAGCTGGTGGCCATAATCTGTACAGATCAAGGACTAGAGGATTCTCAAAACCTAATTGGTTTCTCATATGAATTTCTTAACATTGAAACAATCAATGATATCATTACCCATTTTGGGACTTGATAAATTCATTTTTTTAAATAATAAATCAAAGGTTACTAACTGTAGTTTTATCAACGGGTTAACAGTCATAATTATATACTACGTGTAGCTTACGCTATTAGAAAATTGCAACCATCGGTTCGAGCCTATGGTGTACGCAAGCTTACACATTTTAACAGCAATTGTTAGTTATGTTGGATTATAATTTAATTAAGTTTTAATAATTGTTTATTTGTTAGCACTTATTTTGCATTACCACCGATTAAATCCTTTTTGGTAATGACAATAACGCTAGCTTCGCTATTTAATTTGATTTTCATGTCTTAACAATGTGTCCCTGTAGCTCCAAGCTACCTCGATTTACTATTGATCATTTACTAGTTACCTGGATAAACATAATTAATTCTGGGTGAAATTGATTGATGTTGAGCAATTTGTTTTAATTGATTGTGCCCATCCTGAATAGTCTTAGCCAAAAGCATCAATATTATATGAATTAGTTGTAATATGTACAAATTTTACCTTTGAAGTTTTTGCAGTGTCCCTTACATTGCTTCGTTATGTAGACAAATATTTTTGTTTTGTGGTAGAAAATATTTTTCAATGTTGCTTTGGTGGTCTTTACCCAGGGCCCTCGAGGGACTTCCCTAGCCAGACCGTCCGCTGGTCGTGCACCTGTTCCAGATGCATCTTTCATGGAGGACATGCCTACATATATGCCATTTCGGCGACCCAGCTGGTCTGCCCTACTACTTCTTCTGTGGTAGGAGGTCTTCAGATACATCTAGATTATTGTAGTTCATCTTGTTTCACGCGCTTAGATGGGTTGTTCGTAAATAAGATCATAAAATTTAACAATGTTGCTAACTTTAAATATTTGCCTAGCTAAACTTGAACTTTATTTTTTGCAAACAGCTTTGGACTTATATATTTATTATAAAGAAAAAAAACATTAAAATAAAAAAAGAACTTTTAGTGTTAATATGTATTTCTATTGAGTTTAATTATGTTTATTTTCTTGTTACACTAAAGTTAAATTTTTATTTTTTGTCTAGGTCTACTGTTAAATATGTTAATATTTATTGTATGTTTTAGTATGTTATCCTAGTTGAGATGTTAGTTATTTATTTTTCATTAGTGTAATTTTGGATTGTCTTAAATAGGGACATTTTTATTTTAACTGTGTTGACCAATGTTTTTATAATTTTAAATTGTTCAGAATTTTTAAATTCACAAAAGGATAATTTTCTTATTACATTGAAACTTTTCTATTCTAGAGATGTCCAAGATAATTCGTTTATTGGTAACTGCAATATCATGGGCATTTGGGCTAAAATGCAGAGCAACCTTTAAACTCGGGTATACATAATTTCTGCACTAACAGTAAGTCATTTTCGTAAAATTGTTAAGTTGTAGATATCTTTTACTTACCTCAAATTATAAAATTTATTTTCAATGTAAAATGAAAGGAGTATTTTATTCATGTACCTTTGATTTAGGCCACCAATGAATAAACAATAAACCTGAGTAACACAAAAATAGGAATTTATTTTTTTCTATAACAGGATCAATGTTACCGTAAAAAACAATTATTTTCATCTCAAATTACACTTTTAATCATTTGGAAATCTAAATATACATATAAAATTTAAAGTATTTTGTTTTTCTGTGGGAGGGAAGGTACTTTGTTATGTTCCTGGGGCCTCATTTGCACTAAGGCTCCTACAGGTAGGTATAGCTAAGCCACTGTGTAGAAAATTAGTGAAAACCTGTTCCCCTTCTACGTGCCCCAGTGGAGACGTCGGGGGCTAACATTTCCCCGTCAGTGCACATGTGTACTTCAGCACATCACTGCCACTGAAGAAAATGTAGAAACGTGCCAGTGATTAAAAAAAATCCAGACTTCCTAAAAGTTTGACTGACATTTTTTTGTTTTTATTTTTTACATTTGAGCACTATGAATAGTCAAACAATACAGGTAAACAAAAAATCCAAGATATACAAAATGTTCCAAATTTTATTGTAAATAAAACCTATCACTCTTTCATTTTTTAACCAAAAAAATTTAAAACAAACATAGTGCATTATTAAAATAATGTCCAATTATGTTCAAAATGTATTCACACATTGCTTGAGGAAAAATATGGCCATAAATATTACCTCTGGCATAATTAATGAGAGGAACAAATGCTAAATAGGTAATAGAATTATAAAACTGCAAAGTAAACAAAAATATTATGATATATTTACATATTTGCAAAAGACTACAAATCTTCAATGTAGCTAGGAACGTCACCTTCTACTAACGTCATTAACTATCATCTAAACAACATCTAATAGCACTAAACCTACTAAGTTTATTTACAATGAAAATAAAACATCAAACAATGCTGTGTTGTGTGTAGCTGTATCAGTTCACTAGCGCTTAAGCTCAGCGAATACAAACAGCTGATTATATTTCTCTCACACCGGTCCACAGCCTATGAATAGTGCTTCAAATTAGAATAGTGGAAATAGAAATCTACCCTCTCCATTACTGTTCAAAGTAGCAATTTTTGCAAATAGTTTTGTCGTAATTACGGAAAATCGGATTTATCGCACTGTCCCATCAGTTTGAGGGTTAAAGCTACTAATAATTACCAACCTACCTCCAATCAAATGACAAATGATTTGCAAAAAAAATCTGGATCAATTGGTGATTTTTTTATAAAGAGCTACTGTCAGTAGATGAGGTTATAAATAAAAAAAAGAAGTGATACAAAGTAAGGACATATATTACTGCAATCAAATAGTATAAAAAATATATGACTAGAAAGTAAAACTTACAAATAAATATTCAATATAAAGGTGAAAGCTAGAAGAATGAACCGATGTAAGTGATGCTGAGTTCATTGTTGGAGACCAATGGAAAACTGGAGGTTCGCCAATACCACCAGTTATACCACACTGCAACACATCCCGGTCATTAAATATGAAATATCAATCAGCCTATAAAATATTCACAAGCCTATAGTAAACAGTAAGTTTACTTTCCTAATTACAAGCATCGTTGAGCATACAAAAATTATACATTTAAATATGATGTTAGGTTATAAGACACTAGGCCAGTAATTGTTTCCCTGGGCCCCCAGTCACTGCACTCTCAGGCAGGTAGTGATGATTAATTGTCTTCGGTCTGTCACCCTGATTATGACACTCTATATCAAGGTCAAAATGTTGGCTACTTCTATGCACATGATTCTTTGACACTATCATCTCCCAAAGACTACGATTTTTTTATATAGTAGTGTTGACCTTAAATGCCTATACACAAATATGGATGACAATCATTTAATGATTTTAAAAAACCCCCTTAAATTAAGCATTTGTATTGAATTATTCAATATTAGGCAAAATAAAACAATATTTTTGACTGAGACAAAATTAAAACTGCTGGAAATATTTGAGATTATATTTGGATTGTAACATGATATTCATTACTCTCAATATTTGCAAATTGATTAGTGATAGAGAAAATAATAGTAGTATATTAGGAAAGGCCTAATTCCTGGCCCAGAGTCCTTTACCTTAACATTGTAGTAGTATTGTGACATAAAATATTTTTATTATGTATTTTAGATAAGACAAAGGACAGCCAAATCGTTTATGCTTTTAAACTTACAAATGTATATTGAGAGACAGGGCACCAGCAAACTTACCTTAGAAGACAAGTTCACTAATACCAGAGTAGTAATAACATACACAAAACAAACACATAATCTCACAAATTTTCAATACCACTGGCATTTTCTTCAGGTGAGTATTCACTCACACTCTCTCTCTCTCTCCCCCCCTCTCTACTCACCTGAAGAAAATGCCAGTGGCATTGAAAATTTGTGAGATTATGTGTTTATTTTGTGTATGTTACTACTACTCTGGTGTTAGTGAACTTGTCTTCTAAGGTAAGTTTGCTGATGTCCTCCAATATACTAATACTGGCCTAGTGCCCTTTAACCTAACCTTACTTACAAATGTGCTGAGGCTGCAGAACTGTTGACACCCTGTGACAGTGGCGCTTGCATTCAGGAGCTGGAGATAGAACAAACATCCGTGACCCCGAGGCCTGCACCACAAACACTGTAGATCCCTCAGTTGTTGGCTGGAACAGACACTTTAGATTATAATAATAATATTTATTCCAATGGTACAATACAAGATTGTACAGGGACTGTTAACAAATATGGATTATATACATACTTTTCTTACTCAAACCATTGATTTTATACCCACTCAGATTTCTCATCCAATATTAAATTTTGTCTCTAAAACTATAAGCTGTTTTGCGGTGCAGTTGTGGAGCCTTAGTGTAGTCCCATGTAAATGTGTCCGTGTTGGATAGTATTCAGTGTCCGGATGTTGTGTAGGGCATAGAACTGATTAACACGTTGACTGCCAGCGTAGATAATTTATTGTATCATTCTGAGGCCGCCGTATAAAACTGTATGTCCGCCTGACGACATGAGGGCCATCGGTAGCCCACGTCATATGTACCGCTGTGTGCCATGTGGGCCACCGAAGGCCCTCGCGTCTTTTATAAATCAAACACAAATTGTAGCGCCATTTTTAGTATTACGTAATTTTTAATGATATATTCTGAAAGCTCATAAAATGTGATAGAAAACAGTCCTCTGGTTTTTAAATAAAGCAACCCTAAATACGTTTTTATATATTTGAACTAGTTTTTACGACATTTAGACAGACTAGTTTCTGTCACAAAAAGAATCAATGTCACTTACTAAACACCTAACCTCAAAAGCTGATCAGTGCGCGGGAAGAAAATATAAAAATCACAACAAAACAGCTGAAACATAATATCATATGGCATATGTAAAGTTTTGCCCCCACGCCATGAGGGCCACCGGTGTACCTCATCAATAACTTCACAAAATGGCGGCAAAAGACTGGATGTCGGCTATTTCTGTACTTGGGGGGTCATTTCCGGTTGCATGGAACACAGAACTTGGAACAATGAATACTGAACTTTACCGTAGAAACAGCTGTGGCGCCAGGCTGAAATCTAGTGAGGGCCACCAATTGCAGGGGGAACTTGATTATTAATAAATGTATATTAATGTTAATATACATTTGACGGCACTGGTGGTGCAGAGCTGTACCCAGCTACATGGGGATAAAGTGTTTGGGAGATTGTAGGTAATACAGTAGGTAATTGTAGGTAATAGGTTGGTTGCTCGGTCCTCTTAATACCGAGATGGCGTCCGCTTGATGGTTGTTATCGGCGTGGACACTACTAGAGAAGTCTGGGGTGTCCATGTTAGGTGGTAATCATTGTGCAGATGTTGTGTGGGAGAGATAACTGAGTATCAGGCTTGTCAATTAGCTGAAAATCAGACCAGCACTACAAAAATGGTTCGGATTCCCCGTAAAGCTGTAGGTCCCTTAGTTGCCCTGGCTGTTGGGCTATTAATAAATTGCCCTTTCTGAGGAACAGTTGAACTCAGATAGTAACCAGACTACACTCATATACCATTCATATTCGCCTTAAAATACCAACAACGTTGTGTCGGCGTCTCATATGTAAGAATGTAAGAAAACAGACCTATTGTGACAGACGAAGCACCTAAACTATAGAAGCTTCCCTCTACTACTGTCTGCCGGACTCACGATTCAATGTGCTATGAACATAATTCTATTTACTTTGTTCCCGAGTTGTTACTGTGTTTGAATTCAGCTACTTCTATTTAAGTTTTTAATATTTTTAATACAGCAATCACTAGTAATGAAGCTATTTTAGCTGCAAACACTTTGACATCTTGGTGGGAGGAGAGGGAACTTGATTACAACAACATTTTGATGCTAAAAAATGTTGAAGAAAAAGCCATGCTAGACTGTTTATATAAAAGAAACAAAAACCTATTAGATTTAAAAATCAGGAATAATTCACACTTTAAATACAGTTGGTGTGCAGGCCTTGTAGCCCATTTGAACTGGTGAGAGAAGTTTTTCTTTAATATAAAAATTGATACTTTAATTGATTAGAGATCAATACAACATGATAATGATAACTGTATGTGTACGTGTTTGTACATATATATTTTTAAATAATTGAGTAATACAGTTTACAATTTTGTAAAATCACATACCCACAGTCATTTAAATGATGTTATGAGTTTAAAATAATGATTTATATTATTAATAAAATACTATTTACTACGGTAAATGGTGTTGTATTTCTTTGTTTACACTCACTCAGTAGCTTATCAGTCTCATTTTATCAAAGCAGATGAAGTGTAATTTCCAAGCATGGTATCAACGTCTAACATAGTATGTACAGTTTTTCTTAGAAGCGATAGTTCACGTACATAGAAATCAACTTTTGGTAATCTGACATCTCGTCGGTCTTGTAACTGTCTGATTATCAAGATTCAACTGTAATGTCATACATATTTTCTGATGAAGTATAATCCGACAAATTCAGCAATTTTATGCTAACTACTAATATCTTGATGGCAAGATTAAAGCTCTTTTATTCATTGCTGAAAACAACTTAATAAACTTTATATTTAAGTAACACAATCACTTTACATTATACAGTATTTTGATACTAACTTACAAGGTTGTAAGGCTCAGCCTTGGCCTCATCAAGTAGCACATACTTTTCTGGAGTGGAGCCGGTAGTATAAGGAGGGACATGGATTGGAGTCCCAAACAGCTGACGAACCACCCGAGTAGGCTCCAATCTGTTTAGCCGCCTGATGGAAATATTTAATTAAATATATTCTTCTTAAACCTACATAGCTCAAAAATAAAAAATTCCATTATCATAGTACAGGAAGTTTTTTCAGTATTCTTTCTGTGAATGAGTAAGTAACAACCATCCATCATAATGACAAAAAAGTTAATTTAAATGAAAACCCCTTTAAAAACTTTATAAAAGTACTTTCACAGATAGATTATAAAATAAATAAAAAAAAAAAAAAATACAAAAAACAGTATTTATATAAGCTACTAATTATCTTAAAAATGTCTTTCTTTTTCTGAAGTGTTTGTGAATTATTACTACTGTACTACAAATAATAATTATACATAATACATTTCATATTCAAATCTTATATATTCATCTTGGTTCCCTGCTGTTACACCACTCTCAACTCATTATTAAGAAGGACTATGATAATGTTGATACATGACCATCAGAATAAAGCAAAAAAGGTAACAAAATTCCATTTTTAACCAACCTTTTTCAAACCCAAGGCCTTTAAAGAAAATGGTTTAAGATAAAAAAAATGGAAGCCATAGAAAATGTTATTCCTAACAAAACCGTCATGTTGTAAGTTGTAGACTGGAAACCTGAGCTGTGTACATACTGATTTCTGGTCAGCATACATTAAAAAAAAATGTAATCCCATTTTACAAAGTAGTGGTTTGGGATAGAAAAGAAAGTTAAGTGGTTAATATCGTGGAAAATTTAAGTCTACTTACAATTTCTTGAGCTTAAAAATTTCAACAAAAGTTCTTATGTTATAGCCAAAAAATAGGGCTGTTTTTTTTACTTTGTATTTAAAAATCTTTAGCGGTAGCCATCTTTACATGAGTAAAAAAGTCAAATTTTATGAAAAATTGAGAGCTTTAATTTACATAGGAACATTGATATAATTTGTATGCATGAGGTACCTCGTAAATTTGATCAATGAGTGAGTGATATTGTATAGCTTTATATAGTATATACACAGTGTTTGAAAAGTCTGGAAATGCCTCAATATTTTGTAAAACTATGGCAGATAAAATCTATAAACTTTGTAAATTGTTATACAGGTATCCTAGCTACTCTATGCTTGCATTGCAGGGACGCCCATGAAGTTTGTCAACAAATCTTAAAATCAAGCATGGGTCACAATGAACATTATTTTAAAGGTCTTATTTAGTAGATTTAATGCCATAAATTTTGTCAAAAAAGATTGACCCAATCAGCAATGGCGGTGTTTAAAGAAAACAACTAACAACAAATTATTTTAAAAAACATCATCATTCTCATGTTTTCATAGCAATAAAACCTGGAACACAGTTGATAGGATTGAATGAAATGTTTTATCTAATTTCTATCACTTAAAAAAATTAATTTTAAATTAAGTAATTTTGTTTTAGTACAAAAATAAAGAGTATATCCTGTGAATTTAGTTAGTTGCATTTTCCCTTCTATGTATTGTTGTGTTTTTCATCACAATTCTAATTAATTACATTTTTAACTACTACTAATGAATTTTTGTTTATCTGGTTTTCTCACACTGACATGTCTTATCACTCAGAGAGGTCAATGCTTAGATGGGAGACTTCATTTATCTATTAATCTTTACGAAGAAAGCCAAAATTTCCTAAATTGCAGCCAAAATTTCCATCAGTTTTTAAAATTGATTTTGTTCATACATTTTTGTGGTTGACATCTCTCTCAATGAAACATGAAGAATAGCTTTATTGTGATGAGAGAATCTGGTGACCAGGTGCGATCCTTTGAAACAATTGAAGACAGAGTTCCTTACAGAACCCACATATCTAAGTGTACTGTATTCAAAACAGTTTAACTTTTTGAAGAGACTGGCAGTATTGAAGACCAGCAAAGTGGTTTTGCTACAAATGAAGGCAAATCCTTGGAAATTCAACAAATATTTGTAGGGAAGCCTAGATCTATTAGAAATGCTGCTCGTAATGTAAATCTTTATTCAGTGTTATAAGTTTAACCCTTAAAACGCTGAGCAATTTTCTGTAATTTTTCAATTAACGCTTAATTTTCTTGAATATATATAATTTTAGTTTTTGTAAAGTTATATTTTTTTTAAAATCTAAACCAGGATAGTACAATGTAAAAAAATAATAATAACGATATACAATATACAATACATATATAACTCAATATAAAATATACTCAATAACAAGATATACAATATAACTCAATAAGACAACAGATTATGTACACAAAATAAACACTATTTACAACAAAAATAAAACTAGACGTCACAATGAAAAATATAGAGTAAATTCGAAATAATAAACTTTGTTTACACACCGGAGATTAGTACAATGCACGAAACAGACAACAAATAACTGCAGACTGACGAGCGCCAGCCGGTCGCCGCATCATGTGACTAGCAGATGCGTATATATTCGCTGCGAGCGCTAGCGGTTACCTCGACAGAGGCAATAATGAATGAAAACTTCATATTATTTACATTCGTTGCCTAGTAACCAGTCCAAAGGTCTCGAAAATTAATAATAACCTGAAAATAGTCTTGACCTTGAATCTTAGAACTCGCTACGTTGTATTAGGCCTGTTCTAGGATTATTGTTATCAGCTCGCGAAATATTACGTATAACGCGTTACGGGCAATTGTAAACATGCGTATATATACGGATGCCGCGTT
>JAQJVL010000201.1:951777-992191 GCA_035578905.1 Stictocephala bisonia
TTATAATTTCTAGTATTTCTTTCTCATCAGTTGGTGTTAGATTAAGTGAGAGGTTATATTTACCAGGGGTGGAGGACATTTCCACTGGATGTTCAGCATTTTGAAACTGTTTTTTATTTTCTTCTAGTGTTATATTTGCGATATTGCAAAAGAAGTTGTTCAAATGTTCAGCAATCAGAGCTGGGTTTTCTTCCATTTTCCCTTCTATTTCCAACCGTAATGCTTTGTTTGAGAAGTGGTTTCCATTTTTCTCGGAGTTGATGATGTTCCATAGTACTTTTGGTTTATTATCCGACTTTCTAATCTGATCAGTGGTTGCGTTACGCTTTAGATCTCTCAGTTTTAGGTCATATGCCTTCTTTTTATCAACCATTTTGTCCTTGTCTCTTACGGTTCCTGTGAGTTCATACATATGAAGGGATTCCAGAAATTCTTCTTTTAATATTTTTACCTCGTCATCATATAGAATGTTTTGCTTTCTCTTTGGTTTTGTCAACCCGCCCATTTTGATACTATTATTAACCTTTAATAGACCAACTATAGATAAAATACAACATATTAAAGTAGGCTAACACTATTTATTAAAAGAAGTCCAGCATTGTCTGAGAAAAATGGATTTGCATACATATTTCATTTATTAATATGAAAAAAAAAAAAAACAAAAAGCAGGTTCAGACTCCAGAAACCCTGCAAATTGAGCATTACCTACTTATATTTTCACAATGATTTATCTGATGATGACAATATCTGCAGCAGGTTCAATTCTTAATTTAGCAATATCAACAAATCAAATAGGCCTAACCTAAGTTGAACAGTAAATTGAATTTATAGTGGATTAATTTACCTTGTAAACAGCCTGTAACTGTTCCTATGTACCACCATGTGATCTTATGTACTATTATAAACACTGATAAACAAAATTTTCATTTGTTTTGTAGTATATATAAGTTAAAATTTTCAATACACAATTAAAAATCTTACAAACAAACAATTCTTCACCCCCATAACATTTCAGCTTTGTTCACACTCTCAGAGAATAAAAAACTTTGAAGCCCAGCATCATTTGCTTACCACTTTTTAGGTTATTTTCTATCGAGCTATGTTTTTTCCCTGAGAGTGTAACTTAATACTATTTGAGCTCAAATGGAAAATATCAAATGATTTTTTGCAATACATACAAAATTCTAAATGTACATCACTTTCATTTTTCTGAAGCCACTTCTTCCAATTTTCTTCTTCGAGCCACAAGTTCTGAAATTTGCACTTTCCAGGCATTGTGCACAAACACTAATCACTTTTATTTGACTAATTTTAGGCCTATTTTGAACAATAATAAAAAAACCAACAATTTCGTACTAAAGTTCTTTATACATCAAAATTGCTATACACACAAAAACAAACACTAGGCCTAACAAAAACTAACTGTAATAATAGGCCTAATAACTTTAAGACTCAGAAGAGAATTATAAAGTTGACAAAATTATGTTAACAAATATAAAGTTTAAAGCACAACTAAACACTAAATCACGCCAGTTAGGTGCCCACCACTTTGAACAATTATGATCCAACAAACGGTTTAACAGACCATAAACAAAACAAACACTGATCAACGAACATCCGGTCTGGTGCCACCAATAGCGAGCTGTATTTTCTTATTTCCATCCATCCGTACAGCAATGGAGAATTGAAATATGTCAACCGAGAATTTTTGTAATATTAAATGCCTATTGTGCATTCAAATATTGTAAAGCCCACAGTTAATCACTTTTCACAGTTTCACAGAAAAGGGAGAAGTACAATATCAGCTGCAACTGAATTTTATCACACTGCCTTAAACAAATTAGATCAAGGATTTAAAGTAGCTGGTGTATATCTGGATCTTTCAAAGGCATTTGATAGAGTTCATCACAGCCTTCTTTTAACTAAATTGAATAATTATGGGATCACTGGTAAATTGCTTGATATTATTACTTCCTTTTTAAGTGATAGAGAACAGTGTACTGAAGTAAAAGGAGAAGAAGGATGTTTGTTTAGAATGATTAGATCCTCTTATAGAAAAATTAACATAGGTGTTCCACAGGGCTCAATTTTGGGACCTTTTTTATTTATTTGTTATGTAAATAGTTTTCCATGTTTAGATTGGTATTTTGTTAGCATGTACGCAGATGATACATCTAGTTTATTATGGTCTAGCAATTTAAATAGTTTAGAAAATAGTATTGAATCATTTGTTGAAATTGCATTAAAATATTTCGGAGAGAATAACTTAAAATTAAATGTAGATAAAACAGAAATGTTGCATTTCAATCAACTAGGGGTTAATCTATCAATAGAAAACAATGAATTGTCTTTAGAAAGCTCTAATTCTTGTAAGTTCCTGGGTTTATTTTTTGATAGCAAGTTTTCTTTTAAACAACACATTGATTATGTATGCAGCAAATTATCTTCAAACATTTATTTATTGAGGAGACTTGCTTTTTACTTGCCATTTGAGATGCTCCGCACAGTATATTTTGGTACTGTTTGCCCTTACTTATCCTATGGACTATCTATTCGGGGTAGCACTTATACAACATACATTCAAAGGGTATTCATACTTCAAAAGAGAGCCATCCGAATTCTTTGTAAGGTTAACAGAAGACAATCATGCAGGGAACTTTTTATATCACACAAGATTTTAACAATATATGCAATGTATATTTTTCAAGTAGTTTTATTAGTTAAAAATGACAATAAATTTACTTTAAGAAATGAGAATGTACACAATTATCACACTAGAAATAGGTCAGATATGTTTAGAATCACTAGAAGATTGGCTGTTACTAGCAAAAGCCCTTATGTTCAAGGTTCGATTTTTTATAATAAGTTACCTACACTATTGAAAAATATGGAGGGTAATACATTCAAAGCTAATCTTAAAGAATTCTTAATTCAGAAATGCCCTTATGATTTACACTTGTGATATTCATATTTAGGTATAGAAATACAATATGTATAATGACAATTAATTTAATTTTTGTGTATATGGGTATTTTTAGTTAGAAATGTGAGTGCCCTTTAGTTACTTTCATTTTGTTGCAACATAAAGTAGTGTCTTAAAATTAGGATAGATACATTATTTTAAAATTTGTTTCAATAATTAGATATATTGTAATATGTGTTTAATGCTCAAATTATTGTATATATTATAGTTTATAATATATCTTAAGACTTTTTGTGGCTTGTACGTATGTATTTATAGGATTTATTGACAATGTTCATGCATTTTTGTAAATGTTCAGAACAATAATGAATTTTGATTTTGATTTGAGACAGCTAAATAATAGTATAATTGTGGATATTAATAATGTTGTAATTTTGAAAAACATAACATTGTTATACAGTATTACAAAATTGTAGACCTTTAGAAGAACATATTCTAGTTCTAAGGTTTAGTAGTTTAATAATATAGTTTAATAAGGTTTAATAGTTTTTAAGGTAAAATTTATATTATAAGGAAAAAACTTTAATATTTCATGTTTTTTTCTATGTTACAAAAGAAACTGGTAAATGTCGACTTAGTGAACTATCACATTACATGGAAAATAAACAAAAGCTAATGAAGGGAAAAGTAGTAAATAATAAAAAATTTTCTCTAGCAATAAAAGAAATTGAAGAGGACATTAATAAAAAACAGAGAAATCACTCTAGCTTGTTCTTAGGTAATGAAAGTGTAAATGATAAATCTTTGCTGTGCTCAACTCCCGTTGACAAAAATTCGAAATCAGAATTAAACATCCGAAATAATGAAAATAACGATACAGTATACAAAGATATAGCTGTTAACACCCCTGCATACTTAGATTTGAACTTTCAAGTTGAAGCCTTAACAGAGAAATGTATCAGCTTAGAAAAGAGTATTCTTGACAAAGATGAAAAAATAAGTACTTTGTCTTGTGAAACAGCACCGTTGTCGCTCAAACCACAAACAACAAATGATTTTCAAACTCAAATCTTAATACAAGAACTGAAGCAAGCAAAACTTGAAAATGAAAACCTTAAAACTGTAATAACAATGCTACAAAAGGATTACAGCGACATAGAAAATCAATTAAAAGAAGCTAAAGAAAATCAACTAAAATGTTGCAATTGTTACCCGGCATTAAATCAGATCAGTCCTAGATCAAATAGTCCACAGTTCTGGCAGAAATCTAATCATTTTTTTAAGGCTCCGATACATAATAAAGAATCTAAAATGCACTGTGAAAATAGTTTTGAAGTTCTCTCAGAAGTTAGCGAAGAGGAAAATGAGGACGGGGACTCTTCCACAGTTGTTTCCTTGCCTAGTGTAAAGCCAACAAAATTAAAAAAGAAGTCACAGCAAACCAGACTAAAGAAAACTGCTACAGATGCTCCAAACTATACTGCTACTCAGCCCAAGCTGCTAATATTAGCTGATAGTCATGGGCGAGACCTAAGTAATATGGTACAGCAAAAGACCAATATAAATGTGGCAGCAGTTGTGAGATCGGGGGCGAAAATTAGTGGCGTTTTGCAGGAAGTAGAGAACCTTGCAGCCGGACTCACCAAAAGTGATTTTGTCCTTGCTCTGGGAGGGACCAATAATATTGAGTGCTCTGGAATAAGCGGTATGTTAAATGACTTTGATACTCTGTTCGATTCTACAAAAAACACTAATCTAATAGTTGCTACACTACCAATGCGGCATGACAAACCTGAACTAGATGATAAAATAAATGCCTTTAATGATAAACTAATAAGGAAAACCGCAAGCATAGGCACAAACACCAGGTTACTAGAACTCCATCTCTTGCCTCGCCATCTTTACACAAACCATGGCATGCACTTTAATAAAAAAGGAAAAAGGAAAATTGCCGAAGAAATCTTAAAAATACTGAAATATTTTCACTCTGACCTTATTACTGCCAAAGATCGTAAAGCTAGGCAACCTCAAAGTGAAGTAGGACCTATCAGTGTCATCGAGGCCAACATGGATACAGTTATAGACAACCTTACATATGAAGGAAACACTGCATTAGCCCACTGTATCTCAGCAGATATTGACAGTGACAGGCATATGAGTGCAGGTGTGGCAAGAGTATTCAAAAAGCATTTTGGCAGTCCTTCGGCAACAAATTTTATTGACAGTCACTTAACACATCAACAATTCAATCAGTTATCAGTATATGGGTTGGTGACAAAATCAAAATTCAATTCAAAACCTACTCTTGAGGACTATGATTTGGCATTTGAAAATCTAACAAAGGATTTCCAACACAGAGGTCTGAATTTCCTGATTTGCTCACCATTGGGATGTGTGAGGGACAATATTCCTCTTAAACATTTTGCTACGAATTTAATCCACTTCCAGCAGAGAACACAGGCCAAAATCCAGATTATTTCATATAAAGAACACACTACCAGAGTTCTACAAGGTGGATCTTCTCATCATGACTTTGTAAACCGTCTGCGTCAGTGCTTCAACTCTACCACAGTGCAAACTAACAATATTCATCCCAACAAATCTAATCAAGTTGATAGTCAGCACACTTCAATGGAAGACCTGTCTCCACCTCTACCTCAACCTGGCATATCTCAACCTGAAATATCTTACAACACAAATCAGCTCCAGGAAATGGCTTCTCAACCTCATGTGACCAGTGTCAACCAGTGTGATCAGGTGTCTCAAAATCCATGTTTGAGTTCTCTTGTGTTAAACAATCTAAATCTGTCTTCAGCTTGTCCAGATTCTGTTAAACCACATGTTTAGCGATGTTAAAAATGTTTGCCACAATAATGGGTTAGATTCCAGGATGTTATTCCTTAATATTCAGGGCTTGGATAAAAAAGTTTCTGTTCTAGAAAGTTTCTTAATTAACAAAAATGTTTTTGCAATATGTTTGACAGAACATTGGCTTAAAGAAGATGAAACTAACTTAGCAGCACCTGATGGATACTCCTTTGCCAGTGCTTTCTGTCGAGCTAATCACATTCGGGGTGGTTCTTTAATTTTTACCCGTAATGACATAAAAACCAGAGAATGCAATATTAAGCACCTTTGCTCGGAAATGAATTTCGAAGCTACTGCAGTTTTTATTGATAGGCTAAAAATAATAATTGTTTCAATTTACCATTCACCATCTGGTGACCCGCATATTTTTTTAGACGCATTTGATAAATTGTTATTGTACTTGTCTAGTTGGCCAAAGTACACCTCTGTTATAGGAGGTGATTTCAACTTGAACTTTGATGTGACAAAACAAAATAATCTATCAAAACAATTTATCAATATCTTGCGACAGTATAATTTTTATTATTTAAATAGTAAACCAACTAGAGGTGCTAACTGTCTAGATAATGTTTTAGTCAATTCCCAAAGAAATGTTGCAATTGAGTGTGACATTTTCAATTTTCCATTCTCTGACCACAATGGTCTAATTATAAATGCTCCATTCATCAAATGTCATCTGAAAAAAACACAATCTGAAAACAATAGTCCATACAATCTTGACTCAAGCAGTTACTTCAGGATGATCCTACCAAAATCCTCAGTAATTTGCTTGACAGAAAAACTTAGATGTTATCAATGGGATAACCTATTAAATCTAAAAAATTACACTGCCACTAATACTTTTCAAATTTTCTTTCAAAAATTGGTAGACAATATAAATTTCTATTCAAAACTTAAAAGAGTCAAAACATACAACTGCCCTAAATTAAAACATGATTGGTACTCCAATGATCTGGCCAATATGAAAAAAAATTACTATTTTTAGATACTATTATTAAAAGAAATGGTAAAGACTCATTAGAAACTAAGCAAAAATTTTTAGACCTGAAAAAACAATACAGAAAAGCAATTAAAGATGCAAAAATACTATATAATACCAATTTAATAGAGAGCAGTAGTAATAAATGTAAAACCGCTTGGAAAGTGATAAAGGATGCAAGTAAACAAAATTCATTAAATAAATCAAACCCTGGAATCTCACCCGATATGTTTAATAATTTTTTTATTGAATCTGTTAATGACATTAAAACTAAAGTAAGTAGTCCTAAATATAGTTCAGAGGAGCTAATTCAATTTTCTGCAGTCAATTCTCAAACTTTTGCATGGAGACTAGTAAGTCCGGAGGATATAGTAACTACTACAGGTAGACTCAAAAATTCCGACAGTTGTGAGGTTTATCTAATGTCCAATAACTTGTTAAAAAAAATTATAGCACATATTGCCATTCCTCTATCCTACTGCTTTAATCTCTGTCTCATGGAGGGAGTTTTTCCTGATGAGTTGAAAATATCACGAATATGCCCAATTCTTAAAAAAGGCCCAAAAGACAAGCCGCAGAGCTATCGCCCAATTTCTATTGTTCCAACTTTTTCAAAATTATTTGAAATTATAATCCATGAACAATTAAGTGCCTATTTAGAAAAAAATCAATTTTTAAGTAACTCACAATTCGGATTTAGGAAGGGGAAATCTACAACTGACGCTGTAGATATGCGGGTTCGTGAAGTGTTATCAGCTTTTGAAAATAAAACATTTGCTCAGGCCACATTCTGTGACCTGAGCAAAGCGTTTGATTGTGTAAATCATTCTGAATTATTAATGAAATTAAACCATTACGGTATCTCAGGCAGGCAACTTAAATTTTTTAGTTCCCATTTTTGTAATCGTAAGCAAAAAGTTTTTGTGGACGGTGAGTGGTCCCAGGAAATACAAGTCACACAAGGTGTCCCCCAGGGATCGGTCCTGGGACCACTATTATTTGTAATTAGTATTAATGACCTCCCAAGCTTTGTGAGGACTAAAACTTTTCTTTATGCGGATGATTCAACATTTTTTAATTCTAATTCTAATCTTGAACAACTAAAATCTCTCTGTGTAAATACTCTTAAAAATGCATCTGACTGGTTTAAATCAAATGGATTTCTCTTAAATGAAGAAAAAACTAAAAAAGTTACTTTTTCTCTAAGACCTGTTGATGAACGCTTCTTGAAAAATAATCCTGATGACCATGTAAAATTTTTAGGAATGTTTGTAGATAAAACACTTTCCTGGGGATCACACATTGATTATATTAGTATTAAATTATCTAGGGTAATTTATTTATTGAAACGATTGTCTCATTCTGTACACCAAAATTATATCAGATCAGCTTATTTTGCATATTTCCAGTCTATATTTAGATATGGATTAATTTTTTATGGGAACTGCAGTAGGATAGATGAAATTTTACTTTTGCAAAAAAAAGCTATTAGAGCTATTTCAAATGCAGGACCTGTAGAGCACTGCAAACCCTTATTTTTGAAATTAAATATCCTCACTGTTATTAATATTTACATCTTCGATTTGTTTTTGTATGTGTTAAGAACTCCTGGTATTATTAAACAAAGTTCACATCAATATAGCACTAGGACCAAAGATCAAGCTAATATTAATTTTTTTAGATTGAGTAAAACATTGAACAGCCACAATATAATTTCAATCAGAGTCTATAACAAATTAATCCATTTATTCAATATGTATCCCAAAAAAACTTTCTGTAATAAATTATTTAACTGGCTCCTAAAGCACCCTTTTTATTCACTTGACGAATTTTTTAGTACAAATATTTTTGACTTTTAATTCATTTTAAGTTAGTACATTGTAATCCTCACTGCTATATTTTATTAGATTTACTTGTGTAGTGTTAAGAATCTTTGACTTAGCATTTATGTGCTTGTATTGTGACGTTGTCAATGCTATGTAGTTTTATGACAATAAATGGAATTTGAATTTGAATTTGAATTTTTGAATTTGAATTTGAATTATCATAATAACATATGACACTATTCTTGGTATACTATGCAAACTTCAAATGAAGAATATTTGAATTGAATTGGAAAAAAGCCCTGGCTGTTGGGCTATTAATAAATTGCCCTTTCTGAGGAACAGTCGAACTCAGATAGTAACAAGACTACACTCATCCACACTCATCCTACACTCATCTAACCATTCATATTCGCCTTAAAATACCAACATCGTTGTGTCGGCGTCTCATATATATAAATAAATAAATAAAAAATAAACTTTCATCCATGAAAAAAATTCAAAAGTAACTAAAATGTTTTAAAATTTATAGATCGCATGATTATATAAATGTATAACATTAAATTATTTTGTAATATTGACAATTCACAACACTGTTTTGACTCCGTTTCTACACAGAAAGAACGCATAACTTCGCGTATGGTAGCAAACATACGATATTTTGAGTGGGAATGATGACGTACAGTTGCTGATTAATATATTACACCATTCTCTTTTCCTGAATAGAGGAAAGAGAAGTACGATAATTTTTAGTGGGATAAGAGCTGGCTGGTTCTCTGTACCCTCAATACGGTATTTATATCATAGAAAAGACTATGGTTAGAACAACATCGTAATGAAACAAAAACAAAAACAACGATGAGAAACAAAAACAGAAACAAAAATACTTTTGGCGAAATTATTTGCCACAGAACGCTTTGAGCAATTTTCCCAATTAACTCCAAATGCCTTCCGAATTCCCTCTAGTAACGCTTTGGAACGCTTGAAAAAATCGTGACTTTTCGTGACAAACGTAACCGACTTTAAAAATTCATTAATTTTCATGACTTTCATGACCAGTAGACACCCTTTTTAACTGTAATTACTCTGTACATAAATGATGTTCTGGTATTGGTTAGAAAAAGTTATACATTGTTGCATAAAAGGGCCATGATGCATGAATATGAGTCCAGAGCATTTATTTCAGCTACCAAAACAAAAAGTTAACATGAATATTTAGGCCTTAAGCTATTTAATATACCTACAAGCTGGCTGAATTTGCACGTTTTGTATACTTGGTTAATGAAAAATCCGTTTTACACAATAGATGAGTATTTTAACTGTAAATAAAATAATGTTTTTATTTTATTTACAGTTAAAATACTCATCAATTGTGTAAAACGGATTTTTACACAATAGATAATTTATTTTTATAAATAAATAAAATAATGTTTTTATTTTATTTATAAAAATAAATTATAAATAAATAAATAAGGTCTTTATTTTGGAGCGGTTTTCAACAAACAATGCTGGTTTACAAAACAACTCAAGTCATATTACAATTATTTAAAAAATTAAAAGCTAATTTTCATTATTCATAATTAAAACATAGAGTTATGTATACAGTACAGTTATATATGAATATATCAGCTTGTATTATACATTAAATATTTGTATACATTGTTTTTATATGTAGTTTCAGATATACCCTGGCCTGTTAAACTGGAGGAAAATTCATTTAATAATTTGGGAGCAAAGTACGTAAATCTTTTTCTTTCAAATTCAAGGTGAACGCGAGGCATCTCCAAAACTTGATCCTGTCTAGTGCTGCGAGATCGGATCTGAGACCTGTTTTTTAGTTTTTCCCTCAAATATCCCGGCCTGCCAGTGGTAAGGATTCTATAAACTAGGCATAAGGAGCGCAGAGTCCCGGCCTGCCAGTGGTAAGGATTCTATAAACTAGGCATAAGGAGCGCAGAGTACAGGTATCAGTTACAGTCAGCAAACCCAGTGATCGTCGCGCCCCCGAAACATGATCAAACCTTCTTAGTCCACATACATACCTGACACACATATTTTGCACTCTCTGTAATTTGTCTAAATCCCCTCTAGACACAATATTGCCATACACAGGGAGGCAGTAATCAATCACAGTGAGCACAAGAGCCTGGACAAGGCGAAGCTTGGTCTCTTTAGGAAACAAGTACCTATGTTTGTACAACATTCTTAGTCGACTTAGGGCCCGCCGACAAACAGCACTTACATGACCAGACAAAGTGAGGTCACCATCGAACATGAGGCCCAAGAGCTTTGAGGATTCACACTCATTTAGTCTGATGCCGCCAAGTAACACCTCACCGACAGACTCCGAACCCACATTGGAAGGAATCGACAATACACAACACTTTTCCTTATTCAATTTAATCCCATGCCTCTCAGACCAATCATGGACAATGCTTAGTTCAGAATTTAAAATAGATACAGCTGCGTCAGCTCTTCCGGCACCATATGAAACACAAAGTTGAGCATCATCGGCGTATGAATACAAGCGACCATTTTGTAAGCCTGAACCCATAGTGGCGGCAAATAGAGTGAACAGAATAGGCCCGAGGCAACTACCCTGTGGGACACCAGCAACCTTACTCAAAGACGATGAGAAATCCATCCCAATTTTAACCTTTTGACTCCTATTTACCAAATAGGAATGAAACCAAGCAACCACTTCCGGTCGAAAACCATAAAAATGCATGACAGCTAATAACATACTGTGGTCGATAGAATCGAATGCATGTGAAAAATCCAGCAATGCAAGAAGAGATGCTTTCTTTTCTGCCCTTGCTTGAAGTAACTCATCACAAACTAATAAAAGCGCAGTTGTTGTACTATGATCCTTTCTGAAACCAGACTGCAAGGCTGGAAGGATATTATTCAACTCCAAAAAGGCTACCATCTGTGAAACAACTAACTTCTCCAATACCTTAGACAAGGCAGGCAGTACCGAAATCGGACGCAGGTCTGATACAGATAAAGGTTTCTTGACTTTGGGCAGAGGCAGTACAATTGTCTCTTTCCATGCATACGGAAAAGTGGAAGTGGCTAATGACTGGTTTGCTAAGTGCATTATGGCATCAATACAATATGGACTTATCATTTTAATCATTTTTATTGATATACCATCAGCTCCGACAGCCTCTGATGTGATGCTATTCAAAGCCTCCTGCACTTCTTTTCTTGTAATCTTTCTGAAATAGAAATCACTAGTGACACTCTCTGATTTGTTTCTTTCATAGAACTGTACACAATCAGCTTTTGCCGTGATACCTAAGCCCATACTGACGAAATACTTATTGATTTCCCCCACATCTTTGACAAAATTTGGTATGGCTGGATCGAATGGATTAATAACACCACTAGTCCTTATTTTAGTCCAAAAGTCTTTAGAGTTTTTACATTTCTCCATTTCAGTTCTAAAATAATTTTGTTTTGATCGTCTTATTTCATGGACGGATTTATACACTCCAAACCTTGACAATTTGAGGATTTATACACTCAAATAAAATAAAAAACACAAAAAAACTCAATTGTGTGTAACTTAGTTAAGACTAATTAGATGTTTGTGATATTTATGATGCAGGCTATGTGTATTTGTCTATTATGACGCTTTCCATTGCAATATATGTGTATTGTTGAAGGAATAAAGAATTAGTCTATATACAGTAGTGGATTTATGCACAAGGCAGACCAGGCACTCACCTGGGCCGGCAAATTTTGGGGAGCAGCATAATTTGAGTTAACAAATGACGTTGGGAAGACAATCACTGATCAATTCTTTTGTACTCGTTATGAAACATTTGAAAGTTAGATACGACATGGGAGTTTTGGTCGAAATTTGGGAATTTCGTAAAGAGTCATGGGTGATTTCGTATTTTCTAAATCCATGTGGCAACATTTTGTCTTGGGTAGACTACCCTACCACCCTCCATCTCAGGTTGGATACCCTGCCGCCCTCTGTCTCAGTTCAGCGTCAGTTGAGTACTGGAATTTGGAGTATTTCTATAATCTTTGTTGACAGTGCACTAGGCCTAGAAGTAAATTCTATTTTGTGAGTTGTGTTGTCACATGAATGGTGCTTGCTACTTTACTTTATACATACATTTATAATGAATATCAACGGTGTTTGTATTTAGTATTTTAAAATGTGTCATACTTTTCCTATTAAAATGCGGGAAAATGGCACATGGAAGAAAACGTTCGAGTGGTTCATAGTATAAGAAATTAAGGAGATATAAAGGAGGTAGAAAAGACTCTGTTCTCAATAATCACCAATTCAAACTACCGAACACGAGGACGACAGTTTGAGAAATCAAAACAATGTTAAGAAACAAACGTTCTCTCCGTTAATGAAGGAAGTGAAAGGGATAACTAATGTAATGTAAATAATGAGGGTAATTTATTCTATGAGGAGACTGCGAAAAGAATACCTTAGAGCCAGTCGGAAGAGAATTTAGAATGCATTGAAAACAATCCTGTTCACTCGTTAGTGAATGAGAGTACTCATGATTTTGTGTCAAGGTTTGGTTTTTGTTAAAATGAACAGCATATTTAAAAAAAAAATCGATGAGGCAGTATAACGATGGTACAGTTAGGTACCTTACAGTAAAAATATGTTTCAGCGTAAATCACTTCCTCAAAAATGATTAGTATTTTCTGAGAGTACTGAATGCAAATTTTGTAGTGTATGTGTTAAGTAAAAAAAGCTGATAAAACAAAATTTTCGGAGAGAGGATTTAACGACTGGAAAATTGCAACTGCATCACTCTCAAAACAAGAAAACACTCTTAGTCACAGGAACGGTTTGAAAACCTTCAAAGAACTGAATAAGTCCCGAGGACCCATTGTTGCCCACAAAAGAATATGGATAAAATAAGAAGTCCATCTTTATCGACAAAAGTCAGTTTGTTTTGACGTAGTTCATTAGGCTTTTATCAGATAGCGCATGGGTCGATTAAGTGGCGACTTGTGACCTAGTAAAGTGGGGGTTCACACACCAGAGTGTTTGGTGGTACGGAGTACCCCACAAGTAAAATTTTGTAAAAATAATATGCTTAAACATGCATTTAAAACTATTTTACAAAATATTTTTATGTAGTTAAAAACTATACTTAAGCTGTTATATATTGTTTCCAAACTATGTTTTTAAGATATAAAATACTTGTTGGTTGGCGTAGATGTGCAAACAAAGAACGAGAAATGTTATATATTTTAACAATTAGTCGAGCCAAAAAAATCACTTTCATTTAAAATCTGTTGTTTGGTTAACTAATTTTTGTAATTTAAAAGAAAGAAGTAGTTTTTAATTTTTCTGTTAGGTGCAATAATAATAATAATTTTCGTCTAGTAAACATATAAAAAACATCACCTATACAGACATAAGTTAATTGTAAATAATTATTTAATTATAATAATACCTAGAGACATTTTTTTTTAAACTGTTTGTATAGGGCATGCACTATACAGAAAAATTATTTATATTACTAGATAGCTTTATATATAGTATAGTTGGCCTACAGTAAGACATTACAGGCATTGTAATAAAAAAAACCTTTTAACAACTTTCTAAGTAAAAATCTGAAAGTTAAAGTCCATCCTTCTGTCTTTTTTGCTGGCAAACATATCAATAACTTTTTCATTGCAACACACTGCTTGCAGATGCTCTATTGCCACCGTGCGACCATATCGTGGTGAGAGGAGTGGGAATGGAGCACAAGGCAAGTGTGCCCGTCGGCTTCTATTACAAGACAGCCCTCACCACTTGATGATAGGCCTTGCATATACCCTATGGAGCACAACCTGGACTGTGCGATAGTACTGCGGGATAAGCGGAAGCTAGTTTAAGGCACTTCTTTGCGTTTTCTTACTTTTAAGAGTTTAAAATCCCATATTTAGTAATTTCAATGTGTAAATAATTTAAGTTAAACTTTAAATGCGGTTCATCTTCTTTTTACAAATCTCACAGGAGGGTCACATGCTCATGTGCTCGTGAGTAGAGGTTAGAGTAGCCGCCACTGGGTCGATTCCTGGATTGTAATTATATTCTTTTAGCTAGACTGTACTGTTTCCTACCACATTATCTCCATCTTACTCATTTTTATTTTTTTATTTTATAAACACAATTTATAAAACTGATGAACATCTGTTGAGATATTAGAGAACAGAAATCATGTATGTGCTATCTGATAGAAGTCCATAGAACTACTTCAAAATAGGCTGACTTATTTACACAGCATGAATATTCCTATTCTACTTGTATTCATCGGTATAACTGAACACATTTATTTACAACAGTTAAAGGGGCAGATGAGTGGAATGAGGATATAAGATTGCTGAGTATGGAAGGGCGGCAAAATCTGCTGTGCCTGGGGGCGGCATATCTGCAAATCCGCCTCTGTCTATATATTTTTCAACATGACCAAACAATTTATTTTTGCTTCTAAATCAGTAGAAGCAAAAAAAGTTGTTTCAAGAAATTGATAAGAACATTTTTTTCTAAAAAATTAAAATCCCAAGTACATAATAAAAAAATTTCAGTCAACTACGAATTTAAATATAATTCAATACAGTGACAGGGTTTTCAGTAATAATACTATTCAGTTGATTTACAGAGAAAACTATTAAAAATCCTGGTGCTTTTTTGTTCCAGCTATTGAATATTATAAAGCAGAAGTTACAATTTTTAAAATGCATATGTCTTTACGTAAAATGAAATGAGGAAAACAATGATGTGACTCGATTTTTCACAGCTCCTCTTCGATTCTTAGTGTATAACATTCAAACTCAAGTACACATATTTATGTGCCAACAGTAGTAATAAAATACAATATTTAACAGTAAAAAAACGATATTCTTTTTTTCTTAAAAATTATGTTTACCAGACAACATGAGTGTCGTTGTAGTTTGAAGCTTCAAAATGCTCTTTTTCCAAGACATCTGTTATAGTCTGAAACTTTCCTGGTGACATAACCCTCAAAGCATCTCGGTCAAACATGTTTTTATTCTCAATGTACACTTCTCTTAGAATCTCATAGTTCACTTCATTTATGGCATTCTCCTGAAATGTATTTAAATTGTTAAATAGTTACAATAAAAACTTTAAAATCAAGTAGTAATGCTTCATCTGACCAATTCTGCCTGCTTTAAATTCTTATACAACACTCAATTGAAAATGCACAACCAGAAACCTCAAATTTCTTTGTGTACAGAAAAAGAAAACCCTTCTACTGGCAATTCAAAAATTTCCCAAAATAATTGTATCAATCATTTTACTTCTTCAAATATTAGTAAAGATTATAACTGGTTGCCTAAATAAAGCTAAACGCACTATTATTTTTAACAACAGGCAATAAGGTGAAAAAAGTAATAAACATATTTGGTATGGATTAACAAACAGTCTCAATTGATGTTTCATTGGCATAAAATTAATATGTACCTTATATACAAATGGTAGTATTTACCTTATATACAAATGGAAGGCCTGAATGACAGCTGTCATGGCTAAGTTTGCTTCCTGTTAAGTTGAGAACACTGCGAACGTTCTCACAGGGCCAACACTCCATATCAGACACTTGGAAATAAGGATTGCCAACCAAACAGGTTTCATCATACCATGCTGAAAATAAATTATAAAAATCAATCATTTTTGTCTGCAGTAACTCGTGGCTGCCAAATATTTTGGAGGATTAAGAAATCAATTTTCGATAGGGCAGAGACAGGTAAGTCCCTAATCAAGAATTAATATTTCCAATCCTAAAACAACATAACTCTCTTTGACTGAAAAAAAGATCACCTCTCTGATATGTTGTTTTTCAAAGTGTTCAATAAAGTATTAAAGAACCCAACTTAGAAATTAGACAAACATGACTGCCATTAATACTGTGAGTTAAAAATCATTGAATATTAATCTTTTCTTCAAACAAATTTGAACAAATTAAACCCATATACAAATGAAAACATCAAATGGTTAAAAAAAAGGAACCAGGTTATTTCTATGGACATCACTTACCTACCCACCCTCCTACCTGCTTTTATTAAGAATTCCTCGCTTGCAATATATTGATTTAGTTTATTCTATTGCAACATTCGCCTTCCTACTTGTACTTTGTGTGCATGTTTCTGGTAGCTCCTTCCTTAACGCTCATGTACCTAAGCAACGCACAAAAGACTAAATGTCTTTAATATGTTTCAGGTTTGCTTTTCGCCTAATTAAACATATAGATTGTTGAGGCTGGCATACTTAAACAATTTCTATAATCACACTAACAATGGCATATGTCCAAAATCATTTTTTAATATTGTTCCTCAAGTTTCTAAAAATAAGAGTACTATTCATTTATTCTAGAAAATGGCTTGAAAAATGGTTATTACCTTCGTCCTATGAAGAAGTGAAAATTTGTCCAAAATTATATTACTACTTACACACATTTAAGGTGATATTTGTGTCTTAGTATTTAATATGTTTCAGGTTTGCTTTTCGCCTAATTAAACATATAGATTGTTGAGGCTGGCATACTTAAACAATTTCTATAATCACACTAACAATGGCATATGTCCAAAATCATTTTTTAATATTGTTCCTCAAGTTTCTAAAAATAAGAGTACTATTCATTTATTCTAGAAAATGGCTTGAAAAATGGTTATTACCTTCGTCCTATGAAGAAGTGAAAATTTGTCCAAAATTATATTACTACTTACACACATTTAAGGTGATATTTGTGTCTTAGTATTTTATTCTTACAGGTGTGCTTAATTTTAGCAATTTTGAATTTTGATTTGTTTATGTCTAATAGTTAATATTTATTTTTTGTTTGTTTTGGTTGCATGAGAGGGCTATAAAGTTTATTTTTATAACTAGTTATGGTCATTTACCTATATTATAGTGTTCATCTGTAAGCATAATCTGTAAGTAATAAATAAATATTTCCTTTCTAGGGAACAGTCGAACTCAGTTAGTAACCTAACTACACAGGTCATTTACACTCATGTAATCATTCATATTCACCTTAAAATACGCTCAGTTATATCTAAAAATCTAAGACAAGAAACTGCATAAATTGATTTTGATATTTACATTTTTATTCATTATTCATCTCTAAAACGCCGATCGTAGAGATATGGGCGAATATGAGGAGTGAATGAGTGTAGATGAACGAGTCTAGTCATTGTTACTATATGAGTTCGACTTAGCTCAGAAAGGATTATTTATTAATGGCACAATAGCCAGGGCAACTATGGGACCTACAGCTTTACATGGAATCCGAACCACGTAGTGTTGGTCTGATTTTCAGCTAACTGACAAGTCTGACACTTAGTTCTCTCCCCTACACAACATCCGAACCTTGACTACCATTCAACACGGACACTCCAGACTTCTCTAGTAGTGTCTACGTTATAGCAACCATTGAGCGGACACAGTGCCGGTATTAAGAGAACCGAGCATGGAACCTATCGCCTACAATCTACCACACACTTTGTCCCCAAGTAGCTGGGTTACAGCACAGTGCCGACTTTAACTCTCCTAGCTTTGAGAGAAGCAAACTCATTGATTACGTCAAATGAGCTGAGGCTGGCAGGTACTTTATACTCAATGGAGATTGAAGAGAATTACCAAACTTGTTAGGCGTGATTGGCCTGTTTGTGAACGCAGGTGGGCTTAAACTTACTAAAGCTGCATTCACAACCAGCTACAGTTACGGGTATGGTAAAAATATCCTGAGTTTAATTAATTTAGATAGTTTATAAGAATGTATAGCTTTAAGCAAATCTAAATGTATCGGCCACCACCAAGGCCACAGCCAGAAAAAAATGTGAGGGGAGTTTTGATTAGTCAACTTTTTTGTATGCCTGTAGTGAACAAAATGTGTGAGGCCGGTTACAACAGGGTGGTTTTTTCTGTCGCGACAAAACTACCGTCACACACACTGGTCTGCAACATGATCTAGCAGCAATATTGGCGTCGGCGGTCAATGTGAAGCCGCAGTCCAGCACTACTATCGATGGCAGTTCTGCTGTTGCCGCCCAAGTACTAGCATATGGGAATAAATGAGTTCTTGCTCACAGATTAGTTTTTACCGCTCGTAGACCACAGAAGTTCTGTACGATTCAACAATGAAGAAAGCAATTAATTCTGTTCGTAACTTATTAGCTGACCATACACTTACGCTCTCTTTCCTTAAGAAAAAAGCTGCGTCTTACGAATAATTTCCAAAATCATGTGTGTTAGTGGACTTGAACACACGCCTTGAAAATACGGGGAATGATTTACCAAGTGGTTCGTGAAAGGAAACTGACTCTGTTAGTGGTTGGTATCATGTGAGAAGAAGATAGTGGGGAGGGATTCGTCATGAACCACGTTAGGCCACCCCACTCCAATCCACTACCCTGTTCTGTTGAGAGTTGTTTTTCTTTAAGTGTTAAGAGTTGTTATAGTTAAGTGTTTTTAAGTCTACTCACGTCATATCGGACGTTCGCCATACTATGAAAGAATTCATGACAAAATTTATTTACATTTATCGGAGTCATCGAGCTCACTGGAAAACTAAATCTAAGGACTATGTTAATCGTAATGTGAAAATTGTTGGTTACGAGGCATTAATAAATCTATATAAAGGGGTAGATACTAGTGCTGATCGTGACGTTGTGTCTAGAGCACACGTAACTATAATTTCACTTCTTTTTCTACCAACCATTTTAAAACTGAAGAGCAAATATACACTACTTCTCCAAGCAAAAATCTACGTCCCTGTCCTCTTTAAATTTTGAACGTGACAGCATGACATGACGAGACACACTAATTGAAAGGAAAGACTATACACTGACTTTTTTCATTTCAAGGGATGACGTGCAACGCTATCCCTTGAGAAATCCTTTGGACATAATATTTAGATCAAAATCGTCCTCAACTTTCCCTTCACACTCTTTTTGTGAATCCTTTCACGTTTCCACGTGACACGATTTACCAAAGGAAAACAAAATTTCGACTTCTTTTCCCTTCCCGTTCTTTCCTTTAGACCTTTCATCTCAAGTTTCCACACGCCGTGATTTTCAATGTGAAAGAGCGTCATTGTATGGCCAGCTATTAATATTAACTTTCATCAATAATGTTGTTTGTGAGTTACAGAGGTAATGACAACAACGTGTTAATATCTTTGATTTGATATAATTTTCTAAGCTACCTGCTAATGCCTAAAATAAAAGATAGTGTTTATTTTCTTTGTTCATAAAATCATCTTTTTTAATTATGACAGGTTTCATACAATTTATGATAACATGTTATGTCTTGAATTGAAAATGAGTTATAAAAGATCATTTTCAATTCAGATATAAAGTGTTATTTTTATTTGATGAAGAAGTGATATCTCATTTATTTTCTTTCTTGTTATTTCTATTAACATACATTCTCAATTTACTGTAACAATGTTTCAATAAATAAGTTCAAATTTTTCTCAGTAATATTTTGTACAACTGTAACTGTAACATGATTACTTTTCATTTAGATTTCTTTGAAAAATAAATAATAATGATCATAACAGCTACTATCAAATTTTGTTTCTTCATCGGAAATATATTTATGTAAATGACAAAAATAATAACTATGTTGCAAATAAAAATTGTTGAGTAGATGACTTAAGAGTCTGCAAAGGCTGTCGGTCATGTTGGTTTCAATCCCATAAGAACAATGTTATTTGCGAATCCATATTCTCTTCTTAAAAAAGTTGTGTATGAAATGACAATTTAAACGTTATCATATTGCGCATTGGGTTTGCTTTTGATATTTTGAATACATACACCCAGTTTTTAAAAATCAATATTTTTTATATAAAACTAATTAGGAATTCTCAAAGCAATTCCAGTGCGCAATTTCATTATTAATCAAATGACATTTTTTTTCAAATATGTTTAAAAATAACTGTTTAGTTTGGAAATGTGTGATCGTATGGCCAGTTTGAAAATAACATTGTTCTGATGGGATTAAAACCAACATGGCTGACAGACTCTTAATCAAAATTCTTCGCTTTCCTTCTTAAATATCATGTACCCTATATGAAGCAATTTTTTTCCTTATAATCTTGTATCATCAATAAATCTGTACAGCTAGATTGTATTTTATATTCATAGTAGGCCTACACTAATTACTAATTTAAACTTAAAATAAATAATCAAATCTTTGAACAAAATAGTCTATATAACAATGCCTGAAAACCGACATTCTCCGAGGAACTACAAACAAGTCAAAGGTCCATGAGTCATATCGGCGGTAGCAGCAGTTTTGACTGTCTGTAACAAAGATTTTATAAGCGGCAGTGGCATATTTGCTGCAATGGTGAAAACCGCTATGTGAGTAACCATCCTGACGGGGATGCGCCGTGCACCCCACCAGCGTATAGTATAAATATTCTCTTTCCCAGATTAAGGAATGCTATACCTTTACTACACGAAAACAGTGAGAATTTCTCTCTAAATACAATCAGAAAACCAAATCTTTGCACATTTCTTTCGCTTTATAAACATTTATTTATTTATTTAACGGCATAGCCATTTTTTACAGTACTATAACAGTGTGATGAACAACAAGTATCATACAAGTAGATAAACAAAGGTCTTAATAACAAGTGAAATGCATACAAATAAATATATAAATAGCATACAAGCGTTTTGCAAATAAATAAACAAGGTCCATCAATACTATCGATAAGCGCTTGAGACTTTAATAGATAATTACTGCAATAAATAAATATACAATGGATAACGAATAAACATCAATAAAATATATAAATAGCATGCAAGCAGAGAGCATGGTATGTTCTAATAGAATAATTATAATAACTAGATAACGCAATAACAGTGATAGAAAAATAATTTACATAGATAATACGGACTGAACATCAACAATAGAATGAATATTTAACACAGTGGATAATAACAGATAAACGAAGAAAAATGGCAAATCAACTAAAGAGGTTCTGCAGACGATTTCGGAAGGAGGAAAAAAAATCGTCTTTTTTTTCTTTACAAAAACAAAAAAAACTGACCAGTACACTTGTCTAATTTTTTGTATTATTTATGATTCTTGGTGTACCGTTTACAAATTTGATAGTAAAGCCAGATTCCCCCATGTTAGTTCTCTTGTCAAGCTGATGTCGAAGTTCAATGAGATGTTTGCGTTCCTGTTGAGTTTTGTCACGAGAAACAGTGACGTTGGATATGCGAGGATCAGTAAGATTTTCCGTTGAGAATATCTTGAAGAAGACTATTACAATATCAGGGCTTTGCAGAATGACTTTTATAGGTCTTGGTGTATCACGTGATGGTTTCCCAAGTCGGAAGAATGAATATTTTGAGGGTTGGAAGTTGACAGCCTCAAAGACGTAGTCAATTAAGGACCGATCATGAACTTTCTTTTGGTCTGTTGAAGGACTGCTACTTTCAGGAACTTTGTGGAGAATAATATTTGATTTTCTGAGGAAACGGTTATTTACCTCGGAGTAGACTTCCTCAATGCTGAGTGAATCATTTTTGGATTCGAGAGCAGTAATGTTATTTTTAATCAACTTAATTTCTTTTTCAGCTTTAGATAGTCGAGGCTCCAGTTCTGAGATAGTCTCAGATAACTTGGTTACGTCATGCCGTAATGCTGAAATATCATTAGCAATACCTTTAACGTCTTCTTTGATAGCCAAAGAACTAATCTTTTTCAGTATTTTATCAAGTGCTAGACATTAAGTTTTTCCTAAAATTTCGGGGTGTACTGACTCCACCCCCTGCTGGCTATGCCACCACCACCAATATCCCTGCTTAGCACTACTATCGACGCAGAAATTATGAGTACCCAAATTTGTAGGTTGATTCCTAAGAAACTAAAGGGCTATAAAAATTCCAAACACAAAATCTTTTCCTCTTTTAAGTGTACATGATAACATATGCATTAATTAAATTTATAATAGTTTTAATTTATTTTTATTCTAGTAGGAACAAAAAAAATACCAAAATTTTAACTAGTTTTCACTGGGTGTTAACTTTACACGTTTATTACTCAGAACACCGTTAAGAATCACATTTATATTTCAAGTACCGGTAGACCGAGCTTCGCTTAGTTGAATTTGCAAACTGATGAGGTAGTATCCATACTCCCAAAAGATCCTGAGGATCATTTGTTGTTGCTCTCCCTTGTAGGTTATTAATAAAATTTTGTTTCAGAGGTCTTCCACGGCTGACACAATCTTGTAATCCGATCAAATAAAATATTTGTAGAGAATTTAAATTTTTCATTCACAGTAGTTGGCTTGCTCTTTATGGCTTTATATATTTCATAAGTCTCTGGAGTATTCATTGTCGCACCTTTATTACATTTTGGAGAATATCTACGTTGGTGTCAATGTCCTTAATGTTATGATTGTTGTTAACTAAATGTTCAGCAGAGCGAGATGTTTGAGGCTTATTAACATTCTTGGGTAGGTGTTCATTTAAACGCTTTTTGAAAGAACAGCCTGTCTGTCCTATATAAATATTCGGACAATCTGAACATCTGATTTTATATCTAAGGCATTAGGATTTGGTTTATTTCGGACGTATTTTTCACAGTCTTCCTATTTTATTAGTTATTTTACAAGCTAAAGTGACATTTTCTTTTTTTAGTTGTGATTTTAAAGTATAGTATAAATGTTCACCATATTCTATTGATGTGTACTTTTGCTTGGGCTTTCCTGAAGGAGCGAGAACTTTTTTATTTTTACACTTACAAACTAGGTCATCAACCATTTTAATGTCATAACTATTATGCACCGCTATGTATTTTATAATGTTCAACTCTTTGGCATAGTGGTCTGTGGTAAGTGGAACTTTCAATAATCTGTTAACCATACTTCTATATGCTGATAATTTATGTGAATAAGGATGGTATAACGAGGCATGGATTGTGTGGTCGGTGACGATTGGCTTTCTGTATTTGGAGTATGTAATGGTTTCACTGAATTTCTTTAAGTTAAGGTAAAGGAAGTTTAAATTATTGTTATCTTCAGTTTCAATAGTGAATTTTAAGTTTTGTAAAAAGTCATTAAGATTTATTGAATAGGTCTAGTTGCATTTTATTTCCTTTTAAAAAAAGGCAATAAAAATATTTTGTAGCTGAAGATGACAAAGGTACGTTAACCTTATTATTTGTTTAACCTGATTATTTGTTATATAAAACAGCTCAGGAGGCTTTAACAATGAATCAACAGACAAAATCACTGCCATGTCTGGATAAGGATAATCAATATTTCCTCATTCATAACACATCTTCCCACTTACTTCGAAAGCCCAAAGCATGTTGTAATTTTTAAACTACTACTGTATATTGCTATAAAATTTCAACACTTTTTTAACGATTCCATACAAAATATGAATAAAAAATATAACATTTAATTTTTACTATAGTTCAAAAGCCAATTTTTCGTCCCCATGCTTCCTGCGCCCTTGCCGGGGACCTCTGCCACCAATGCCTTGCTAAGTCCCTGGTTAGATATCCTTCGGCTTGTTATGCTCCTAATATGTCATGATACATTAACACAAAAATATTGATTTGCATCAGTATTGAAATGGACGAGTAATATAAGGCATTGTATTTTGGCCGAGTCAAAGCCAATAATCGCCAATTCAAATCAAGCTGGAGCTTTTTCTGTGCAACTGAATATAGGAACTAGTTTTTGGCATATTAATAGTAAGGCCCATTTTAAATAAACGGTTTTGGCTTGGCTGGAAGTTAATGGGATTATTGCTTCTATTAAGGTTGCAAAGAACAAAAATTTAGAAAATGTTTACTGGCAGTAAATGGAGGAGGACACTTTTTTCTTTTGTTAGCTGGTTGAATTTTTTTATTTAACTATACTTTACTAGAAGACATATAAAAATATAAATTAAAACAACTGGACAGATAAGATTTGCTTGCAAAGAATATGAAAATAAATATTAAAAAGGACATGAAAATAAGTTTGTTGAAGTACTTTAATGTACTTACTTTGATGTAGATACTGAAATAGGGCAAATTTCTGTTACATTCCTCATCACATCTTCCCTTTATCATAATATAATTCTTCCTTGCAGAAAAAAAATAATAAGAGTGATTATGATAGAACTAAGGAGAAACTATTTGTATGTCACCAGCACACAGTTTAATCTTGTATCCCCCTCCCATTTTTCTAATATCCAACTAAATGGAAGATTACTCAATAGCAATTGCAGGAGTATCTAGAAATAATCTTTTCAAGTTGTATGAAATAAGTTTTACTGTGTGGCAAGTAATGAGCTGGTTGCAGTGATACAAACAGCCTCTGAGGTTTCTTCCTGCCAACAGATATGATCCTTACATGTGTATCATAACAATCTTTACATTTCAAATATAATTGTCTATTTCTATAATAAAATGTTAACTTTATATTGATAGTTTAATATACTAGATTACAGAGTGATCAGTATGCATACTTTTTATACATAAGTACACAAAAACACAGAGTTTAATTATGTAAATCTGCAAAAATTATAGCTAAAACAACATTGTGAGCTTACTCCAACTGCATCTCTCAATGTTCTAAAGAGCATTTACAGCTAGAAGTACCAGCTATTTTTCTACAATAAATAACTATCCATCCTGAGTGTGAAATAACAAATTTCTGTATCAAATTATGACATTATTAATTTACACATTCATACTTATTTGCACTCTTTATCACTCACATCTATAGGCATATTTTGTTAAGTTAGAATCACTAATAATGCTTTAAAAAATATATTAAGAGAAATTGCAGATGGTAATAAAAATGTAAGTAATCAGTTAATAAATGCAAAGGTGAAAATTATATGAAATATAGCCTTACCAGTAAGGGAAGGGAATTGATTGACAACAGGAAGCATTATTTTCCTAAATACTTTCATCCCAGGGTAGATCAATTCTTGTACATTTCTTTCAATATAGTTATTTATTGTTTTTCTGTAGCCTACAAAAATAGTTCGGTGACATATAGTTGCTGACACAATCACCATAATACATATTATTCCAACAAGCCATATGCAACGCACAGAACGAGTTGGTGGGTGATGCACGATTCGGTCCAAATTTCCTTCAGTTTCAAGGAAGTGGAAAGACTCCTCAATTACTTGGTTGATTTGTTCTTCAGATAACTCAAGTTCTCTTCCTAAACTTCTAAGTTTGCTGACCTCTTCAGCATACTCTTGTAAAATTATTTGAGACCTATAAAGGCAGAGAAACAATCTTAGTAAATACAACTATGTTATATTTTCACATTATTACCTGCATTATCCAACATCATATCTGTTTGAACCATAACTGAATAAATAAACAAGTTGTCCAAATCTCATAATTTTATCCTTTTTTCTGGTGTATTTAATTTGATAATATTAAACATACCTTCTGGCGTTCCTTATCGCTGTTGAATTGCGACGTGTTTCGTCAACACAGTGACATCTTCAGGCATCTACTATGTAGTTTTTTCTTGAATATTAATAACAGTTATTACACAAAACATGAATAAATAAGAAGATATCACTGTGTTGACGCAACGTGTCGCAATTCAACAGCGACAAGGTACGCCAGAGGGTACGTTTAATATTATTAATATTCAACGTTCTAGTAGTAGGAAATGAACTCCAATTATTTAATTTGGCTTCAATGAGAGATGTGATTATATTCATATAAAAAGGACAAAGACTACTTAACTTAGAGTAAGTAGAATTAATAAAAATAATTAATTTACACAGTAGTACTATCATGGTTTTGAATGGCTGTAAGGAGTAATGCACAAGCAACCAGCTGGGAAAGTAGAACAATAAACCATATGTTTGACAATAAAAAGCTAACACATATGATATTTGCTCTCTCTAAGTTAGAACATTCCATTTCTGGGCAGAAAATATTAATTTAATACTGAATGATTGTTGATTTATAGCTATGAATCTATAATTTATAGCAAGTGTAGCAAGAACCTTGGGCCAGAGATGCACAGTAGACAAATAGTTAGATTAATTTGTCTGCATGGTGGCTAAAATTCAAGCAGAGGCATACAGCCCAAGTAAACTGGCGAGTGAAGTTTAAAATCTATATATATATATATATATATATATATATATATATATATATATATATAAATCAAACTTCTGTATGTTTCTGTTCGTACTTACTTCCATGGCCATGGGTACCCAAGATGGTACTTGGCCTCACCAACATATTGCTTCCACTAACTTCTATTGTTTGCTTCTTCAACTGTTGTCGTCTTCTTCCAACAGGGCCCCTACTCCACATTTTTTATAAGAAGTTTGTTTCATTTTTTCTGATGACGGTCCACATTAGTCTTGTATTTACTCAAATCAAAATCGGTTTATTCTCAAAAAAGAAAAGTACCAAATTCAAAATACAACTAAGAATGATCCAAGCCTCTGCGAGAGGACTGAGAAGTTATCAACAAGACTGTTTTCTGGTGAGTGGAAAACGTACATCAAATAACACTAAATAAATATATAGACTAATGAAATAAACTCCTCATACCAGAGTCCACAGAAGAAAAAAATATATGTATATAGATTAGATAAAAAGTAACAGAAAAAATGAGGAACTCAGACAAAAAGACATGGCATTTCAATTCTTTTTGCACTCATGCATGCACAGGCGCTAACTCATGTGCGCACTTACACACAAACACTTATGCGCACAAAAACGCAAACGCACTCACAGACATACTTCTGCAATTATGTCAGGCTCTCGGAAAGTGGACATATTATGTTTTATTTTCAATATGTCCCCTTCCTTAGTACGTCCAAAAATGTTTTGTAACACTTTGTTCTCAAAAGTAATAAGTTTCTTTTTGGAACTTTTGTTTAAAAATCCAGGTTTCAGCTCTATAAGGAATCCTCCTATCCTATCCTACATCTAATTATTGTTTTGTTCACTTTTAGTTAAGTATAGTTGAGAAAATATTGTTTACTTTAATATGCTATTTAATGTTTTCATACTTTTGTTGGTGAGATTTATTCTATTTTTGATTTCAAAAGTTTGTACATTCCAGGTTCCAAATCTCAAATCCTTGTGACGCATCAGGGTCTTGTTCTGTGAAATACTATACTGATCCAAGGCTACTTGTTGGTGATTCATAACAGGGTGGTTTTTACGGAGCAGGTTATTAGCCTAACGTCTAGCCCCCAACCTGGAGGCCAGAGTATCTCTTCTCATCTGGCTGAAGACCTGTCTGGCAAGGGAGGCCCTACTAGTAGCTAAGCTACCGCCAGCATAGCTCTCGAAGTTGTCAGATCACACAAGCCCCACCACATCACAAGGCAAGGATACCATCAAGAAGATATTAGTGTTCACAAAACTTAATAGAATACTTCCAATGTTTACATTTACAGCATTGCATTTATAAAAAGTATTGTTTATATATGTAGTTCCTTTTTTGTAAATGGTTACAGGGCAATTCAAGGATTTCTCAACCTACCTACATTTTGCAAATGAAAATAATTGTCAGTTCTGAAAAAAAAACTAACACCAGATGGTTTTTGTGCATATTATCCAAATCATATCCTGTAAGTTTATTACTGTGACCAGATAGATGCTTGTTTACTTAAGCTACGTTCACACAAAAAGTTGCTAACAAGCTATTTTGGGTTTTAAAATGTTTGAAACGTTTTTATTTGGGTGGGTATTGTCTTTATTCAGAGCCACTCTTTTGCTTCTTGTTCTCTTGCTCTCTCTCTCTCTTTTTCTCTAGACAAAAAAAAAAAAAAAAAACCAACTGAATGATAGTTTAAGCTGTGATATATATTTGGATTAAGATCCAAAAGTAATTTAATATATAATATAAAATAAAGGTGATTTGCTGTCACAAAGCTAAATCCAATACATCGAGCCATTTACTTATTCTGTTTATACTAGCCAATCCCTCTATGAAGGAACACAGGGAGCACTCTGTAATTATGTAATCCATTGTTTGAATAGACTTACCGCAATCACATAACTGATCTAGTGTCTCTCCAATCTAGTTTTATCGTTTAAATTGAATTACGAATCTTGTCCTTATTTATTTTATTTATTTTTATTTATTCGTAAGACGCTGATCGTCAAGATATGGGCGAATATGGATTTCGAATGAGTGTGATGAGTGTAGATGAGCGAATGTAGTCATTGTTACAAACTAAGGCCGACTTATTCCTTAGAAAGTGTCATTAATTAATAGCCCAATGACAAATGAACAGCCGGTGATTATCAGCTGATCCTTCTCAAAATGTGTTGACTCTGATTGGGATCGAACTGAGAACCTTTAGCACATGAAGCTGGGATTCTTAAGTTTTGTAGTGTTCATTTCATCGGCTGTCTCTACATTCTCCTTTGACCAAGCCACTTCATCATACAACTTCCATAGTACCACAACTTTATTACTTCAAACAAAACCTAAACTGATATAAGATTATGTTAGGTAAACGTAATCAAACAAAATGAAGATATACTATCATACTCGAGACGTCAGCAGAATATACCACCTGATCTGCAGGAACGTTGTATGCACATGCTCAGGGATGAAGATAGAAAGTTAATACTAAAAAGTTTCCAGCTTTTGGTGCACATTTCAGTTTGAAACAAAGATCAAAGTAAGTTTAAATATTTTACTGACAACTAGTGGAAACACGACATTCGGTTTGCAACAAGAGGATTTTGTTTGAAACTAGAACATTTGCAACACATCTAAAAATTGTACTTTGACAAATGTCTTAACTTTCTTCAAAAGTTGCATACTGCTGTATAAATACAGCTTTATAAAAACAACTGTAAGTTATTTTATTTAAGATAAAATCAGGTAGTCAAGCTTTATTTTTTTAACAAATAAAGTCAAAAATACTAGGCCCTACCATAAAATTATGTATTTCGGATATTCTAAAGTCAATAATACTTCTTCACATCCATAACTTTAAATATCAGACCATACCACAGCGAAGCGTGGCTGAGTTTAGCTAGCCTAGTAGGCTACATACATTAAAAGATATGAGGAGATATCAGCTGATTTATTTAAGTAACTTTTCAAGGAGTGAAGTACAGTCCGCTCTGTTGGGATTTGAGAATCTGGACTCTGGAGTCCGAAGCCTTAACCCTTTGGCTGCCCTACAACAACACCCCTTACTCAAAACTGCTTTGCAACGATATATCGTTGTTGTGTAATTAATTCATGGCGCTGTAATTATGTGGGTTATTATTGTGAAATTGACTTTAATAATAACAAAAATAAATATACTTTCATTTCATATTAGTTTCAATACCTAATTACATATGTTATTTTATACTATGCGCGTTTAAAAAATGTCAATCAGATCAGCTGATCGCCGTGGTGTTTGACGTCAGGTGCGCTATTGTTAAGTACATTATGATGTTTGTTTATAATTTGTGCAAGTTGTTTTATTTGTTGTTTCTTTCAACATGAGTGGATGTATTTTATTAGTTAGTGATTGATGAACTTGAGATTACGCACAGTGTGTGTTAGATGTGGACTTAAGATGCACCCAGAATGACTCATCCGCCATTTGTGCCATTGAATTTGCGAAAGACACTTGTACATATAATGTAAGCTAAATATTTTTGAAATGTTCTATTTATTCTTAAAACAAATTATTTTGAATGTCCAATAAACACAATAGCAACTAATGTTTATATAAACTGTATATTGTACATAAAGTAGCATAATATACTATGGATAACAAAAAACTACATAAGTGACAATTTGTTATATTTATTTAACATTTTGTAAATTTAGTGCAATACTTTTGAAATTTTCAGGATATGCTTTTCAAAACATTTGCTATTAGGAAATAACATAGAGAATGGCTTTGACAATTATATAAAATGTATTTTTTGGTGTAATACTAAAAAAATTAATGCCTATATTTTGATAGCAAAAAAATATTTGTATAGTTATAATGAATATTTCTATACTGGTACATATAGCTAATTTTATTTACTAGTAAATAAAACAAAATCATTCCAAAATATTAAAATATACATAAAATACTTAGATTTATATAATGTATGCAAAATCAATAATTTTAGCTCTGCAGTTTTGGGTACACATATGCATAAAACCCTGGAAAAATAACAATTTTCACCCTGACAGCTAAAGGGTGAACTTTACTAAGCCACCACACCAGTAAATTAATCTGACTTAGTTGTCTACTGCACATCTATGGCCCAACTAATATTAAAGTACCTGTTACTTGACTAATATTAGTCTAATCTATCCACAAATGAATCTGAATCTTAAGTTTTATCATTACTACGACTAAAATAAGTAAATGTCAAGTACAGATCATATTCATTTAAAGACCTGCCGTCACAATTTGGTGTCAGGATAATTAATAGGCTCCCAGATGAATTAAAAACATTAAATGATCCCAAACAATTCAAATCTTGATTAAAACACCTCTCGGTGTCAAAGGCATTTTACTCCTTATATGACTTCATGATGGGCCTCTGGGATGAAAACATTTGAAAAATATAGTAGGGAAAATATAAATAAAATACCAGTTCTGATGTCAACAGCTATAATTTAAATGGTGTTTAAAATAATGTACTATTCCTACTTATTTACTTTTATTACATATTTATATATTTATTATCGATTTACGTTTATTATTACTACATTTATTCTTAGAAATATTGTTGATGCATGCAATGCAATTATTTGTAAAAATTGAACTGCATTTAAGAACTATTATATTTATGAATTGTTATAAAAAAGTGCTGAATGGAAAAAGTTCTGAAAATAACAACAATCCAATTATTTATCATTTTCTCGATAGTTTTTATTTTTGGTAAAAGACAATGGTAATTGTTGGAAGAGCACATTATCCTTTATTCAAGTTGTTTTTCTCTAAACACTTATAAAATGGGCTACCTACAAAAGTAATAAAAAATTTGTTGGAGGAAAGTATTTTTTTGTTTGTGAAAAGTAAACTTTTACCAAGAGGAAAAGTGGATAAATATATTATTTTACTAAAATATAGCATTGTAGGTACTCAAATTGTGTGGAATTTTGTCCTGATTAAGAATATTTTAAGGGATTTAAAATCGGACAATCGGAAAAGTGCCTGTTCAGTTAACCTTTCGCTGATAAGCAACGATTTATCATTGTAGCAAAACTCGCCGAAAACTAATAAACAACGATATATCGCTGTTGGCTGTATGGCCGAAAAGTGATATGCAACGATATTTTGTTGTTGCATAATTAATTTATTACATTATTTTTTGGTTAAATAAATTCAAATATCCACTAATTAGTTGAGAAATACATCTAATTCAATTAAAAAAATATAAAGTTCATTTGTATAATGCCTGTTATATATTGACCTTGAAAGAAAACGTAGTATTGATTTGGAAGGTTCTGGCGTCTCTTCAACAAATGTTGCAATGTTTTGGCGCCAATCATGGTTTCTGTCAGATGGCTTGAGGTTATAGGTGTTTGTTATTGTACATTGTGTTGTGTTCTTAGATGAAATGTAAAATTTCTCCCAATGTGTTCAGGGGGACAACGCCTGAGGGAAAGAAGCGGAGGTCCTGTGTCTCGCACAGCTTGTATAAAGTGCGGCCAGGGTGTACATGTTGAGTGTCTCAAGCACATATGCTTGTAAAAAAGAAAAAACTGTATATATTGAACCATATGTTATTATTCTTTAGTTCTTTTTTAATTAATAAGTCGCAGTTACAGTAAAATTGCCATTTTATGTTATTAAAGACTCGCAATGCTACATGTACAAGGATTTCCGATAAATCACCTCTAACACACTTAAGTCATTTTTTTCATAGGTTAAGTATTTTTAACCCATTCACCTACCTCCACTTTAAGAGTGAAGTTCATTGCCTCAGGTAATCCTACCTTATTTTTTTTGCATTTACAAAAAAATTTTGATAATTTTTTTTAAAGCAAAACTTAAAATATTACCAAACTTATTTTTTTCACCATGGAAACCCCATCATTATTTAGAGAAACAATATTTGTATGTGGAAAATTGATTATAAAATCTGTATCATGTAAAAATATATTTTGTAGAACAAAAAATGAAATGTCTGCAAAATTGGTAAATTTCGCACAAAAGGTCCTATGAAGCATTACATGTAAAAGTAGTGCCTATAGACGTATTTCTATAAAAACTAAATGATAATATTTACTTTCACAACACTTTACTAATAATGCACACTTCAAACAACACTCAGTTCTGTAGATCTGTTTACACCATTCAGTGACGAACGGTCGGCTGACGCGATGTAGCAGCTGACTGACTGATGGTACATACTGATGGCACGTATGTACCATCTAAATAGACTTGCCGTACACCTTTGTAACAATACTTCTCTGTGTAATATCCTCGGAAGCCTATACAAAATCTATCGTAGTTATCAATAATACTTTGTTTTCTATATATAAATATGTATATACAGCAAGTTATTTGAAATATAATAAACATTGTCTGACAACGAGTGTAGTCAGACAATGTTTAATGGGCAATTGGGTAAATCCAAATTGTTTTATTTTTGCTAACGTAAAAATGTTTTGGACCTATTAATAATTAAATTTACTTTCAATATATACTAAAATTAATAAGCTATAGCCTATATGACTATAGTATATGTTTTCTAACTACAAAAAAAATGTTTATTAAAACATTTAGATAGCCTATATATAAGTTTTGGTTTGTATATTTATTAAAATATTTTTCCCTTATAACAAAATTAGAGACCTAAAGAACTAGACAGCAATCTGTTACTAATTACCACAGTTATATATTGTTTAATAAAACCCTTCCAAAAACGCCAATTTAGGCCTATCACTTTTGGGATAACATATGCCAAAAATCCTATCAGTTTTCGGGGTATTTACGCAGTTTCTTGCCACCAAACAAATTTGGAACATTTTGCTTGAAATGGGTCTAGAATTGGCTGTATTTTCACGAGATATGCTTTTTATTACGCAGAAATAACGTATTTTAGGCTACAGAAAAATTCGAAAAAACTAATGTCACAACTTTTAGTATTTTTGTCATATTTCTGTTATTTTAAATGGTATTTAAAAAAGTTTTCAAAAATTAACGATTTTTAAAAAGTTGGTTTTTCATTATCAGATAAAAAACTAGTTTTCGATTTTTTGGTAAAAAACGCAGATATATTCAAATGATGAATATCAAACTTCTCAAGAGATATAAACTTATAGTTTACCACTTTTTCAACAATAAATCGTATTTTCAAAGGTGGCAAGAAAGTGCATAATTACCGTTTTCGGAAATTTTAATTTTTCCCATAAGTTAATGGTTAATGTAATGTTTTTAAGATTAGGTTGGGTATTATTAAGTAAGTTTGGTTTTGTAAGGTAGGTTACATTCTGTTAGACTAGGTTTAGTAAGGTTACACTGGTGTTAATAATTAATTTTTGTTAACCTAACCTAATAAAAACAAACCAAACTTAACATTACTTAACAAACCATAGAATATCTAACCTAACAAAATAACATTACTGAAACCAGTACATTTTTTGCTCTAACAAACAGCCTTGGAACCAGCAAGTCTATATCTCAACGCTAAGCCCCAACTAACACATTCAAAGGGGCTTGTCTGAATAATAGTAAAAAATGAATTTAAAGCACAATATCCTGAGTATCATCATTATATTCAGTTAAGTAAAAGGAATAATATATGTGAGAATATTTCATGTGTGTCCTGTTGTCCAAAATTAAACAAAAATTCTAAATCTTTTAAAACAAATGTGCTCTTTCTAATAATTACTAAATTAATTGTCTCATGATAATATCTATTTTTTAACCAATTTCAAACTGAAAATTATTTTCTGTTTATTCTTAGATGAATGGAAAGTACAAGATTGTCACTAATATAAATTATCTTTGTATGAAATAAAATCTAGGTTAGCCTGATCCTAACTGAGGCAGTGAAAATATTGAAATAAAGTTATTACATTTCAACTCTGAATCCAGAAAATGGAGGTTAATTGACTATTGGTCTCATTAATACCAATTTGATCTTGCACAATTTTAAATAAGACTTACAAATCTGGTTACTAAATACTATCATAGACCTTATAATATATTCCTGGTATGAGTGATCGGTTTTAGCCTTGATTATATACAATACGCACCGGTGCGTATATAATCAAGGGTTTTAGGAAGACTTAATTTCTGTTTGTTTTGCTGTTATTTTTAGATTTTACTAGAACCATTGATTTTACTATATAAATGTATAGTAAAATCAATGCTAGAACCAGTTTATTTTTTTGTTGGACCGTGTTATTTTCACTTTGAGGGCTCTGATTAATATTAGTATTTCCTGGGTTATGATGGGACATTACGGCATGTAATATGTTAGTAACTATGTTCTTTTTATTATTCCTCGTTTCACGCCACAAGAAGTTTTTGAGAAACTTAGAAAATTGGATACGACAAAAGGCTGGGGGCCCGATGGAATCCCACCTAAAGTCCTGAAACACTGCTGCGATTTATTAGCAGCCCCCATATGTGACTTATTCAACGCCTCGATATATACGGGCGTTTTTCCTGAAGCCTTTAAACAAGCTTATGTAGTCCCAATCCACAAGACGGGGGCTGTTGATGATGTTTGCAACTACAGGCCAATATATATTCTCTCTTCCTTATCCAAAGTATTCGAAGATCTTTTCCTTGACAGAATCAGACATAGAGTAGCTAGCATTGTTTGCCCTCAGCAGCATGGCTTTACAGCTGGCAGGTATACCGTGTCAAACCTAATACTTTTGCAAGATAAAATTCAAGAAGTTTTCTCCTTAAATAAACAACTTGACACGGTTTATTTGGATTTCTCCAAATAAACTGTGACACGGCTGACCACTCACTTCTTTTGAAAAAAATGCAGGAATAGGGATTTGGAAACTCTTGTGCCCGGTGGTTGGCAAGTTACCCTTTCAGCAGACGTCTGTATGTCAAGTCTGCATCGTCCCTCTCTTCTGAATTCATTGCCTACTCTGTGGTGCCCCAGGGATCGTTACTTTGGCCTTATCTTTTCTCTCTATTTATTAATGATCTTCCTGAAGTGCTACAGAGTGATGTCCTTAATAAATCCATCCCTCATTGAGGTAAAAATCGTCTCAATCATAGAATCTGAAGATGACTGCCTTCGGATACGGAGGGATCTATCAAGTCTTGACCGATGGTGTGCAGACAACAGAATGACCCTTAACACAAAGAAGTGTCGGGTTATCACGTTCCATCGTTGCCAAACTCCTATCAACTTCAGTTATAGAATGCGTAATGAGTCCATTGCTTGTGTGGAGCGTGTGAAAGACCTAGGTGTTATCCTGACCCCACCACTGAACTTCGATATACACATACATGAAGTTTGCGGCAGAGCTAACAGAATGCTTGGCTATCTATCTATCTCGTTGCTCGAAGCAGTTCAGGGACACAACTGCCTTAAAGTTTCTGTACTGTGCCTTAGTTCGGCAAATTCTGGAATATGGCTCACCAATATGGAACCCTTATCAGAAATACCTCATTGCTGAACTGGAGAGAGTCCAACAAAGATTTATTCGCATGGTTGGCTTTAAGGAGGGTTATCCATACTTTCAAGTTCCAGTTGAAACGTTATCTATTGACCTTGGACTCCAACCACTTGAGCAGCATAGACTCTCCGTCGACATGGTGTTGCTACATAAGATCATAAATGGAAAATTCAACTGCCCAAACATACTTCGTTTGGTCTTATACAGGGTCCCGACGAGTACCAGGTCTGATGACCTGTTCATAAAGCAACAGCATCAAACTAGCAACGCAGCCAATAGCACGATGGCCCGACTCCAAAAAACTGGTAAAAATGTTGCCAAACATGTGGACTTCTTTCATGATAGCATGGCAAGAGTAAAAAAGATCTGTTTGTTTTGCACTTTGTAGTATTTTGCATGAACTTATTTCATATTATTGCATTGACCTGTTCTATTTATATAATTATTGGTCTATGTAAATCACGCTTGTACTATTTATTGTTACTATGCGTTATAATTCAGTCTTTGCATGGCAATCTTAGCTGTAAGTCATACTTTGAGACAATTGTCAAAATTATGTTTCATTTAATGTAAAATTGGAGATGTCCGTTGGTATTAACCCTTTGAGTGCCAACGGCGGAGTAATCCGCCGTCGGCAAATTACGCGAGAAGTGCCAACGGCGGATTAGTCCGCCGCCCCCGTTTTATGCAAGAAATGCCAACGGCGGAATAACCGGCCGTCACAAAAATTTTTTTTTTCGTTCGTAAAATATTACGTTTCGCCCTACATATTTATATCAAAATACTCGCAACATAATAAATTTTCATAAAAAAATTTGTTATAGTGTATAACACTATGAAAAACAAAAAATATCAAGTACTCAATATAGTTTGTTTACTTGCCTCTAGTCGCGTCAGTCATCTGACTCGGCGGCGTCAGTGGCAATGTTTACTTTCTTTGTTATTGTCAAGTAGTGTGGTTATGTTATTTTAGCGATGTTTTTATTTGTATCTGTGTTTACCTAATAAACAAAATGAAGAGGTCAGCCTCACCTTTGAGTGAAAATACAGTTCGAAAGGTTTTAGAAGACGATGAAAGTGACGGTATTTTGTCGGATGTGGGCAGTACTGAAAAAGAGGATAGTTCTGGCAATGTTTCTAGTAGCATCATTGATGACACCGATTCTGATCCCGATTATTTGCCAATTCAGGATGGTCCATCTACCTCAGGTATGCCTACATTATTCTCTAACCGCCCAAATATAAACCCTTTGATTGATGACAGCAGTGATGAAGATAGGCCTATTGCAGTTCCTATGCCTAGGCCTAGAGGACGACCTAGGCAAAGCCCAAATCAGCCTGCTATTCATAATTGTAGTGATAGTGATAGTGATATTGAGGATGGTTCTGGTTGGAACCAAGTAACTGAGGATGAGGATTCTGGATTTCCTCAAAACTTTACTTTTCAAGAGTTATCTGGTCCTAAACACTGTCCTCCTAAAAATTCAGTTCCATCTGCTTACTTTAGGTTGTTTTTTACCAATACATTGTTACAAATGTTTGTCACCTATACAAATAAGTATGCAGATGACTATTTGAACAAGAATATTGACAACCTAAAAGAAAATAGTCGAGCTAAATCATGGAAACCCGTTACATTGGCAGAAATTCAGGCATTTCTTGTTGTTATCATAAATATGGGGATAAAACGTCAGCCCACTATTTACAGCTATTGGTGGAAATATTCTAGCCAGTATATCCCTTGGTACCCTAGAATGTTCACAAGAAACAGATTTCAGGCTATACTTAAATTTTTTCACATGGTAGACTGCTCCAATATACCAAAATCTGGCGACCCCAACTACGACCCTTGTGCTCGTTTTAGTCCTCTGGTTGATCATGTCAATCGTTTATTTAAACATTATTTCGTCCCTGGCCAACAATTAGCTGTAGATGAAAGTATGATTAGTACTAAATCTAACACACAACTGAAGCAGTATTTACCTAAAAAGCATCACAGATGGGGTGTTAAACTGTGGATGCTGTGTGATTCAACTACACACTATTGCTTAAACTTTTTTGTATACAGGGGTATTAAAGGATCAGATAAAGATGAGATGAAAAAAAATGGTTTAGGCCATATTGTTGTAGTAAAACTTTTAGAAATGGGCAACTTCCTAAATAAGGGTTACCATATATTTATGGATAACTTTTTCACATCACTAAAATTGGCAAATTATTTGTATTCAAAATGTACTCTTCTCACTGGTACTATTAGACAAACAAGAAAAGGCATACCAAATGATTTTAAAAGGAAATTCAATGTAGGTGAAACAAAGTATTTCAGGAGAAACAAAATGCTACTTCTTGGGTTTAGGGAAAAACAATCTCAGAAAAACCAAGTGTTATTACTCTCAACCAAATCTATTGCCGGCAGTGAACAGAGGACGAAGAGGAGAGGCAACAGGATGTCTATAACTAATAAACCTAAAGCTATAAGAGAGTATAATGACTTCATGGGGGGTGTTGATGGATCAGATCAAATGTTGTACCAGTATCTTGATGAACGTAAGTCGCTAAAATATTGGAAAAAAGTCACTTTCAATATTTTTGGCCGCATGATTTTGAATTCGTATTTGTTATACAAGCTGAATACAGACAAGCCAGTAAATAGGCTCCTTTATACTGTAGCACTAGTTGAAGAACTTGGCAATGAATGGCTCCAATTGGTTGAGGGTAGACCTTTGCTGTTTGATACACAAACAAGTAACGCATGTGATGATGTCGAACAAGGTAGAGCTTCGAATGAGTTTTTTGAAAAGCTACCTGTCAGTGCAAATGGAAAGCAAATGGAAAGAAATTGCAGTGTGTGTAGTAAAGTGAGTACTACAAGTGGTGGTAAGAGAAAAAGGTCTTCTTACATATGCAGAAAGTGTAAGAGGGCTGTACACACATATTGCTTCCCTAAACACACCTGCTAAATATATGTCGCATCGCGGATAATTTAGCCTATGTAAATATTTTTTTATTACAATATCTTTATTTTAGTAAGCAAATTACATTTTCTTTTATCTCTTTGAATAAAACTGTTATATATTACATCAGTGTTGTGTCATATTCTATTATTGATACTGTTACGTATCATAGCAACAGAAATTCAATAAAAATGCGGTATGTACATTTTTGTAAAAAGTGCTGTATATAGTTGATTTTTAGACAAAGTGCTATAAAATTTGGACAGCTTGTACATATTGAAGTATAGATGAAGAATATATAGCCAGAAATTGCCATAGATTTTTTTTTGGATATGGTTATGTGACCTCAAACTTGAAAAATGTATATAAAAAAAAATGTAAGTACATATATATACACATATAATTTTTCTTGTTGTGCATGTTGTTATTATTAGTGTTTGCATGTTATATAAGACTTCTTTATGAACAATTTAACATATAAAACATAAAGATCAATGCTCAAATAACTGAGAAATGAATTTTTTTCTAAAAGTATGCATTTTTCGATATTTAGGCCTGGCACTTCTTGCATAGCTAATACCAAAAATGCCTGGCACTTCTTGTAAAAAAAAAAAAAAATTGTCTGGCACTCAAAGGGTTAATAAATAAATAAATAATTACATAAGCTAAAATACTTCTTTTCCCTATAAGACTTGTTTCTGTTATTACAATGCGTTCTATGGAGTGTGGGTTGTAAGGGTCATTGTTCAACATTTGTTACAAAAGAATATTAATAAAACATACAACATAAATCCCACAATCATAGTGGTTGGTCTGGCAAGATCCTCTTATTTATTTATTCACGGTAACACCATTAGTACATGTGGAAAAAAACAATCAGATATTCTTATGTCCAACAATAGGCTAATGAAAATGATCCACATTATAAATTATTAGTACAATAGCCGAAAGAAAATACTATTACATAACAATACATATAGAATAGACTATATACAGCATAACAATAATAGCATAGCAACGATATAAATAGTAACAGTAATATTAATTATTATACAATACATACATCCACCCATATGCACATACACATATACATACATAGGAATAAATTACAATAAGAGAGAAAAACAGAATCAAATGTATGCATATAGAAAAGAATAAAGGAAAAAAGAGAAAAAAAACAAAAATAGAAAATATATATAAATTTTACTGTGAAGCCAGGTCACTAATGTCTACAACAAAAGAAAATATTTTTTCAGGTGCATAACACTATCACT